>JAOXYF010000003.1:15112643-15126175 GCA_028565775.1 Sternarchorhynchus goeldii | reverse complement strand
TATATATTCATTCTAGCTTGACATTAAGATTTTTGTTTAACTAATCAGTCAAAGGTGAAAATGAGTAAACATGCTTGAAAAGATGTGGCCGTTGTCAAATTCAGTCGTTGGACAACTTTTACATACTAAATATAGGTGAATGGAATATTGTGACATAAACTGTCAATTTAGAATAAAAAAAAAAAACATTTAGAGTTACGGTTGATGAGAGCATTTGTGCATCACAGAAGTGACACAATGCACATACTTTCATTTGTCCAAAGTTTTCTCTTTTATGAACTGAGAAATGCCATACAAAAGATCAATGATTCACTTATTACAGTGCACATCAAAAGAATTTAAATGTATAAAATCATGTATTTGCTGTGTACGTGCAAAGAGTGACTTCAGTTGCACATGTAATGATAAACTGTACTGTAAATTTCATAGATTATCAGTGCTCACAGCCCAGGTTTGTCAGGGAACCAACACACCAACATGCTCACCAGTTTCACAAAGAAAAATCTGACTCTCCATGCAACACAGGAGTACAACACATCAGGAACTTAGAAGATTTAAAAAAGGAATTTTAAAAAGGAGCACATCGTAGAACCAACTAAGGGAAAAAGAAATAGTTCACATTGTCTAGTCAGTGTTAAAAATAGAAATCCACCCGTTACGTTTATTCAGAACTTTGATTATATACAGTATGTACATTTATTCTTTATTCATAATTGTCTGTATGCCTATGAACAGTTTTAAAAAAAGAAAATCGCAATCAAATGCATATACTTTTCTACAAAGATGTGCTTAGTAACATTTTAGAGTTGAAGCAAGAAAATTATAGAAAGTCTGAAGATTGCATCGCTCTCTGGACCAAAGATCGTGCCACTTTTTGCAGACATGCAGTCAACTCTTGAAGGCTGGAATCAAACAAGCGTCGTTTATAGCTTCTCCAAAAGGCATAACACACACTCTTCATAAACTGCTAGCAGTTGAAATAATGACCATGGCTATGAATGCTAGCATGATGGGACACAGAGAAGGTCAAATCAGTCTCCCTGAACTGATAGCGTAGACTGTGCTCAAATGATCCCCCATCAAACAGTATGGACAGCAATCAGGGGAAAAGTCTGAGTCGTTTTGCATAATAAAATGAAGCCAGGGCTAAAACTGATCATTTAAGACATGGTTACTGTTGATCTAGGTGCAAATATGTTTTTAAGGGTGCCTCACTTCACTAGGGGTCCCAACCTAGAACCCTGAGGAACTCCAGAAGCCAGATGTGCAAATCTAAGTTGCACTTTTACTTCAATTAAGGCTCTGACGGGCTAGAAGTAACAATATGTGCCTTCCACACACTTTTACTCTTAGAAAATTTGATTATGTCTTCTTTAAAAACACACTCTTTTACATACATACATACATACATACATACACATATACACACACACAGGCGTACTGAGCTCCCCCATTCCCTGTGAGCATCACGTTTGTGACTAAACATTTTTCACAGCCTCATCAAATTTGAAGGTTAGACAAAGTACATCCATCAAATATTATTTCTATTAAATGCCAAATTTGGCAAATTTGGCAGAAACAAAAAGAAACAAAAAAAAGGGCTTTGCAACAACAACAACAAAAAAGAATACTGTTATACTGTTAAGCCAAATATATATAATATAGTTCAATTAACCCCCCACAATAAGATTTACTGTACATATTTTGCAAGGGATGAGACCTTGATCAGTCTCTTCATGAAAATGAACATAATATACCAAATGAATATATGGGACAGCCAATTAGAGCACAGAAAATTAAGTGTCACACCATCCAATCAGCACAAAGTCACAGGCCCTTCTTTAAATGCGACTTATGCTGACAACTTCAAAAGTGAGTGTCCAGGATGTTTGGTCTATGTAGCCTACTGCTACTGAAGAACATTATGGCTTGTTAGCCAGGTTACAGTTGGGATTGACACTATGAAGGAAACGGAATTCTATAAAAAAATTCACAGTCTTGTTAGCTCTACCTCTCAGGCGGTTTGGGGTAGTTGGTTGATAAACAGAACAGACAGAACAGAGAACCCCTTACACCTTTTGTTCATAAATTGACAGCAAACAGGGGCAGGACACTTCTTGAACATCTCTGAAAGAAAAAGCAACTCTGCATGAAATTACAGCCACACAGTCACACAAACAGCACTACACACTGAACTAGCTCATGCATACCAATGTAGAACAACTAAAAATTTCAGGTAAAACGTATAAATCAAATGAAAAGAAGACAACTTGAAGACTTGTTTTCTGTCTTCTTAAAATGACCAAACCACTCAAACTCATAGAATGTCTCCGTTCTCTTCTTGGGCCCTTTTCTTTAGCCTGGCCCTGCTTTGTAAGAATAGTGGGTTCACCATGTTCAGAGTCAGGGCAACCTTTACCCTTCAGTCTCAGTTAACAGCAGTGCATTTCACTGGTTTGGCTTCCCTGTAGTCTCGTCTCGAATGACTGCCTTCGAAGCATCAAGAGGGCGTTATCTGGGCATGTGACAGACGGATGGGCGGGCTGTGGCGTCTTGAAGCGCGGCAGACGGCTGCAGGCATGTACTGACGAGGGAGGCTGACCCCGAAGCCTCGAGCCATCCTCAGCACCAACTTCGAACTGCTCATATCCAGATCTGAGGAAGGGAAGGACATCTTCTCAGTTCAGTTCCTCTTGGGGGAGGTGGCGTGGGGTTGGGGGTAGGCATAGCGGGGAGGGGGGTTTAGGGCCTCCTGAGGAGCACGTAGGGGGGAGGCAGGGGCAAAAGAGGGCGAGGAGTGTGAGGCCATGGGGGGCGGGCTCACATCATGACGTGGCGCCGCCGATGGAGAGCCAGGTGGTCGGAGCGAGAGAAGCTGCGGTCGCAGTCGGTGCAGCGGAAGGGCTTGATGCCCGTGTGCTTGCGGAAGTGCCGAGTGAGCTCGTCGGAGCGGGCGAAGCGCCAGGTGCAGCCTTCCCACGTGCACTGGTAGGGCTTCTCACCTGCAGAAGACAAGGCCCAAGGGAAATGGTCAGTCAATAAACTCAGGGCTTTAGGCAACTCGGTATAGATTACATATGTTCATCTTAAAGAGAAAGTTCAGTTGGACAATTCCAGTTGCCAATAGTGTGAATGTTGAGGGTTAGCTTTCACCACCTTTCTCATGGGCTTGTGTTCAGTTTTGGTCGCTGGCACTGGAGTCCTGTTAAAGACATTTTGAAAGAAAGAAGGCAAACCTGTGTGTATCCTACGATGGGCTTTCAGATGGGAGCTCTTGGTGTACACTTTGTTACAGCCGTCGTAGTCACACATATGCACGCGTCTCCTCTTCATGTCGGGCGAGTCGGGGTCTGCCTGGATGTCGACGTCCGTGTTTAAGCTGGAGAGAACAGGAGGAGGAACAGCGCTGATATGGGTGCCACAGACAGACATTCTGCACAGACATTCCAACCTCAGCGCACTCAACAAACCAACACCTCTGCAATACCAGCTTCAGCTTAATGCACCGTAACAAACCAACACCTCTGCAATACCAGCTTCAGCTCAACACATTGTAACAAACCAACACCTCTGCAATACCAGCTTCAGCTCAATGCACCGTAACAAACCAACACCTCTGCAATACCAGCTTCAGCTCAACGCACCGTAACAAACCAACACCTCTGGAATACCAGCTTCAGCTCAATGCACCGTAACAAACCAACACCTCTGCAATACTAGCTTCAGCTCCTGTTGAACTGCGACACCCTTCGGTGACTGTCACACAGAGTTCAGGGAATCAGTCCAAAGCTTTAATGGAAACCTTGTAGTTATGGAACAAGAGTGATAAAAGTCTAGATAAGGCTGTAGATAAGGCTTTTGGCTAATCATCTGACTGCACTGATGACAGATAAGACAGTAAAGCAGGTCTTTGGTTACTGAGAATCTGTCTTTCTTAGGCTGGAATGTTCCTTTTCCAGACACTAACATTTGAAGCTCCTTATGACCCAGACAGAAAACACTAACTAGAGATGGTCTGCAGACATCTTGGCATTCAAATATCAGACACCCTAAGCCAGGTGTAGGCAACCTTATCCACAAAGGGTCAGCACGGCTCCAGGTTTTCGTTCCAACCCAACAGGAGCACACCTGCTAGCATTTGCTTAATCAGCTCAGTCTTCAGGCTTATTAACCAAGCGGAATGAGTTGCGTTCCAGTGCGGCTGGAGCGAAAACCTGGAGCAGAGCCGGTATTTTGGGAATAAGACCGCCTACCTCTGCCCTGAGCTGTCAAGATGTCCGCCGAAATCGCCCGTGTTCCGTCATCACTGCAGAATCCCATCACCGCATGTACGTGACTTATCCAGTCACGTACGGGGACGACAAGAAGAAGCGCAACCTCTCCGAGCCCGCCCACTCACGTGTCATCACACCGGACCTCTCTGAGCCCGCCCACTCACGTGTCCTCACACCGGTTATTTATTATTTTTTTTTTTTGCTTTTTTTGACACAATCTATTAGGTAACGGTTCTGTAAGTGCACAGCAAATGTCTACAACAGAGTAACAAGGGAAGGTGAGCACACCGAAAACGTAAATGAAGTCGCACGTAATCGAAACCATATCGATAAACCACTTCAGAACTGACACTGACAGTGTCATGACAGCATACTGAGGTGGAAATGACAACCCTAATTATGTCCATAACTGAACTGTCAATGCTGAAGAAACGGACGTCAAAGGCCCCAATCAAGAGGTTTTTGACTGAATACTGTAGCGCACAGTTCAAAGTGGCCTTGCGCTACCAATCTGTGAAGATTCATGTAAGAACGGTCATGCCAGTCTTCTTCAGAAGTTCCACAAGCATCATTGCTCTGATCTGCAGGATTTGGGTTCTGAGGTGGATCTCCAGTGTACCAACCCACCACCCCAGGCCCAAATGTAACACACCAAGATCTTCTGTTCAGCACTACGTAACCACAGTGCCTAAACTACGTTTACACAACACAACTATGACTACGTATGGCCTTCTTTTAGCCTTGATGGCTTGTTAGATACTGTTCGCTCGTAACCTGATATTTTCCAAGTTGTGGTTAAATTCATCTCAAGACATGAGAGGAAACATCATCTGCAGATGACTGAGGGTCATCTCGATTCTGAAATGCAAACTGAATGAAGCCGTGCACAGGCCATGAATTAAATCAGTTTTAGCCACATTGGAAACGCCTGCCTTCATGTTAAACCAATCAAAACATCCCATCACTCCTTAGCTTCCCCAACTGAAACTTTGCATGTCTGTTGTTTTTAAATATGCAACATATGCATTAGACTACATTACTTTGACATGCCAAACCTATTATACCTGACTAGGTGAATAGCCATTTTCTAAAGAAATCATCTGTTGAAATCATTCATTTATAAACACAAATCAAGTCTGCACAATGTAACTTGCAACGCTGATAGTGCACGTGGCAAAAGTTTACCAGCTACACAGTCCATTATTGTAGTAAATAAACTACTGCTCTGAAGGGACTATTGGCAATTAGGGTCATCAAAAGGCAATGCACCCCTTGCTGTAATAATCTTCGCCCACCACAAGAGGGTGCTCAAGAACACTAAATTTCCTTTAGCTGGAGCGCTTCCAGTCCAATGCTGATCTCTCTCCCTCCTTCCCACTCCAAACTACCCCTCCCCCAGTTTTTTTTTTCCAGATCGTCTCTCTCTCCCCCTTTCCTTCCTCCTTCTCTCTCTCTCCCCCTCCCAGTCTTGCCTCTCCCCTCCCTGCCTGCCAACTAGTTCACTCCCTTTTCCCTAACTCGCCTTTCTCTGAGTTTCTTTCCATCTGTCTCTCCCTCTCTCCTTCTGTCTCTCTCCCTCTCTCCTTCTGTCTCTCCCTCTCTCTCTCTCTCACCCACACAACACGCCCACCCACCCACACAAACACACAATCTCCAACCACACAATTCAGCAATTCTGGCAAAAGTAGAATTTTCAGTCCTACATCCTGTCTGCTTGTTCTCCACCCCCTCTGTCGTTCTCTCTTGTTCTCCACCCCCTCTGTCGTTCTCTCTCTTTTCCCCATTACTCCCTGTTACAAAGCATTTATAAGGAGGTGTGACGGCAAACCAAGTTACGTAACCTTGTTTACACCCAGTTTGGAGAGAACCCTGCCCAGCAACACACACACACACGCACACACACACACTACACACACCCAGCTCACAGCTCTAGCAGAGTAGAGCAGTGGTGTGGTGCTCCAGCATGTTGGGGGTTATGTAAGTGTCCACAGCAGTGATGCAGCCACACCATTTCTATGGGACTGTATATACCGACACACACAAGCACACGAACACAGCCCCCAACACACACACACACACACACACACACTCACTCACACACACACTCACCTGTTGTCCATGCTCTGTGTTCTGAAGGAGGCTGATCCAGACTCTGTGCCACTCTCTGCATCACTCTCACTGTGGTACTCTACTGGAGAGGTTGAACCAGGCTTAATTCGCACTGTGTACACACACACACACACACACACACACACACACACACACACACACACACACACACACACACACACAAAAAGACAAGGATTTTAGCCATTTTACCAGCACTAACTTCACCACCTGGTGCTCAAAACAACAAGTCCCTCATTAAAGCCTGGGTGGGGGCGGGGCAGGGCTGGGGGAGCCCTCGGGTCGAACCCCAGGCTCTCCCCTTCCTCAAGCCAAACAACATTGCTCTCAGGATGCACCGCAACCCCTCCCCTCCTCTCCCCTCCCCTCGCTCAGGGCGGCCCGCGCAAAGGCCATCGTCAAAAGCGGGCGGAGCCGCAGCGTTGGCGGCCTCCACCCGTCCGCGGGAGAAATACGGACAGCGAAGGGCCGCAAACGAACTTCCAGCGCGCCCGTTAAACTAGGCGCGGCCCGACCAGGATGATGGCTGAGCTTTATATGGGCCAAGAACACGGGGGTGGGAAAAGAGAAGGAGCTCCAGACCGTTTAGAGCTGATCCCCCCCAAAAAATGAAAAGGGGGGATGGGTACAGTCCATTGTTTGGAGTGGTGACCCCTGACTAGCTGCCCGCCCCTCACCATTGAAAGGCAAAGCGACCCATCTCCTTGGTATCTCAATATTAGCGGGTGTGTGTGTGTGTGTGTGTGTGTGTGTGTGTGAGTGGGTGTGTGTGTGTGTGTGTGAGTGATTCATTCTGAATGTAGTATGCTGCAGAAGAAACTAATCCTCTTTATAAGGGATTTTAAAGGGGAGCCCCACCCAAAAATCATAATTTGCCATGCTAGTCTTTACGTTTAGCCCATGACATTACTCAGCTGTAATGACTCATATCTAAAGGACAAATGAAAGCATCTGAACTCCATTACCCAGAGACGACCCCTCCCTGCCTTAGGGTTGAGGACTACAGTACACAAAATACAAATGGAGAACATTCTTTTCTCTTTCAAACGATCATCTCAGAGAGTTTGCTCGTGCCTCATGTAGTGTTTTAATTTTCATTTCCTTTCTTTTTTCTCTGCAATCTCTTATTTTTCATCATTAGGATCCGCTTCCTACATGGCCTCTTTATGGAGTGGAGTGGAAAGCTGTGAAGTCAAAAGGGCAACGAGAAGAAAAAGGCCTAAGGCGGACCAAACCATTGCAGCCTGAAGGTGGGGGGGGGGGGATGTAAGGGCAGGCGTCTTACATTTTAGACTTTGAAGATCAGTGGTCAATTGTATACTCTAGAATTATAGATCTAGTCATTCTCAGACATCAGCATTAATCTTTTATATTCTAACATTTGTAGTTTTTAAAGACACCACAAAGCTTTTTTTTTTAAATCTGCCCTCCAAATGTTTTAGAGTCAGCTGATGGAACCTGATTTTAGAATAATACTACCCAACGCCAGAGTTTAAGACCTTAAAACACGTCATGTGAAGCACTGGGATGCATTAAACGTATAAACTTTTTTAGCCCATTCTGTGTTATTGCATGGAAACAACAGAGAAGGAAAAGGAAGAAAAAAAACCCCAAAAAATGTTAAATGGGTCAACGCTAGCTCCAACCGACACAGCTCTGTGGGCGTGGCTAAAACCACCTGCCATTAAAAGCTTGTAGTCATTCACGTGTGTGCTCTCACATATTTGCGCGTGTATGTGCGCTGATAACGTGATAAGAACTGGCTCGCCGCTGCCCGGGGGAGGCGGGGAGGGTGTGGCCCAGTGCGAGAGCAAACACACACACACACACACACACACACACAAAAAGGGGCGGGGCACACACTGTGAGTCAGGCAGCACTCACAAACAGCCCTGGCCTGAGTGTGAGTCTGAGTCAGAGTCGGAGTCAGGCGTTCAGTTCCGAGGTTCAGCAGCCTCGGAACTGAACCGTGGGGTCGAGCCACAGCGACTGGGACTCCTGATTCTTACTTCAGCCCCTCCCAGCCCACACCTGATTGGACTGGCTAACGAAGAAGCCCTTTGTGAGGGTAAAGGCATGAACAAAAATGAGAAAACTCTGGGCTGTACTTCGTAACACCCCAAGAACGAGAACCGAGGGGAAGCGGAGGGCGGGGGCTCCTCACCTGACCCTTCGGAGCGTCCGTCTCGGCCGATGAGGGGCACGGTGATGGCGGCGGCCGCCATGCTATCGGTGGGCATGGCCGTGTAGACCACCGGCAGCGACTGCACCACCACGGGGATGGTCTGCAGCTGGCCCACTTTGCTGGGCATGTTGACGGAGGGGATGGTGTGGATGACGTGGAGGATTTGCTGGCCTCCCACGCCCTGCGTGGAAGCCAGGATGGAGCCCGGCGACAGCACGGTCGGGATGGTGGTGCTGGCGGCAGCCAGGCCGCTGGGGGCGGGCGGGTTGGCCGGCACCGCGGGGGCGGCGGCGGCCATAGGCAGCGAGGGGCGGGGCTTGTTGAGGGAGAGGTCCACTGGCTCAGTCTGGTCGGCGTCGGGCGGGTGGGCGGCGGCCACGCAAAGGGGAGGGGGCGAGGCCTTGAGCTTGAGGTCAGAAGACTCTGAGCAATCGTCTGTGGGCTCCTCCTTCTGAGTGAGAGAGAGAGAGAGAGAGAGAGAGAGAAAACAAAGGGTCAATAGGAGGTCACAGGGAATACAGAGACAGAAGAGACAGAAGAATGAGGAAATAAAACAGAAGAGAAATGGAACAGAAAGCACAAGCCAAACAGCAAGCGAGAGGAGAGGAGAGTGAATGTGAGCAGTGTGGGATGGGAGCACGGACAGCTCCACTCTCAGCTGCACCGCAGCTCCTCCAGCCCAGAAACAATGGCTGCCCTGATGGTTCGTCTACACGGCTGAGGAGCAGGCCTGGGTCTGGCACGTGTCCAAGTGAGCCCAGCCCAAACACACACACACACACACACACACACACACACACACACACACACACACACACACACACACACACACACACACACTACTCGCTCGCATATATAAATGCAGATATAAAGAACAGGCCAAATCTGTGTGTGTGTGTGTGCGCGCACGCAAGCGCTCCACTCCCTACACCCTTCCAGCAAAGCGGTTTTCCATAGGAGGGCTCAGTCCAAAGCTCACCTTCAGCAATACGAACAAATCTTATTAGGTCAATGAAGAGCAACTCTCCTTGCCAAGCCCAGGCTGATGGAAGTGAGTGTGCTGCTCCAGGGGCCCGAGCCTCGTGTGGCTCCACCGCCGGGCCCCTGCCAAACATACAGCCGTGCCTCCAGACGCAGACGCCTGTGGGGCCTGCACTCGCGGTACCTCGCACGGTGTTGCCCTCGGCTACAGCGCATGGGTGCATGGAACTAACAGGGCGGAGGTGGAGCGGCCGCAGAGACACGGTGTGTGTGTGTGTGTGTGGGGGGGGGGTAAAACAAAAGAACCTGAGCCACTTAATTCTCCTCATGGACGGCCTGCGGACAAAGAGGTCATGCAGTTGAGGATAGGTGGCTGGGAGGGGCAGGACGCGGGAGAGAGGGAGAGGAAGAGGAAGATAGAGAGAGAGACAGAGGGAGAGAGAGAGAGAGAGAGAGAGAGAGAGAGTAAAAAAGGAGTGGGTGGGAAAGGCCTCCGGTTACCATGGAAACTGGGAGGTATCAGCTGACTCATTTTCCCCCCTCGCTCTCGCTCCCGCCCCCACCTCTCTCTCTCTCTCTCTCTCTCCCCTCCTCCTCCACCCTGTTGTCACCTCACCCTCTTTCGATCCCCACCCTTCCTCCACTCCACCCCTCGACCCCCGGCGCCTCTCCCTTCCGGCCCCTCCCCCCTGGCCACACGCTCCACCCTCTCTTTACTTCTTCCCCGCGTGAGACGAACGCGTCAATAAGTGATCCGATCATCAGCACGTGGCCTTAACCGTGCTCGTTCGATAGGAGCTGGCAGGTACGGAGGCAAGAGGACACTACACACTGACCAGAGCGCAGAAAGCCGGCCCACGTGGCGCACGCACCTGAACTATGCACATGAACTACGCCCGTGAAAACTACGCCCGTGGAAGTACGCGGCGCACGCGGACTACGCTGTACACGCACCGCCACAGATCACCATCTTCAGACATGTCAGTCTCAACGTTTTTAACAACTCTCTCTCACACACACGGTGTGATCAAACCATCTACGGATATCTGAAGCTCTGCGCGAGGTAGAAGATCCACAGCCCGAACCTGATTCTCTTGACGGCTCTGGCCGGGGGGGGTGGGGGGTGGGAGGGTTGCAGAGGGTTAGCTTAAGGCCGCTCGCAGGGAGCTGCCCGTCACACTCCTCCCTACACTGCACAGCGAACGAGGACTCAACTGCTATGTCTGTCCCTGCAATAAAAAAAAAAGAATCCACTCCTTCCTGCTGTATTAAGAATGATGGAGTTCAACAAGGTACTCCATTGACCTTTTCACTGACCATTAACGGGTTATTTAGGGAGAAGGAAGACGAGTTCACTTTCTATAACTGCCTACTAAGATGAGTTATAGAGATGAAATAAAAAAAAACAAGAATCTGAATCTTAATTATATGTGCTACTGTAAAAATATTGTCACAGTAAACACTGAGTACCTTTAACAGGGAAGTTAAAGTTGCTGAAACACATCTACGGAAGTTTTTTTTTTTGCAAATGTTTTGTACATAAATGAGGCCACTGAAAAGTTCCGTGAACTGTGAATCAGTTCAGAAACGACGGATCCCAGTTTGGGTCAAACTCTCCGACCCGCTGGAAAGAGCGAGAGCCAGCAGTCCTCGACAATGAAGTGTTCCATCACCGCTTCCGGCAAGTTCTGTAGCTGCAGGCGGAAGAGTGGACGTTTCTTAGCCACTCACTGTCCACATGCTCGCTCTCTCTCTCTCTCTCTTCCTCATTTCTCTACCTCCATGTTGCCGTGGAACAGACCGACCGTGGAGGCCGCGCTGGGCTGAAGCCGTCGTCCCGGCGACGGCCGGGTCCGTCTGTTCCGTCTGTGTGTGGGGCAGGGCGTAGAAACAACGATACGCACTGTGAGCACAGAGAGGGAAGGGGGAGGGAGCGGCAGCTGAGGGAGATACTTATGCCAGGGCCTGGAGCCCCGCCCACTGGAAAGAGGGTGTGGCAGCCTGGCCACAACTATTCGAGCAGCCAACGGATGGCAGGTCTTATTGCAATCCAGCAATGGCGTGGGGTAGTATCACCTATCAGAGCCTGGGACCAGGTCATTGTAATTAAAGTGGACAGTTGTTGACCAGCTTTAGGTAGGCGAAAGATGAACAGTACTGCTGAATAGAGGGTTAATGTGTGTGTGTGTGTGTGTGTATATGTGTGTGTAAGGATCATGAAGAGGACAAAAGGAGTGTGGAACATATCTTGTATGAATTCTCCCGGCAGGTCTAGGAGAGTGTTCCTGTGTGCATGTGAGTGTTTGTGCCGGGAATGTAGGGTGTATGAGTACATGTGCACATGGTTGGTGGTGGTGGTGGGGTGTGTGTGCGTGTGTGTGTGCGTACACACCCCTCCAGGTATGCAATCTTCAGTGTGTCCCTCATAGCTAAGTGAGTGCATAGTGTGGGTGTGGAACTGTTGTGAGGAGGTGGGTTAGATTGAGGAGTGTGTGCGTGTGTGTGTGTGTGCGTGCGTGTGTATGTTTGCGCGTGTGTATAGGAGGAGGGGTGTGGGCAGGCTACATCACAGCCTTTCCAACTCCCGCCAGAGCCCCGTTGCCATGACTACAGCAGAACGGAAGCCTCCCTCGATATACCCTATTAAGGCCTAGCTGGGACTTGGAACGAACCAGATAGAGAGGGATAGAAACGAAAAGGTACTGAGTGGAGAAGACAAAGAGGACTACGCACGCTCGCTCGAGTCAGGGCCGAGGCAGATTTTGAGGCAGCCAGATCTTTTTCAGCTTCTCGCTCATTATGAAGACAGTCAATAGGCTTGGAGTTAGAGAAGCACTCTCGCTTCCACAGTACAAAAGTGCCTTTGTTAATCATTTACTCAGTTTCACATTTCCTCATGAGGCTGAAGCAAAAGTACCTTCCATGTACCTCCCGAACGGTTAAACTCCATCAGACCGCGGTCGGCGTGACGCAGTGCGGGATCGCTGAAGTCACGCCAGTCCAAACGTCTGTGTGGAAATTATCTCTGTGTCGTCCCCCCCCGACAAATAACTGCGGGTGGCATGTCTGGGTTTCTTCGGGGGACGACGTCTGGTCACGTTCTCGTTGTAGAGCAGAGATAGTAGAGACACCCCCTCTATGGTGGAGAGGACTCTATGGTGGTAAGGGGGACACCCTCAGCGGTGAGGGGGACACCCTCTGAGATAAAGAGAACACCCATGGCCTTTCGTTGAGCAATGTGCCCGTTTGGTTGGCCGTTGACGCGGTTACGTGGCGAATTTGCATATTCGGACATTAAACTCAGGAAGACACTAGGATCGGTAATCGCTAAACCAAACCAGAGGAGGGGAAAAACCAACAACAACAACCACAAAAAACATATAATTAAAATGATTAAAAAAAAAAAATCCTAAAAAGCTTAGTGGCTTGGAAGAAGACCAACTGTGCTTCGTTTTAGCAAAGCTCTGAAAGGCAGCCACTTCATTCTCCGTGACATGGTGACCACGCCTCTCGTGCAGCCGTTCATTCCCGCCCACCTCTTCCATTCAACCCAGCTCCCCAACCCCCCACCACACACACACACACACACACACACAAAAAAAGCCACTCACCACTGTGCACGCCACCTCTTCTGGTTCAGGCTTGATCTGTACGGATGGCATCTCGTCGGTGGGCTTCGCGGTGGCAGCGCTGGGTTTCTCAGGACTTGACTGGCACTGCGGGACAGCAGGAGCAGGAGTTACATGCCAGTCAGGCTGACCGGAGACACAGATCCCCCCCCCCCCTCACACACACACCCACACCTCCCCGGGAACTTGAGAGGTTACCTACTAATCCAAAGCAAAGGGCAGCGTGTGCCGGTTGGCGGCGACAAAGTTACATCGAGATCCCCCCACACACACACACACACACACACACACACACACACACACACACACACACACACACACACACACACACACACA
>JAOXYF010000003.1:15058778-15107920 GCA_028565775.1 Sternarchorhynchus goeldii | reverse complement strand
CACACACACACACACACACACACACACACACACACACACACACACACACACACACACACACACACACACAAACTCACGGACTAGCTCCCCCTCTTGAGTTTTGCATTACTCTCTTAAAGGTACAAGGACCCCCTTCTCTATTATGTACTGCTGGTCTCTCCTTGTTGGTATCTCCCTGCAGTCTCTCATCATGTCTGACTTTCTCCTCCTAGGACTCCTGGCACTCAACATATGCAGTCCTGACTACCACAACGTCATATTGCTTCGCACATCTTGAACCAAGTGGCGTACGGCAGATTTCACGCGCCGGTCTCTCTCCGAGACGCCCTGGGCCCAGTTATTCGATTATGCTTTTCTTACTGTCCAACGATGCTCTCCTGCTGCAGTCCAAGGTCGATACACTGGTCTATACTTGATCTATTTCCATTAAAGCCTATGGGGTTGAATCACTAATCCCACTATATAAAACAAACACCTGCATGTCGATCTGTTTTAGCACTCTTTTTCACAGGGTCTCCCTGTACTGCACACATCTAGGTTTGCGCCTTTGATCATGTGCGGTGACGGGACCCCCACCACCACCACCACCCTCTCCTCGACTGTGTAAGCCGAAGTCTCTTTTACAGTCTTTCTCCGCCAAGCATGCACAAACGCACCGAGTCAAGAGCTCCTCCGACAACTCCACCCTTCCTCTGTAGCAGGGCGGGTCCTCTGTGGGAGAGAGAAAAGTCCACCAAGAAATACATAACAGCCTGTTGGTCTGGGAGAAGAGTGTTTGTGAGAGAGAGAGAGAGAGAGAGAGAGAGAGAGAGAGAGAGAGAGAGAGGGGGAGGATGTGTGACGCTAAAGCGACTAAGACGGGACCCTAACTCACACCGTCCAAGGTCACTGAGGCCTGGGCAGGGTTTCTGCCGAGTCACATGGGCAGGCGAGGGACAGACGAGCAGTGCTGAATGGAGGCTGTATTTTATTTCAGTTCGTCCCTAATGCACCAGAATCATGCCAGCTCTTGGGCTTCAGAACTTTACGCCTGACAGCTGGAAGTCAAGAGATTTATGGACACAAATGACAGCACACGGCGCTCACACCCACACCCCGTGCACACACGCCTAGGAGTGTCTCAAAAATGGCTGGCACAGTCACCACAGCAGAAACAGCGAGCTCCTATCTCACCACACCCTACCGAGGCAAGCTCTACTGCTACTTCCCACAGGCCTCCCGTCAGCCCCACCCTCTCTCTCGCACGCACACACACTCTCTCTCTCTCTCTCTCTCTCTCTCTCTCACCTCTCTCTCTCTCTTTCACACACACACACACACACAACATGCTTAGCTTATTTAGGTCTAATAGTCTATTACTTTGGGCATACACTAAACTTATCCTACAACACAGTCTGAATTCATAAAGAGCAATAATAAACTCTGTGTTATCCATTCACAAGGGGGGGGGGGCATCTACATAATCAAAACATCTAGATTTAGTCACAATTTATAAGCTTTGTTTCTTTTGCTGACTGTGAAGCAGATCAACCCGACACAGGAAGGAAGTTTTTCCTCATTCTGTGTCTGTCTGTCTGTGTGTGTCTCTGTCTCTCTCCCTCTCCCTCTCTCTCTCCCTCTCTCTCTCTCCCTCTCTCCCTCTCGAAGGGGACTGGTGCCTGCAGCAGAACCACCCTGAAAGAGTGAGTGAGAGACCTAGAGAGTGCGAGAGTGAGCGAGAGCTGGTGATGTCAGCCTTACAGGCGCAGGGGCACAGGCTGCTATTCCCAGCGTGCATACCTGAGTGCACCGTCTCTCACAGTGCCATGGAAGAACAGTGCGCCTGAAGGAGACCATTTTTGGTATTTCTGACTTTTATATCAAGCTTGAAAATATAAGTGGCACTCGTATGACGAGGCTACACATATGGGACTCGTATCTAGATTACCAACTCACTTGGCCTCACAAACTGAG
This sequence comes from Sternarchorhynchus goeldii, assembly GCA_028565775.1. Taxonomy (NCBI): domain Eukaryota; kingdom Metazoa; phylum Chordata; class Actinopteri; order Gymnotiformes; family Apteronotidae; genus Sternarchorhynchus; species Sternarchorhynchus goeldii. The sequence continues at coordinate 15,105,967 of JAOXYF010000003.1, read as the reverse complement.
CTAAGGGCTGTTCCCTGTGTCCAACGCCAATTGCCACACACACACACACACACACACACACACACACACACACACATTCAGACACACCCTCTCCACCCTTGAGCACCCCACCCCCTCCACCTCCGCTCTCTCTCTTTTTTTTTTTTCCATTGCAGCCAGTTTGGCAGAACTGCAGGGGTTGCTATGGGGACGAGATTCTTTCCCTGGTTAATGATTGTGCTGCAATGGTAGGGGGTCATTCTGTCACATCGCCTCTAATCTGGGGAGACACGGACAATATCCTCACAGCCCCCCGTAACACACACACACACACACACACACACACTTCTCCTGAAGGCCTTCAGTTCATCTGCCTCCACACAAGCAAAGCCCATCTCCACCCATTCCAACGACAAAAAAAAGCACACTTACTTTAAGCCACAGAACATGGCAAACCTCATTTATCCTCTCCCTCCCTCTTATATTTCCTCCTCCCTCCTGAAAGTATGCTCAAGAAAAAACCCAACACACTCTCACTCACACACACACACACACCCTCCAACCCACACACTCCCTCCAACCCACACCTCTCCTCAGGCAGCACCTACAAAGTAAACGGTCCATAATCATATCTGCTTCACGCTAGTCTTCTCTTCCTTTGGCCGTGTGCCACTCTAGAAGCAACCACGGGCCTCACAAGGAGACACTTTTACACCAAAATAGGTCATATGTGTAAACCACCGCCATTACAAAAATAAATACCAGTGTGTGTGTGTGTTTATTTGTTTGTTTGTTTATTTGTTTTTGAAATTACCTGGCTAACATTAGCGCCATTTGGCGACACAGGCCTTCACCAGACTAAAAGCACTTTTGGTTTCATTTTGCAACTTGGTTTCATTTTGCAAATCTTACCAGGTTGGCATGTTCTAAACGGTATGTCCTTTGTTGACTGTTTTGCTGAACAAAGGCTTGAACGTGGTGGAAGGGCTGCGACGTTGCACTTCCCACATTCAGAACTACGCAAGCAGTCTTGCGCGCTTCCGGGGTGGTGGGGGGAGGTGGTGGTGGTGGTGGTGGTTGTGGTGGGGGTGTTAGTCAGGGGGTGGTTGGGAAGCTCTGCATATGGGACAAATGGAAGAAGTGTTATCATTCACCACTATTAAAAGCTCTAAGCGCTCCGTGGCTACAGATGACGGCAGTCGGACTGTTCACTCGTCACCGAGTGGCACCACTTCAGATCATCCACAGACATGCATGCATTCATGTTATTCACTGCAGTGCCTGTGCAAGTTCACTCGTAGACCGTTATAATCGATGAGTATTGCGATAACAGGAAAATGCGATTAATTGTACCACCCGTGAAGGTCTCCTAGGGAACACTGCAATACTTTGACAAGATCTCAGGACACAGAGTCCTAGATATTTGCAGGGCAAAACCGAGTGCCTTGGACCCTCAGTACAGGGCAGGTAGTGGGTGGAGTGGGCGAGGGCAAACGTTGAAGGCTGCATAACGAGTTTAGGGAGGTCAGCAAGTCAAGAATGACAGTACAGAAGAGGAAGAAGACACCTCTGACATTTGAGGGAAACCACAATGACAAGAAACAGAGAGTGGAACGATGTGGCAGCCGACAGTGGAGAGAGAGAGAGAGGAAGAGAGCGGGGGATGCCGACAACCGTCCCCGAAGTTTCCATTACCGTAACAGAAGAGAAAACCAGGTTGCCGATGTTTCTCAGGCCGACGGACTTCCAGAGATGTCACTTAATTTGTTTTTGGGATGAGGTCATTCTTCGTGACTTCGTAACTTCACAATCAATCCCACATCCTTGAGTGAGCCAGGGAGGGTGTTCAGCATGGGATTATGACCGCTAGACACAAAACCAGCTTCTACTGAAAAGGATTGCATCATTTTCACTGTGACAGTCTGAGGACTGATGCAGTCTCCTTGCGAGCACAGAGTGTGGCCTCTCACCGTTGAAAGTAACTTTAGATTTGCAGGTGTAAAAACTGACTCCAGGTCAACCTGGGAGTAAAGAGGTTTTTACACTTGGCTATGTGAGAAAACCTTTCATCTTTTATGGCTTGGCATTACCAGATCATAAAAAGCAGGCCAGGCTTTCACACATTTTGAAACTTCTGTCTCAAAAAAAAGCTTGAAATCTGACAGACCAGCACATGTGGATTTCCTGCTGGTCCCGACTGTAATGTCATTACGCATACAGTCACTGAAAAGGCAGACTTACACTAAGCATTCACAAAGTTGAAAAGTACTTAGTCGAGTCTCCCAAGAAACCCTGTGCTGAAATAGCTCAGTCAGTAGATGAGCTGGGTCTACTTAACCAACACCATCAATGAGAAACGAGCGTTAAAGCAGCGTGGTATTCCATACAGAAAAACAAGTAATAATTTGTTTAGATGATGTCTGACAAGTAAGCTCCAGTATAATATATGGGAGTGGTTGAGTTACTGAAAAAAAGTAAACAAAACAGGAAAGGAGTGAGAATGAAGGTGTGGTTAAGTCCTCAGTCACTATCTCTACAACCCTCCAAAAAAAACAAAAAAAAAAACAAAAAAAAAACACCACACGACCTCAGTCACACCCAGGTCGAGTGTACTGTACCCAGCTCCTAAAAATAACCGTCCACTCTAGAACAGTGACAGACCCCGACTGTCTCTATGCCTAAAAGCAGCCTCTCCCTCCATAACGGGCCCTTGCTAACCCTAGCTGAGGTGTCCGGGGGGGACTTCCACACACTTCGGACTGTCATGCCAATCCTGGCAACAACATCTCCCAGACAACACCCAAGGGCTGGGACCGATGGCTGGGTGTTTAACCAGTTTGACCAAAGTTTGTCCACAGTCTTAGTTAATGATTACCAGCTGCTCTGGCACACCCAGAGCCAAGCTCTCAGCGCTCCACCAATGGCGACGCGTCGGTACGCTCGCCTCACCGGCTCTGCCGCCGCCGTGCCCTGCTGCACAGGACGCGCTCATGAGCGCACCCAGGCCTCCCGTATACGTTTACACCACCGGAGCTAATCTAAGTCACAGCGCTATGGGTGTTGCACTTAGCAAGGTAACAAAACAAATACCTGTTTTTGTTGTTATGGCACACGGCCATGCCATAATTGTGATCCACACAATAGAAGGTGGGTTTGATAAATGTGTTTTCTCTAGTAACTTTTGTGAATAATAACGCAGGCATGCAGGTTACAATAGCAATATATCATATGTTCACTGAAGACATGTAGCATGACTGGTACTGAGTATACATCTAGTGTTCATCCAAACTCGTACTGTAGCACACCTATGACAGTTCAAATATGACAGTCGTGACTTTTAATTTGGTCCGCACATGCCATTTTGCAGACTATGTAAATCGTGCGCAAACTTCTGTTCAAGCATCCAGTTACAGGAAATTAGAAGATACATGCTCAAGAAGACTTCATCAAGTGTGTGTTCATATATAAAAGCACATACTGCATACCACTGCTCACATACTACAGACATGAATATTTCCATCTAAGGTTCCTGTCACTTTAAGAAACTAAGATGGTGTCTTACTAGCTAGCTGCATTCGATGTATTTCCTTCCTGCCTTGCATCCACTTAAAACCCGCACCGATAATGAAAGGATGAGGATCAGACGGACGGGTTGAACAAAACTTATTCAAACGTTAACGTAGCTACGTAATTTGATGACACTGGGTTTCCCAGAATAAGTACTTCGGATAAGAGTTCGTCGTTCTCTAACTTTATGCAGGAGGCATTCAGATAACAGAGAAGAGCAAATAGTGATATTGGAGTACGTTAGCTAGCTAGCAACGGTAACGTTACTGCGCTAGTCACCTAGCAGCTAGGTTCGGCTCCTGCCAAGATAGCATATCATGAAGCTCACTGGCTATCTTAGCTTAGCTAGGTTAACTAGCTACCTTACTGCTTCGCCTGCTAATTTTGTCTGGCAGCTAAGCAAAGTCGGCAACTGCCTATAGAGTAAGAGCATAGTTCGTTTGTTGACACAATTCTGCAGCACAGAAATTCGTAGGGACAGTTCAAAATCCCAACTCGTCTGATATACAGCGGCTAGTTTTCGGACAAGAAAAAGTCAATAACGGATAAAAAGGACTTACTTTCTTATTACGGGTCTCCGTGTGCATCTCGGTAGCTAAGCGGGTGCAGTGGTAAAAGGGGTGGAGTGGAAGGGGGAACGCTCGGGCGGGGTATATTTGAATAACAGTAATCTTGATGGCAGTTTTCACCTTTCAGATCAATTTGAAGAATAAAGTGGTGGTCGTTGCCTTAGTAAGTCTTATAAATCATATCGCCAGCGTCGAAAATCCTCTTTCCTTCCCCTAGCGTCTTTCGGTGTGTGTTGTTGCCGTGTTCAGGGTTGGGCTCAAAGCTCTCCGTCTCTCCTCCGCCTCTCCCTGCTTCTGACCCCACCCTGCGTCCCCACCCCTCAACTGTGTCAATCAGAGGCTATGCAGCCAGCTGCAGAGCAGCTCGAACCAGCAACAGCGCCTAACATTGCCCAAGTCAGCCTTTGCATGATAACAGTTTTTCAAAATCATCGCCATTTTCAGTACACAGTTGTTGTACACACCCTATCGCCTCACCTAATGACGTCAAGATATACCGGATGTTCTTTTCCTCTTGACAGCATAGAACTTTCGTACACCTGTGTACCGAAACAGAAATGTTAGCTGTATTTTTGTTCTGAAAACACCTTAGACGCGCACATATAGCTAGATGGAAGCTATTATTTGTCCTCATTGTAAGTTAACTGTAGTGGGGGGGGAGGGAGCCACAATATTATAACATTATCACCGTGCGCAACATTACAGAAGGTGCTTTCCCTGGTGAAGTTACATTTAAGAACAGTTATTGCCAGTGGGAAGCACTCTTGAGTTACTATTCCGTTTTTATGAAACTATCCCGGGATTAATATATTGTTCCATTACATTTTGTGTGGACGCGCAAGAGTGAGAAATCTTAAGAATTAAATGTAAATAAATTCGACTGCTCTTTGGCTCACATATTTTTATTCCTTAACAATTGTGAATCGTTCCAAACTATGTTTGACTACACATCCCAGAGCTCTTCATCTGGATAACAAAACTTCCGCTACAACAGGAAGTGTGTCTGTTTTGGTAGACATGAAGCGGTAAGAAATAAAAATTTAATTGCGATTGGCTATCTTATTACGTCCTGGTAAAACACAACAGAGAATATTTTAGTTTTATATTTGATTAATTGAAAAATGTCATAGTATCTGTCAGTTTACCAATCTAGAGTTAGAAAACCATTATGTAGCTAGCTAGCTGGTTGGGTAAACAGTAGTAAGAACTGAACTGTGCCGTTTCCCAAAAGCATCGTCAAAAAGATAATCTGTAGGTAAAGTGGCAGAGCAAATGTCATTCCGAGTAAACCATACTTTATCTCAAATTAACACGATGCTTTTAGGAAACGTCTTCCTGACTTTATTGTTCTACAAGGGTTTTCTTAACGCGGTCTTCAGATTCAACTACGAAGACCTCAGCTATTTTAATAGCTTCTTAACTAGTTAGCTAGCTATCGTATATAAATATATCGCAGTACATTATCTGCGCAACGTTTGCATAATGCTAGCTAAATCAGACGCCATATTAAAACTCAATTCTACGTTGCTCAATAGAAGTAGGTGTAAACTCGCTGTTCTGATCATTTTATCTTTCGATGGTCTGTGCTTTTATCTAAAGATATATAAAGGCATCTTGAGAATTCAGTTATCTGAATGCCAAATGTAGCCTAATTATAATCGGAAAACAACCTAATTTTCAAGCATTTAGCCTAATCACTGGTTTATGAAGCATTTTAAAAGTGTTGGCTAATCACCGAGAAGAGGTGTTAATGTACTCTAAATTTGATGCAGACAAACATAGATTCAAGAAAGTGACGGAGATCGTACCATCCATCTGGATTAACTCAAACGTCATTGTTACAGCAAAACATTTAGCAAATCATTTAAACAGCATTGATCTATGCTGTGCATATTTTTACATGTATAAAGAAGGCCATAACAATGGCAAGAAAGTAGAACTTCGGTACTTTTTATATTTAAATTATCCTAAGCACTTTATTCAGAACATTATTGAGAGGCTAGTGAAGGAATCGCCGTGAAAAGTACTGATTCAAAATCTCAGTGGTATCGTCTTTTTCATGACTAGAGAAGGTGTGAAGAGCTATGCCGAAATGCATATTTCAGGATGTTATTCATGTTTGTATACAAAAACAGTTTAAAGTACAAAGTTGCCATTTAAAAGTAAAGCAAATCAGCATAGATTTCTGTGAGACCTGCATTACACAAAGTTCGAGATAAGCATCTTCAACATTTCAGTTCCTGGAAATATACAGGATGTGTATATCGTATGAAGTGATTTTGTCAGTTTGCTTCCTTGCTTGCCTATTTTGTGGGTTTTTTCCCCAGATCTATTCCAATTATACATTTCACTGACATGTCTTTACCTCATGCAACCTTGTTGGGTGGAGACATAGCATCTTGAAAGTCAGGAGGCAAACCCAAAGGTCTTTTCTAGGTGTTTGCTGGGCTAGAATTCAGATTGAACATTTGTCTCATCCTGTCTCTATTGTAAACACCTTTACACTTATAAACATTAGGACGTGTTCCTGGAATCATGTTGTTACAAAGGATATTTCATGCTAGGGCACTTCCTTAATTTACAGCTTGATTATTTCCAGTGTTTACTACTTGATTCTTTCCAGTGTTCCAGTGATTCCAGTGTTAGTATGGTTAGCTGAGTTAAACTTTACTTAAGCAGATTTTAACCTAAAGTCATATTTACAATACTACGAAATTAGTTAATATGTATAAACATGACCAGTGATTTTAAAAATCAGCAAGTCAGTACTTGAAGCCATTCAAACTGTCAGTCAGTTAGTGGGTGTGAGCGTTCTGAAGTAGGGTGAGGCGGGCAGTGTCCCTGTCTACTCCCATCTATTTAATGTACTGCTTTTTTCTCCTGTTGTTGGGTAATGGCTGAACAGCACATGAACATCTAAGTGCAAGTTTCTGTGTAGCACCTGACTGCAGCATAAATTAGCCTACTTAAAACTGACTAAACCTGAAATAATCTGAAATGTATTTTGAGAGCTTGCTTTTGATTGTCATTGGCAATTAGCCACACCCTGTTACTCCTTTAGCTAGGCCTTTAGTGCTTCCTTTTCAAATCGCTGAAGGCTTCAATCTTCCCACGTTCCTATATGATCCGAACACTGACCGTCACAACCCCCCCCCCTCCCCAGGCTTGCCCGTCGAGCTTGTGACGATGGCCCCATCCCCGAGGAGCAGGAGACGGAGGGCCAGAGGCAGCTCCACAGCCTGCTGCTCCAGCAGCTCCACACGGACGTCAACATCGACCGGTAACCCGATCCTCACTGCCACTTAACCTGGACAACGCGGCGTAGAATCAGAACTTGCTCCGTGTCGTACAGATCCAGCAGGGGTTTGTTGCAGTAGAATGCTTAGCGGGGGGGGGTGTTTGTTGATGCTCGTAAGTGGGCCGAGTGGCCGAATAAAGGGGAGTGGCTGCGCTTGTTTATCTCTCTTCTCTTTAAGTGTGTGGCCAAGGAAAGACGCTACGTCAGCTCAGATGGGAGGTTGAGTTGAGTGTCGGGCTGTGGCTTTATCATGTGAAAATCACTCACTTAGTAATTAATCACTCCCAAAAAGGTCATGTGACCCACCATGTGCATTACCTGTAAACCCAGGATTAAGTAAAATCTAATTACAAAAATACATCAGGTATGCACAGCTTATATAACAAATGACAAGTGTAGATTAAGAGACTCCCATCAACAGCGTTGTGATGGAAGCATAAAGTGACCGAGCAGGTTGAAAAGTACTTCTACTGCACGCTGATTCCGTCCAATCTTTGTGCCCAAATGTAAACATTTTAACTCGAGCAGCATTACAACGCAAAACAACTCTCCTACCGTGCATGTGTGATGACGTGGCAAACTTTTACCTACACCCACCTTTTCCCTGCACCACCTTCTCCCACAGGTGTCTGGCAAAGAAGAAATGCTTTGCCCCGTCCGCGCTGTACAAGCCCTTCGGGGAGCAGGCGGCAGGCGTGCGCAGCCTCGCCCAGTTCCAGGCCCTGCAGGACGGAGAGCAGGAGCTGGCTGGCCTGAGGGAGCAGGGCCTCACCGACGCCGAGATCGAGCTGTGGAGGAGCAGGGAGCAGCCCGATGCCGGCGGGAAGGTCTGCTAACGTTTATCCGAACGCGCAAAGGGTCTTGAGTTCGTCGTTTGCGGAAGGGCAGCCATAAATAATTTCCGGCTGCCCTCTCTTCTCCTCTCCTCTCCTCTCCTCTCCTCTCCTCTCCTCTCCTCTCCTCACAGGGTCGAGGAGGTCTCGTGGCTCCAGAGGCTCGGGACGAGCGGCTGCGGGTGATCCGGGACAAGGTGGAGGCACGGGCGGAGCTGTTGGCACGCCCCCAGCGTTTCTCAGCCAGCAGGGCACTTTCACGCAGAGAGATGGAGATCGAGAGGGCGCTCTTCCATGGCAACGACCGCTGCAGCTTCCTCACCGCCCTCTACCATCAAGGTTAGACAAACAATGCAGGCCACTATGACTCTAAAGTTAATTTTGCAATGACATAGAAGGTAAATATCACTTGATTAAATTATTCATATGAATTGCTCTTAATGGTGTTTGGAATGGTCCTATATGCTGTCTCATTTGTAGAGGAAGATTCACAAAATGGCCAACAGGGGGAGACATCCTGTAATTCAGTGGATACATTATATAGAGACTTCCTAAGTGACCAGCAGAAAGACTCTGACTCATCGCTGGTCTCCACCAAACCAGTACCTTCACATATATCTGATTTAGCACCTACAGATATCAATAATAAAGAATCAAAACTTAAAGGCATAAAGCCTGATCAGCCACGTGCTGTTGATGACTGCACTACCACTTCATCGTCCTGCCTTGAGCTTCTTCAACCAGCTGCCAGCCCAAATGGCCAGACACACTCCCTAAATCAAGGGAAGTGCAGTGGATTGGCCATTTCACATAAAATTGCAGCAAACCAACCAATTGGACGACTGACCGCGCTTTGTAGGCGTGATCAGGATGGTCCGGTGACGGTCAGTGGCAGGATAGAGGAGATTTCGGACGAGGAGATCGCAAACAACCGGGAGACTGAGGAGGGCATCAGGAGAATTTCACGGTTTCAGAACTACCAGCGTGGAGAGCCATCCAATGTAGGTTTTTGTGTGTGTGTCAGTGTTTAAAGCAATGAATTATATATTAATCTAAGTTTGTTTGTTTGTTTTTGGTTTTTCACTTGTTTTCAATTAGTTATTTTTATATTAACTTTCAAAATGATAGTAACTGCATTTTCCAAGTGCTAATTTGCTCACTGGAAAACGAGGTTTGCGCACTGGTAACAGGTGTTTTGTGTTTGTGCCTCTAGAATTCCACAGTAGTCATTAAGTTATTGACATTATCTAATTCATATTGATATGCACACGTATCCAGTATGCATGAATAATGTCCAGGGTGCATGGTTTGTTCGGAATGACTGCATCCTGTGAAACATGCACTGGGATTCTCACATATAAGTGCACTGGTTTCTGCACAGGTGCTGTGTGTGAAGAACCTGAGTGCTCGGGCCTCTCTAGCCCAGCTGGTGTCCCTCTTCTGTAGGTTTCAGAAGGAGGACGCCGAGCCAATACTGTACCGCCTCCTCACCGGGAGACTCAAGGGCCAAGCCTTCATCACATTCCCTGGTAAGAGAGGGTGGTCATGGGCATTCTGAAACTGACCTTCCCACGAAGGAATCTCTTTAAGTGTCCAGCACTGCAGTTTTGGATATTTTTTAACTAAATCATCAGCTTGGATCAGTTTCTGTTGAAGATGTTCAAACTCGAAGCTTTTACTGTTTTACTTTTTACAGTTTTTATATTTACTGCGTATATAGCCATGGGTTTGCAGTCTCAAATAAAATAATCAAAGGCTTTCTTTATTATGCAGAGCAGATTTGCAGTGATGTATCATTTCTCATTATTACACTTATAGCTTAACAAAACAAAAATCGCGGCATGATTTATGTTTATGCCTTTGGCCTAACTAAAATCCGAATATGGCAACGTTGCTTTTCATAAACTAAAGGGGTTTTCACTTCACCTGTTCGAGTGATGGCCACGTCACACCACCCTCTCCTTCGGGAGGTGACGGTCTCCGTCACAGACGGCTTCTGTTTTCAAGTTTGGTTTTCACTAATATCAGGTATTATTTTACTGTTATGCCTAATACAGACATCACCTTTTATTGTTTGTTTGCATTCTCATAATACAAAGGCCCTTTATTTACGTGTGCACCCGGTACTTTGAAATGCCACGTGGCCAAAAAGCACCGTACTTCACCAATTAAGTGCTTGTATGTAAGAAAAATAATAACCAAGTAAACGCATGAATCTAATGCGTAACATTTTTGCATACCTGGGCACAGAAAGGGGACGGAATTGCTCAATCTTCTGGAATTCTTGTGTGTGACAGCAAACAAGCGATAACGAGCCCCTTCTATACGCCCTAAACCTATTTTTAATGCCATTTTGAAATACAGTACTCCGAATGAAATCCGAGTAGCTGTTGTATTTACCCCCCCTCCCCCTTCTACCCCACCCTACCCCACCCCAAAGGTGACGCCCATGAACGCAGTGTGCTCTGTCATAGTTCCCTTTGTACCTGTAGCCTGCAGTGCTTTCTCGAAAAACCCCTTTCACATCAAGAACGCCACGCTGAAATTAAGTCAACTTTGCCTTTACACTCCGGAAGGCATAACGTTTTCGGTGTAAAGTTTTGAACAGCGATGCACAGGAATATGCACATTCACACGTCCGTCACCGTTTTCCGTGTGGAGCATGTGAAATGCAATAGCTGTATGGATTTGGAAGTTTCAGTTTCAATGTGGAACAAAAAACAAAAAAATACAACAACGCACGTTTCAGAACGGCAGGGCCACTGCTGAATGCCAGAGCTTGTCAGAATGTAACGCCTTTTTGCGTTTGACCGTGTTATGAGAAATACACATAATTTAAACAAAAACTACAGAAATGGAGCATTGTATTTCACCGGATTTATATGTATTGTTTCTTATTTAGTAACCTAATCTTCCATAGTAAACCTAACTCTTAATTGCCTCCTGTTTTGCAGATATAAAAACCGCACAGGGCGCCTTGGAAACGTTGCATGGGTACAGGTTAATGGATAAGCCTCTCGTGATTGAGTTTGGACGACAGAGGAAAGATCCAAAGTGTGGGAACTGTTCTGGGGACTCTAGTACAAGTACAGCACAAGAGGATGTGAAACTCTGCGAGGACTAATTCTCTAAAACATTTCCCTCGTCATTCTGAAATTACCAGGGTGTAAAATGCTATAAATGTTTTTCAGTGTGTAAATAAAATGTGTTATGTACAATTGTCATTTGTAAATTTGTCTTATCCTATTGCAAATGATCTCACAGCAACTTGACTGTAATGCCAAGGTAAGTTTTAGTTTTAGGTGGTGTTTTTCTATTTACCAGCAGAGGTCAGCATAATCCATCCGTCTTATCGCCTTGAACCCAGAACAGGGTGGCTGTTGAGGTACTTGCGCCACAAGAGGGATAAAAAACAATATAACTCAAAATCAAATTCATCCGGGAATTATAATTACATTTTCGAATATTAAGTGTTTTGCGGATGTATCCTGGATTCTCTGTTTGATACTATTCCGAACAGGAGTGGACTCAGTAGGACCTGATAGGATATTTTACAAGCCTTTATATTCCTTTTTTTTTACTTTACTTCCCGCATGTACTTGGTCACTACAGATATTTTCATTCTCTACTTAGGAACAGTTTAATTAATAATAAAAAAAATAACAATATTGGTTGTATTAGCCTTAGATAAGAAAATTTTATTAAACTGAAAATCAAAGCAAAATATTACAAGATCACAGTGGCTAACCCTCCTAACAGATTATATCTTATTAGGGAAAACATGTTTTACACAATCAGCAGCAGTTTAGTAACATTTGAAACCCTATTTTGGAATCTTTAGCATCACCAATGAACTGATGCCACGTCTGTTTAGCTAAATCCCAGTTGAACATGTGAATTAGTAAATCATAACCCCTGAGTCCTTGTTTTTTTTTTGTCCTTTCTATTACTACTATTGTTGTATTATTATAGTTTAGTTATTGTTGTTATTACTATTTTTATTTTTGTGGTTGTTTATTTTTTTCCAAATTTGCTTGTTTATCTGTTTATTTGTTTGTGTTTAGATGTCCTTCCTCTTGAATAATGCACTACAAATGGAAATAAAGTCCCCCGATGAGAGAAGGGGGGGTGGGATGGAGGGGTTAAATAATAATAAAGAAAATTTGAAAGGAAAAAGAGAACACAAAATGTTTTTGGATAGAACATTCTCTGTATTCATTATTTTAACTGAAGTTTCATCAACGGTGGATCCACTGTCAGTGAACCTCATAAAGGAGCTTTTCCCACCAGACATTTCCCTCATCCCACTGCTGTATTTACAGCAACATTTTTTCTCACGGAATCGCTCATCTAAAATCAATACCATTGATTTCAGGGCTGTGGTTCACACTCTGGTAACGTCAGCCATTAACCTTACTATGCTGAAGAAAGGCGATTTTGTGTTGTTGTTTCTTAAGAATGTTTCAGACAGAATTAGAATAATAAAGAATTAGGCTTTTTGCTGTTTACAGTGACCTCACAATAACCTTTGTTAAAATTTTATATCAGTGCCATAAAATCTGCCAGTGTTATGGGAGGACTCAACAAAATGGAGGCATGTTGACGTTGAGACATGATAAAGCATTTCAACTCGAAATGAGCATACAAGCTAATGACAGTGTACTAAACTTTTAATCTAGCTCCAATACCATGTGATTTATTTTCATCTGATATAGAATTACAATAGCTGGTATAGAACAGGTACTAACACTGGTAAATAACCACTTAATCTGCTTTATTAATAACTCGAAATACATAAAGGTTTGTGTCATTTTAGAAAAACAAATTGACATTTCAAATACTGTATGTATTCATATAAAATGCAAAGTGTTAAAAAAACGTCTGAATATATCTTTTTTTTATCACATAACACTGAAGGCAAAAACATTTACAGTTCTGTTTCTTACAAAAGACTTGTTTAAAAGCCAAATATGGCGTTGGGTAATATTAGCTCGCTGTATTTACATAGAGAAGTCCCAAAGCACAGTGGGATACCTGAACTGAGAGGTATTGATTTGTTGCATTTTCAGACGCAACTTGTTTGTTCTGCAGCATTCAGCATAAAATGTCATTTTGTTGTGCTTTTGTAAAGTGGGAGGAAAAAAATAACCCAGCTATCTGTGCCCTAAATCTGGCTACTGACACAAATGCATTTTGATACTCACTCCAACTATTGTCTTTTTAAGGTATTGGCACAAAAGAGCAATAGAAATTAGGCATGGAATCACTAGTCTTCACACGTACCCAGTAACGTCATAGCTGGCTGCCGGCTTCTGCCGTGCTAGTTTTTCGGAGCTCTGAGCAGCGGTGGTGGAGTGGCTACTGGTGCTGATGTGGCTGACCAGGGTGGGGTTCAGGGTGATACCAGTCGGGCGGTAGGGCGCAGGGTGAGAGGCACCACGGGGCACGGAGCGGTCGGGGTACGGGTAACCACCACCGCGGCATCTGAGATGGCGACTCCTGTCTTGCTCGCCGCAGCAGGATGCGCTGAGTAAACCTCCTCCTAGTAGAGAGAGAATAGACGAAGCCAGACCTACATACAGGCAGTTGCCGATCTCGAACTTGAGACTGTCAGGCACGTTGAAGTGGTAAAAGTTCTGCACCACCTCATGTGTCTTCCAGGACACAGGGATGAGGGACGAGATTCCGGCCGTCAGGAAAAGGCACCCTCCGGTCCCGGCCACCTTGGTCTTGGCCGGAGACCCATCCAAGAACACGGTGCATTGCATTCCCACGCTGGACACCAAGCAGGCCATGACGGAGAAGATGACGGAGATGACCATCATCGCCCGGGCCGCCTGCAGGTCAGCACGCAGGCCGAGGATGGTGCTGTAGGTCTCGCACTGGAAGGCACCAGTGCTCTGAAAGACACATTCCATCCACAGGCCCTTCATGCTGTCAACGGCAGTGACTATGTTGGAGCCGATGTGGGCTGATGTTTCCCAGTAGGGCAGCAGGGTGGCCACCAAGTTCCCGATCATTCCCAGAATGCCCAGGAAGAAGCCCATCATCTCCAGTGCAGTCGCGGCCATCGTCAAGCAGACCACCGTCCCGTAACGACGTGCACCCTCAGGGCGTCACAAACTTTGCTCGCTAGGAATGAAAAACGACTTAGCTAGCTATCTACTTTCTTGATCTGCTAAAGACTCAAAATCACATAAAAAAAGGTAGGTGTTAGTGTTGTCTGTATGTGGTGGACTGCGTGTTTTACGTGTGTTTATTCCTGCTCTCATTTCACTGTCTAAATATTGAATGCTTCCACAGTGCACGTATCAGTCAGACACAGAGCAGTGAGTTAAAGATTCACCTTCTCTGTAATCCCCAAGCCAAGGCCACTGAGAGGTGGACAGGGTCAGTCACAGGAAAGACAACAGGTTTTTTCTTCCAAAAAAAAATATTGTTGATCATTTGGGGGGAAATGAAACTGAATGAAACATCAGTTAAAACATTGATGGATATCTAATTTGATATTCTTCAGATAACTCGACAATTTTGTAATATGAAGAACTGCTATAAAAATGACTTTTATCAGTGTTCTGTGATTTCGTGACTACTACTATTACTGTGTTTTTACAGGAAGCTTCACTCTTAAAACTGAAATTAGTAATGAAGTAAAATGAATAGGCTACAGTCAAATAGAACACAGCAAAATACAGTGAAATGCAACAACAAAGTACAACAAAAGTACAATGTAACAAACAAAGCGCATTTTGTTCAGTCAGTTGCTATATATTTTTTTATCGTGAATGTGACAATCCGTCCAAAACAAGCATATTTCCCCTACATCTTCTTATCTCTCTGTCTCTCTCTCTCTTACACACACACACACACACACACACACACTTACCAATGTAATCTCAATTCCTTGATTTGATGCAGAAGTTGATAGGTACGATTCTGTTGCTAGGACGGTTGTGTTTCCAGGCAGGGTGCGCATGTGACGGCGTAGAGTTTGGACTGGTTTAGACTTGATTCTAATCTAACCAAATCTCTGATCACATGCCGCCAGTGCAGTAATGAGATTAAAATGTAATCCAGCATCTGCTTCCTCTGGTTGAATGAACAGTCAGCAAAATAACAATAACCCCTTCCCCATATACTGCATCCCCATATTTGATGTGTGTTATAATTAAACCATTACATGAGAATCAATCAACTAGGAACTGTAGTGTAAATATATTTAATATGTCTTGATGTCCGAGCTGCTGCAAATTACATTAAGATGGGAAATTTCCAATGTACAAATAAAACAGAATTTATATACATTTGGTCAAAGTCCAGTTTACTGGATCAAAACACCCTTGCTTCAACCCTCACATCGCCATTTATACATTTCTTGTCTCTAGAGGATGCTGTTGTTCACTTTAATAATACCAAATTCATATTCACTATGTAATTAGTTAACTGTTGTCAAAATCTTGATTTTTGTCATTCCCAAACGCTGAATTAGTTATGCCGTATATTATAAGCTGCATATTCACAAAATATAGAAAGCCTTAGAAAGGTATTTGCCAGCTGCTGTGAATACTGTGAAGTCCTTTTCCCTCTTAAACTATTTATTGGTCAAGTTTAGTGTTAAATCTTTTAGTGGCAATGCAAGATATTCCATAGATCATGCATTTAAGTGTTTCCATTCATAGAGTTATCCATTATGGTAAATGTAGAGCCATTTCTGTGATGTATCCGTTATACTTGTATATTTATATATTTTAGACCACACTGCTAGTGTAACCCTAGGGTTTGGGTTTTTAAGCCTGAAACCTAAATGCTCATGATATAGCTGCATGTTAATATGCGCTCAGTTGGTAAGATTTGTTTTGGCTTTGGGTTAGAGGCAGTGTGGGTAGGTGCTGCTACGGGAGTAGCGATCTTGACCTCACGCACAGGGATGGAGGTGCCGGTGGAGAGAGTGTAAGAACAGTGAGGGTAAGAGAAGTGTGCCTAGGGAGGTGTGAGAGCTAGTGTGAGCCCTGCACCTCCCCAGATGAAGGCAGAGGTGCTGAGAGACACACTACAGCATGGCCTGAGAGTCTGAGCCAGAATTCCCACACCAGTGCTTATGTGTGTTACATGTTATCTTTGACCCTAACATAATGGTACATATGCTCTTACTTTGTGTGTGCGCCTACAATGGGGAATGTTTTATTTTAAAGAAACCCCCTTTTTTTGAAAATTGAACTCTCTGGTCCAGCGAATTTCCCTAGAAGTGAGAAGTTCCGATTGTACTGGACTGCTGCTATTGGACTTTAGCTGGCTGTTGTGACAAGAATAATCAAGCAACAGCTTTATGGGAATGCAATCCTTAAAATGTACAATATGTAGATGCTCGTTGTACTGTGCTCTTTCCTAGTGATCTCAGCTACTCCCAATGCTGCTCCTTAGGAGTTCTTTAATACATTATGACTAATAAATAGGAGATGTCATTGAAAATCGTGTGGGCTGGACAGTTTGGTGGTAAAATTGAGATACCAAGCATAGCTTAAATGTTTAACAATTTCTGGAGATCTGAGTTTCGTAACTGGACCCAGTCAGCTTAAATTAAGGGTAGAACTAAAGGTTTGGAAGTTGCAAAGTTGGAAGCTTCCCAAAGCTGGCAAGGGCTTTAGATGAAGCTCCAAATATTTTGTTACATATCCCTCACAGACCTAAATGAAGTGTGAATATGGGAAATGTAAAGTACAGTATAGTTTGTAGGCATTTTAATCTCAGTCAGTGGCTTTAACAAATACAGTCTGCTTCTATGCACATACCTATTCCTTTTTGAGAATTGAGACCCTAATCATGAAATTACAAGTGCTTGGTTTCCATATCAAGGTCAAAAAGAACATTAAATTCCATCAGATGCTGATATTAGGATATTTTTTTCATCTGACCTCAGCCTTCTGTGTGACCTAAGGGTCTCAGGGAGTAGCTGCCAATCTTGCTCCTCTTCTCCAGTCTTCACACCTCTGCCTTCATCTGGGGAGGTGCAGGGACAACACCAGTCCTCACACCTCCCTAGGCACACTCCTCTCACCCTCTGAGACTGTGCTACACAGTCCATAGAGCAGAATCGTGCAGTACAGTTCCCAGCCCAGCACCTAGACACTCTGACCAGGGAGCACAAACACACACACACACTCTCTCACTGACCTCTTGGTGAACTATATTGGATGACCTAAAATGTGTAGCAAATATAATAAATATACCAAGGTAATTAGGAGTCTTATAAATAACCCAGTTTAGGCCATGGAAGTGTGCCACCGGCATCCACATGGGTACATCGTTTCTAACTCTAATCTGACCGTAAAATTCCAAGACGCATGAAGTTTCTGAACTGGATCACAAGTGTTAGAGTAATGTTGGAACTAAACACCTGAGAGAGATAAGAGCTTCCAGTGAGGAGACCAACCATCTCTGTATGCCTCATAAATCAAGATTTCAAAAGTATCGACAGTCATGCATATTTGGAGCCAAAACAAGGAAGCTTGTGAGATCTTTCCAATGACGTTCAGTGGTTCCAGTTTGATGTAGGCACTGTGTTTCTAGTCTTATTACATCTCACAGGTTGGACCTTAGGTCCCTGTGTGATGTCATGCTCTCAATGTCCAGGGCATCCCCTTTGTAGTGACCCTGACGAACTCGTTCCTCTTCACCGGCTCTCACACCTCTGCTCTCATTTGGAGAGGTGCACGGGTGACGCCAGCCCTCACACCTCCACAGACACACTTCTCTCACCATCTCAGCTCCTCCAGTCTCTCTACTGACACTCAATACATGTAGAAGAATCTTCTGGATCGTTCCCACCCCTGCACCTACACACTCTGACCTGGACACAACCGCTGACCTGTTACTGACCTGTGCATAGACTTTCAGTTACTCACTTAATATACTTTTACCATATAGTATATACACTATGCTTTTTTAATTGTTTAATCATTTTTAAAAATTATCATTGTCAATATAGCATCTCTGGCCTTTTCTGATACAGCTATTTGAAGGCCCACAAACATACTTTCTGTAGGAAAGTTTTCTATGCTTCTTTTCAAAATATTAACCAGTACAGCTTGATCCTTAGTACATGGTACTGATGGCCTGTAGAGGAAGACCAGCAAGTAACGAGTTGCAGTAGTTGAGCTTAGAGATAACAAGAGACTGCACAAACACCTGAGTGGCTTCCTGTGAAAGTAAAGGCTGAATCATTTGTATGTTACAAAGGAGAAATCTGCACGACCGGGTCAGGTTTAATACATAAGTTGAGAATGACAACTGGCTGTCCAAAGTTATGCCCAGGCTGCGGGCAGCTTGTAATGCCAGTAGGTCCTCAAAAGAAATTGTGAGGTCATGTTGATGATCGGGAGTCCCTGGGATGTGCAGAAGCTCAGTTTTACTGGGATTAAGTTTCAAGTGGAGGGCTTCCATTCATGAAGCAATGTCTGTCAAGCATGCTGAAATGCATCCTGAAACTTGATCAGAAGGAGGAAATTAGGGTCCTTAGCCTAAGATATGGAGAATTTGTTCATGTCAAACTTATTTTAACAATATTTCATGAATATTTCTCTTTCAGTATCTAGGCTTCAGTGTCCAGCTCCCCCGTGCTGTGACCCTGCCAAACTCTTTCTTTATTACCAGGCCTTACACCTCTGCTCTCATTTGGAGAGGTGCATGAGTGACACCAGCCCTCACACCTCCATAGATACACTTCTCTCACCCTCCCTGCTCCTCCTGTCTCTCTACTGGCACCCTGTTACACTCACTACATGTAGAAGAATCTGCAGGACCATTCTCACCCCTGCACCTACACACTCCAACCTGGACACAAACACTGACCTCTTACTGACCTCATATGGCATATTAGTTCTAATTCAAATTAGGGTCAACAGTATGGCCATGCACACGTTTATCAAGGTGGGAGTCACTTCATGATCTTTAGTTTAGAGGCAACATTTGATTAATATCCTGCATTCCTGCTTTCAGCCAAGATAACCACGACTACTTTACAAACTATAACAGAGAGTGAGATAGTTGAACAGTACACAGTGCTAAGTGAAATAAGTAAATTCCCATTGCAGTTAATTTCATAACCTCTCTCAGATGTGTTTCAGCAGAATTTTAGGAATAGCTTAATAGTGTGTTGACATTGTGTTATGGAGTCATTTCAGCATAATTTGCTAACTTATAAACAATCAAAATGGCCAACATGACGTTGCCACCCTTTTGCCAACTTTGGAGCATTTTTTCTTATCATTTGCTCTTTTGACTGTTAAAGTCCTAAATAAGGGTTAAGTTGAACCATTTTATTAATTAGCTTTTACTTTTGACAGTGTACTCTATTATGTAAACTGTCACTTTACCATATGCTATATGCAAAGACATTAGAGATGTAATTTTAAGTCCAGTCCTAGATCAATCACCCAAAGTTTAATTACAATCATATTTCAACATACCTGGCTCAAAAATTTAAATACTTCTGAAAGCAAGTTAGATTAGGATTTGCACTAAATTATGCAGAGCAAAAGATTAACAGAACCACACTCCAGAACCACACTTAAGGACCTCTGCTTTAGCTATTACATTAAATATTATTAAAGTCTATCTTACTTTCTTTTAGACGAATGGGTTTGATGTTTATTAAAGAGGTAAACAAAAACAACTCAGACAGTTCCAGAGCCCTTCACACTCCTTATCTGAGGAGGTGTTAAGGTGACACCAGCCCTCATATTCCCCAAACTCTCTCTCTCTTTACTGGCACCTAGTCTGGGTGATGGTGGGCAATGGAGCCAGGACTACCATTCCCACATCAGCACCTACACACCGTGACACTGACCCTTGGCCTCAAAAAGAACCACAGCTCCATACACACACTCGGTCAGGCCAAAAAAAAAAGCCACGTGCATATTTTATCCAGTGAGTACTCCACTGACCAAAGTTATGAACCAACAGTCAGCCAGGTTTTGGAATTTATCCTCAACTAGTTGCACGTTTTCAGCCAAAGTCTAACCGTGTTTGTCAGCCAAATGGGGTTGAATGGGAAGATTTTGAATTCTGGATGTTTGAGAAGGCACGTTATGTAATGGAGATCTGTATGGAGTCCTGATGAGGGCAGAACTTGGCAGGCAGCAGAGGATCAGTGATACAGCAGATGATTTGGTTCTTGCCCTGATTTTCTGCATAAGGAGGCAAGCGCCCACTGCTTGAGAAGAAAGGCACTGACTAACTTTATTCGGCAATTTCAGATGAGGTTTTAAAGTTCAAGACCCGTTGACCAGTAAAACTACAACTCTTGTATCAAATTACCCAAAGTTCAATGTCCAGCAGACTTTTTGAATTCATTTAACCTGCATCCATCTACTTATATGTTTATGGTAACTGCACAGAAGCACATGCAGTAAAATGTCAAAGTGTGTAGGTATTGGGGTGGCAACGGTCCTGCAAACCATGTATTGAGTGTAACAGTGTGCCAATAGAGAGACTGGAGGAGCTGAGAGGGTGAGAGAAGTGTGTCTGTGGAGGTGTGAGGGCTGGTGTCACCCCTGCACCTCTCCAAATGAGAGAAGAGGTGTGAGAGCCTGTTGAATTTGCCACATAAAGATAAATATTCAATAGCTTTATCCTCACTGTACTGCAGGAAAATTCTTGGTAAGTTAAAATGTCACTGTATACTGGAAAGATATTTTTCCTACTAATAGTTATTTCCCCACCATTCAACAGTACAGGGTTAGCAGCAGGCTATGTCAATGGTTTGATCTGGATTACATTCCCAAGGATAAGATTTTTTGCTTTTGACAAAAATGATAAGAATTCTCTTTAATAATAATAGGTTCCACCGGGTACAAATTATGCACACTGAGTGCATAATTACGTGATCTAAATACTCTCTCTTAGCATGTCTTTGTTTGAGGAGGTTATTGCTAAATTCTCGATTGTTACATTGCTGACTAGAAAGAAAGAAAGAAAGAAAGAAAAGAAAAAGAAAAACTTTCAACGCTTGATTAATAAGCCTCTCGAATTCTCTTAGTGTTATTTTAAATTACGGATTCGTGTTGACTTGCTTAAAAAATCATTAGCTGAGAGACCAGTGGGTTGGTGATTACTGAAATTCCAAACTCCGGGGGAGAAAAGGTTTAGGAGAGGCTAATGGTGGGGGTTTCCAAAGCTCAACAAACGTGGAAACATACGTTTGTTAACTTATGTCTGCCCCCAAAGACACAGATGCAAATGAACAGAATAAACAACGTTCCTTTGTTTTGTTTTTGTTAGATTTGTTATTTCGAGATTAGACATTTGGTCAAGATAACGCGTAAGCGATAGCTCAGTGTACCGTGCAAGTCCCACAATATAACCTAAAGTTAATTTGGTGTACCCAGTCTAAACGTTCTCACGGAATGCTAAACGTTCATTACTCCCTTCACCTCGGCATGGTTTTAAACCATAGACACACCAGTAGCAGATTGGTACTTATGAGCCATAATATAGTCTATGCACATTTACGAGACAACTTCAAGCACCGACGACGCTTAACGTATTCTACTGTATACTTATGGTTTTAGGACATCCATGAACTGTATCAAATGCGTGCTCTTTAAAACTTTTAAATCAAGTCAAGCATAACTTATTTTTAAAGTTGGTTTATCCAACTCCTATGAAATCCTATTTTGCCCACAAGTAGCACGCTCTTGACCTGTCCATTTGTGCCTTTTGCCTGCTTGTCTGTTTACTGGCCCTATAGGATGCCAGTGTGGTGCTGGTCCGCAAATTTGCTCTTCCAAACGGAGCCACAAAGTCTATCAAGCCCCCATTAGAGGTTCATTAAATCCGTGTAGTGAGATATTTTGCACCTGGCTTAACGGGGTAGAATGCGAACGCGTGCTTCAAGAAAAACACGGGCTGAAAGAGTAATGACTGATCCAAGGTCAGTTTTAGTGACATGCTCTAAATTGTTGTCAGCGTGTAAAAGTAAGGGAACAGATTATAGGTCCGTTATAACAGCAAGAGTTTAGTGGAAATTCATCCACAGAAAGATGATATTTTTGGTGCATTTACGTCTATATTTGATGCTTGAGAATACAGATGCTTTAAATGCTTGGATTTTTAAATATATTTATTTATTTGTTTGCTCAATTGCTCCGTTTTGTCTGTAAATACATATATACACGTTCGCATGTTGTGTAAATATTACTATTCGTTTTTCTCTAATTTCTTTATCCTCTAGGCAACGCGTATCTGATAAAGTTAACTACGTATCTGAAACCTATTAACTAACTATATATGGCCCCTCTCCAGCATTCAAGACCTCCTGTCGTGCTTCTCGCAGATGGTGTCCAAGTTTGCCCCTTTGTGTTATTGCAATAACCTCACGGTACCAGATTTCTCACCCTCACGCTGTGGCGCATTGTTTATACAACTGGGGAAGCCTTCACACCAAAATGCCCTTAGCACCCTAGTCATTTGGCAGATGGGCCCACTCCTCCAACTTCTGTCGCCATAACTCAGTCCCACCCCGCCCCTGCGGCGCTGGCTCTTTATAAACCCAGGGATTCAGCTCCTCGCCATTCATTCTGTTCACTCGCATGCAGTCGACGATTCTCGTGCCTGAACTACAAAGGTGAATTGCGACCTTAAGCGGACCATCCGTTACAGGACCCATTCATTTCACATTTTGGACTACCAGATAAAAGAAATATGAATTTTGGTTGTCTCATCGCCACCCAGACGCCTTTCGGCAAGGCACCGGGTTTTATCTCGGCTGCGACAGACTCGCGAATGCAGCATTCTCACGTCGACAGGTGAGCTTCAAGTTAAATATCAAGAACATTTTCAGGCAAATAAATGTCTAGCGATATCTTACATTAAGTTTTAAGTCGTGTGCTGTATGTAAACACCACAAAGATGTATAGTGTACGTGGTTTACAAACAACAAGAGCGAGGTTGTTTTGAAATGCGAGAATTATAATTTCATATCATTATACCAGCTAATAAAATGAGTATGTTACCCCTAGGCTAAATCTGAAATTCCATATCGCAAAACTCTCCTTTTGTCTGACACTAAACGTGGCTCGTGCCTTCATTTTAGCCGCGCTGTCCTGTGGAGACCCTGGCTCGTGTCCAGTCAGGATGCGCAAACTGGGTGCCGGAGATGCAAGCTCGCTTGTGTAAGTTTTTCTCTGATTGTATCATAAGTGTAGTTAGTTTGGTATTGTTTGTCTTAACAGTATGCATTGCTGTTGCTTTTGATAGCAAGCACACTGCTAGAAGTAGTTTAACTGTCAGTTATTTTTAATAATAGTTTTATTTGTGAGCTTTTACCTCATGTTCAAAAGTTTAGTAGTCTTCACCTAAGAATAAATAATATTCACTCCTGACCTATTTGAAACCAGGATTTTTTAAAAAACAAATTCTATTTGGAAAAAAAAAGTCAGTAGTGCATTAACCTGCAAGGTTTATAAAAGAAAAACAACCTGAGCCCCTGGAACCAGCAGGGATCTTGGAGGAGATAGACAGGCATGTGGAGTGCATTAGCAACAGGATGCTAGAGGAGAAGGTGTGACTGTCAAGCTGTTTTGCTGACACTGTGCCACTCATTGAGAGAGAGATACAGAGACATAGAGAGAGAGAGAAAAAGAGAGGTGGGGGGACTGTAGCACTGAGACACTCTGCCATATGGCACCACTGTCTGAGGCAGAGTGAGAAGACTGAGTTGGCACCCAGTACGGAGGTGTAGGGAGAACAGCTCCCAGCAAGCTAGCACATGCCTGCCAAGCCCAAAGTAGACACCTCAGGCTCTGGGGAGAGCATTTGGGCCGCTTTCCCACCCTTTGCCTCACACCCACCAGGTCACGGCTATTGTGTCTTGCCTGAGGCGCTGCACAGCCACTTAGCTGGTGCTGATATCACCCCATAAACGCTGGGAAGGAAGCTGTGTTGGATGTTTTCACCCGTTTTGTGTTTTGTGAATGTAGCCCTTACACCTCTTTCCTGTCTCTTTACAGCCTTACTCCAGAGCTACAGTGCCAAGTAATGCTGGAGCAGATGGCAAAACTCAGTCTTTCCAGCACCCTGTCAGGTGAGTGATCTTTTAGCTTGCAAACACATGTTCGTGGTGTTTTGGGGGGCCTAAAACATTTAATCTACAGTCAACGGAAATAAATATCCATTTGAGAAGGTGAAATTATACTTGGAGCCAGGAGAGAGTAAAGTCTATTCTCGAGTCTCTCTCGAAAGAATGTCATTTTAAATATTTCACTCTGTTTTTATCTCAGACTCTTTTGGCCAAAGTCCAAGTCATATGACTACTTGTACAGCGATGGTGAAGCACTGCTGAGGAACTTCCCTGTGCAGGCCACCATCAGCTTCTATGATGAGTCTGACAGCGAGGATGAGGAGGAGCAGGACGGCTGGGATGAAGTAGAGGACGCTGATGACAAAGAGTGCCTCAAACCCCAGGGCCATGTCACCACCTACAACTGAATTCACAGACTTGATGATAACGACCTCCGGCAGACCCGAAAACTAACACTTGCTCTGGCAGGTCTGCTCCATCGCTTCTCAGATGAAACCTCTTGATAGGACATGCCATCCACAGGCTGCATGGATTGGGCATATTTCTTTTAGCAGGAATTCAATTCATATAATGCTATTTTCTACAAAAAATGTCCTCCTAATTGTAATTTCCTCTGGGAATTGAATTATGGCAAGCACACAGTCCCACATTGGGATGAATGTGTTGTTTCCAGGCTATCTCAGGGTCCTTTTTTCCCCGTCCCTAATTTATGTTGTACATATCCACATATATATTTATGTCGTATTTTTTTACTTTTTAATAAACTATATATATATACAAATGAGAGTGAATGAGTCTTGATTTTTCTGTTTCTCTTTTATTTGTTAGCTTGGGTTTGATCAGAAGCACCTCTCCTTTAAAAACTCTGGTATCGTGATTGCTACTTTGATGTTGGCTGGCCCTATCTGCTTGTCGAGGGAGGGCCTGGTCCCCGTCTGTCTGGTTTTTAGGCATAGCATATCTAATAGAGGAGAGTGGAGGATGTCAGAGGTTAAAAGATTTGGCTCTCCCCTCTTATGTCAGGTCACAGGATAGCCCTGCTGTTCTCACTTATACTGCATCTGTGCATGGCACAAAAATGAGTGCAAAAGAGCTGAAGATTTCATGCATTCCCCCACATCTCAGTTTTTATTGTTAACCTGTGTGGTGCCAATTCACTGTAGAAAAGACTGAACACAGACTTTGTCCAGTGATACAGTGCACCCTTATTTATGTACTGTGCATTTTTGTGGTGCATGTGTTCAAGTTTTGGTTTTGCTACATGGTACATAAAATAGGGCTATTCATAGTTTTACTCTCCTTTCATAGTTACAGGTACATTTAGTGGAATAGGACATCACTACCACAACAAAACTATTTCTACTATATGTGAGATACAGGTAAAGCTAATCAGTGACCTCATAAATCAAAATAGGTGATGAAACGGTGAAGAGGACAGAAAGCAGGGAAATGTAGTCTTTTAACACAAGGTGTGGCATGGGATGAGACCCCCGATATCTTATACTCCGTGTAATAAAAATTGATGATTGTGTTGTCCGCTACGTTATAGTTCGCAAAAAGTAGCATAGGTGCCATATAAAAATTCTTCAGCTGTTTTCTGAAATTACGCGAAAGTGCTATTTTTTTACCTATTCGTAGACTACAGTACCCAGGATGTATACATATGTATTTTCATTCCAGAGGCATGACTTTAAGAGTCCAAAATAATCAAAAGAGATTTGATTGGACAAGCAGAGGAAACACAGAGTTTTTATTGGTAGATCCAGATCTCTGTCAGACGTTCTTTGTGACTCATGTGGGTGCTCCCTTGGTGGAAACAGGAATGGAATGGATCCGCAATCGTAACGGCGCGGAAGGTAGGGGTTTATTTTTCCTATGTGTATCCACGTAAGTTACTGATGCCAGATACACGTGTAGCTTCTGTTTGTTTTCTATTAATGACTGAAATAAGCAAAGCAAAGAAATGAAACTCAATAATTTTATACGAAATAAGATACCCAGCCTATAACGCTCAACCTAAAGGAGTTTTCTGAGTCTACTTCTTAGGCTGAATGCGTGTCTTAATGAATATTTTATTTGCGGTTATGGTAGCAAGATGGCATTTAGTATGTGCGAGACGTGGCGACTATCGACTCTTTTGAAACATACTTACTACCTTTTACGCACTTTGACGAAAATCGTAATTAATAAGCTCACAAATGAATCGTGGAAACATTGTTGAGCGGCAAATAATAACCTCGCTCGTTTCGATCATTAGTCCTATCCTTAATGTAACACATTTCATACTAGACAAGAGACTGCAACGCGTAGACGCTGATCTTCTTTTGTCCGTCTCCATCATAAAGCTGGAATTGTAAGTGATAAACTGGCAAATTGACTCGTATCCTGGCAAGAATAGTGCTACTGTATTCTCTAGTAGGCTCGAGTGATATAAATTTAGATGGCACATCTCTTTCGACACGTCTACCCCGGTCCGTTTCTATGGTAACATCCTCCCCCGCCCTCCTCCGGCATATTTACGTGCAAGTGGTTATTCGTCTATAAAAGGTTGTATCCGTTAACAGATAAGTCGATAAATCAAAACTTTGGTCCGTAGGAAATGCTTGTGAGACGTTCTGTTGTGTTCATATTGTCACGCTGCTTTAATAAATTGTATACTATAGTGCAACTGCACAATTTCTTTCTATATTTAGGTGTGAAAGAAACAATTCGAGTATGTTTGTTCGAGCGTATGTTTGTTCACACGAAGCCTATGTAATTTGGAGCCGAAATGCTGTATTATTTTTATTCATTAAAATTTATTTAACTAGAACCTTAGCACAGGTAGAAACCCACAATAAGGCATGACACATGTAACTCTTTAAATGGATCTTTTTCTCCCCAGTACAGAATATCCTAGGCTAGGTTCCCCAGTGATAGCATGGCAGCAGGTGAGTGCTTAGCATGTCATTAAATACACAGCCATCACATATGTGTCAGTCAGTCAGTCAGTCACTCACTCACTCACACTCACTCTCTCTCTCTCTCTCTCTCTCTCTCTACTTCAGCAATAGAAAAAACAGCCCTTTGTCCATTTCTCATTCAGTTCAGTCATCAGAGAGCAGGGCACATTTTTGGACATGTTTCAGTACTGAAACACTACTGACTTTAAAAGTAGGTTGAGGGTTTCTGGCAAGAGTTGGCATTAAGGAAATCATCAGAATGCCTTATTAAGTTAAGCCTTATTGACTTTAACCGAATGTGTTTACTCTCATGAAACTGAGCTTGTGGGTAGTGTATCAGGGGTGGCATGGTCACTTGGACCTTCCTTTTGCTGTACCACACTTACTTGAGTATTTAAATAGCTCACATACATATTTATATGGGACATGGATATTCATGAAGAAGGGAATCTCATGCACTCGGCTAGGATTGGTGGATGAAAATGCCAGTGTATTCATCCCCAATGAGCTCATTGGTTTTTTTTTTTTGTTATATTACAAAAAATCAAACAGAACAATCGAACAACAACCTCAAAAGGTCAACCACAGAAAGGCAATGACACCACACTGTCTCCAGGGCTTTGACAGACTTCAAAGGCATTCCATCTGCTTGTCCCATGTTCTTACATCATCTTTGCTCTTAGCTCAACTCTTTACCTGTGTCCCTCTCTTGTTTGTTTTTTTTTTATCTCCACTGTAGAATTCCTAAATGGGAAGGATGCACACTCTCTCCTCAAGCGCTTTCCACGGGCTAATGGGTTTCTCGAGGAGTTTCGGCAGGGCAACATTGAGCGAGAGTGCGTGGAGGAGAGCTGCAGTTTTGAGGAAGCTAACGAGGTATTCGAGAACAAGGAAAAAACAGTAAGTCCTGGTTCTTGATTCCATTTTTTTATCAACTAATAAAACCTCACATTAAATATGGACTATGATAAGTGATTTTTTGTAGTTTCATTCTGACATCAGTTGGCTTGTAAGCTAAATATGCCAATGGCAAATATCTTGGGCAAATAACACTAAAGCATTTGCCATCCATTCATGTTCTACCTTTATTATCATTAAAAATGATAAAAAATATTCCCTTTAGATGGAGTTCTGGAAGACACGTAGTGTCTACACAGTGAACAGCAATAACGAATCCCACTCAGAGCGCGCAGACACTGTGTACATGGTGGTGCCTCTGCTGGGCGTGGCCCTCCTCATCATTATTGCCCTGTTCCTCATCTGGCGCTGCCAGCTCCAGAAAGCCACGCGTCGTCGTCCTGCGTACACTCAGAACCGCTACCTGGGCAACCGCAACACCCGCAGCCTTCCCAGAATCCTGGTGCACCGTGATAGCCCCTCCCACGCGGAGACCTCCCACAGCAACGAGAGGCACAGCACGGCGGTCAGCGGTGGGGAAAGAGGTGGCGGTGTGGCCCCAGAGGCCTCACAGCACGGCGGGCAAGCCCCAGCCAGCCGCAGCCTTTACGTCCAGGAACCGTCGGTGTCCGTGGCGTCCCGTTTGTCGGGGGCCACACCTCCACCCTCTTACGAGGAAGTGACAGGCCACTTGGAGAGCAGTAGCGACGAGACCACCGCCCCCTACAGCGATCCACCACCCAAATACGAGGAGATTGTTAAAGAGAAGTAAAAGCGGGCGTGGAAGACACAAAACGGGGTCGATTGCCGCCCGGGGTGGGAAGCGATTGAAGATGCCCTTATTCCCAAGTGCTCAACACAGTTTGGGCCTGCCAGGCCAGAGTGTGCTAGTTGCATTGTTGACCTCTTGAGTTGCCCCAGACTGATGCTGAAGTTGTTTATGGGAGCGTGTGGGCTGCACTAACAGATGTGGTTGCTGTCATAAACGTTGTGCCCCTGAAGTCAAATCTTCTGAAGGTCAGACTTGCTTTGTGGCTGGGACTCCTCACTGCTTTTTCTCAAACTTTTCCTGAACCCTGGCACTTCAGCCTTCACTTCCTTCTCCTTCGACCCCTCACTCCATACTCAATGCTTCTTATGAATCCTTTTTTTTTTCCGTTTTCTGGGGGGAGAAAGGTACAGCTGTGAAAGGATGTGAGACAAATGTGCTCTCCTTCCAGTTTACTATATGCAGGACGACAGCGCCATGGGCTCTAAGGAGATCTTCAAAAAGCTATGGTTAGCTACCTAGCACTCAAAGAAACGATCTGGACGCGGGTCATCTGAACTGTTTTATAAAACAAGGAACAGAAGATCTTCAGCACATGTCTAAAGCGGCTGTTTGAAATCGCTGCCAGCAGTGGCACTTGAAAAATGTTCAACTGCGTGGAAAATATTCTTGGTTAGAAAGGCGGGTGGTTTTGCTGCGCACATTTCTCTTAAGCACACTACTGCTAACACTGCCTGAATACACAGTTGGCCACAGGCCTTAAACACGTCACAATCAATAGCGTGGTTAATCGGGCTGCCTGTCTGTTCAGCAGTTTCTGGCTGTGAGTGATTTCACCAAATTTATGAGATTTTTACTCCCAATACTGTGCTCATACAACACTTTCCAAGACGCAACTGCCTGTCTGCGCCATACAAAAAACCCCACCGAGAGCACAATTACTGAATAATATGACATTCCAGACCCCTAATAGCCCCCTCTTCCCCCACCCCTTCTCCATTTTCTTCCCTCTGCTCTCTGACTGTTTACAGCTTTTGTTACTCTTTTTTATAATGGCATAAAACAAACTGTGTGAATTTGTATAAAGCGTTATGTGGCTTTTGACCTCACCAGGTGCTATAATGTAGTACAAATGCTGCTTGTCCACACATTATGTTCCTCACACACTATCTGTGACTCTTGGCTTAGAGTCTTAAAGAATCAGCCACACTGCCCGTCCATAACATGCGCCTGAACAGTGTTTTTCAGCTCAGGTTTAAGCCAATGAACTGCCGCCTTTGCAGTAAATATGTAAATAATCTCTCACTGCCAACCAATGGGGGAATGGGTCAAGGGGTGACGCACTGAATGCTGTGGTTTTGCGTAGTACTGAAAAACATCACATTAGGTCATAGCTGTAGAGCCACACTTGGTGTTCCTCAGTCGTGTAGAATAGCAGAAAGAGAAGCACTATACTTATAACACAGCCCGATAAATGATTCAGCACAATATGTTATCATGTGAATAAAAGTATAGCAGGTGACAGCCCATCCCAATGACTGAGATAGTGCTTGTGTGTGAAAACGACTGTACCTTGATCACAGTGACTGCATTATCTTGCTGCGGTCCAGTAAGGTTCACTTCAAGAAGTATGTTGTGTCTGGCCATCCTAACACGTTACAGGAACAGTTACAGGAACGGTTCTCCATTTCATAAACATTGGACTTTTTCCTTCTCGTGCATACTATCAGAGAACTATTTGAGAATGACCATTTTAAAATATTGAACAGGTTTTTAATATTTTATTTAACTACTAAATATTATGTGTCCCACAACATATCAAAACATGCTCATATTTAATATGATATATTTAGCATTTAATATAGGTGGCCACTTTAATAAAAAAAAAAACCTAAAAGGAGAATATGGACAGGGATACGACACTACAACACTATCACAAAATTAAAACCATAACTTATCTAGTTAGCTAACATAGCTGACTAATTTCATCTTGACATCTGCAGCATAATTAATGGTTTTTACTCACCAAACTTGGCATCTACTTATAGTATTTGAGTCTGGCATGAAATTAATCTTTTCTGTTCTGTGTAAAGAACTGATGTGCTGACCAATGAGAACTGCAGTTGTTTGTCTTGGAATTCTCACACTGTTGTAAACATCCTAACTGATTAGCATTTAGAGTGCAGACATTGTGGTTTAACAGAGGTACAAGATTTGTTAAAACTAATTAAAGTCAAGGTATTTGCTTGGACACGTATGAAACCCATTGACATGCTGAAATAATACTAATCAATGGACAGCAACTACCAGGTCACTCCAGAAGGATGATAAGCATTCTTCGGGACAAAGGACTTGGAGATGACAAAACGGGCTGTCCGACCTATGTAAGGTCATTACTGAAACTTCAGCAAGCTGGAGAGATAAGCGACATATAAACAATATAGACTCATTTGAGTATTGTGCCCAGCATTAGCAAAAATCTTTGCATATTTACTACTACAGCAAAGCACTACTTATAGACCACTGAGTTCCTGGGAAGATATTTATTGTACAGTTGAATTTGTTGTTGTTTTTTAAAGTAAAAAAACAACTATCATTTTGCATACAACTAAAGTCTGGCTAGGTAGCTATTGATCAGGCACACAGTCGAAACACTCCTAAACTGGGCCAACAAACAACTGTTACAACCCATATACGTGCTGATTTTTGGCTAATTTATCATTACCAGACTGTGTTAAATATAAAATATAATATCTTGTATAAAAATGCAAGATATGAATAATACTTAGTTAATAGTTAATCTATTCTGGGTATCAAATCCTGATGGTTAACACTCCTTGGGTCAACTAGGTTAGACTCCTACCCAAAGATTCTGGGACTGGGAGATACCACCAGAACACAGCATGTGTCTAACGAAAGATCTGTAAATGAAATCTAAATTAAATTTACATCTACATTTCAATATGACGTTCAAACGATCAGAATGAGAAAGGTATGCTAGATATATGTATTAGTTGGTGTGTGTGATGCGTGTGTTTGTTTGTTCAGGTTGTGAAGGTTTGCGTGGAGCTTAAATGTCTTCTCTTTGGACTAGGAGGGGGGTGGGTTTGGCCCAACCACTTTAGAGCCACTGTTAATGTGGCTTTGACTGAGCCTTCAATCATATCAGCTGAGACTCTAAACTGACCCAGCTGAACTGAATGAAAACAATGCTCTGGCTGAATGATTTTCCACTCGAGGACCATGCACTGGCACTGAGTCCTAATGTTCATGCTGTTCAATGGCTGAAACTGCTTCTCTGAAATCAGGGGTTGCACCTTTCATTTTGGAAATGAGCAAAAATGGACCTTTGGAGTTGAAGTTAATGGCACCTGTTTCATTCAGCGTTGAAGGAACATTGATGCACCAGAATGGTTATAGATTGTGACTAAAGTGCTACACATAGGCCTCTAATCTCACATTGTGTATTTGCTGTCTTTTGGGTGGAGAATGGAACAAATGTGAGCATATGTGAAAGTGTGTGTGTGTGTGTGTGTATTCCCACCGATCTGCCTAGTGTTTCACCAAAGCCACAGATTTTATTTCACGTGTCATGTATGAAATTGAATAATTTATATACAACTTTTGTTTT
The DNA here is from genome assembly GCA_028565775.1 of Sternarchorhynchus goeldii. NCBI lineage: Eukaryota > Metazoa > Chordata > Actinopteri > Gymnotiformes > Apteronotidae > Sternarchorhynchus > Sternarchorhynchus goeldii. The sequence continues at coordinate 15,073,404 of JAOXYF010000003.1, read as the reverse complement.
CTGCTCAATTTAATTGCATGTTATATATTTTTTCATGCATAGTAGTTTGTTATAATTTTAAGGCTTCATGTCTATATTTTACTGAGGCTCTGTATACCTTGTATCTTTATGTGCTGGTTACACCTATTTAAACACTTTTTAAATCAATACGAGCACTGTTGAAATTATAATACATATTTATGTAATATAAAATTGTACATTTGTGTATGTGAACTTGTATAAAAATATATGACCATATTTACATTTTCCATTCCATAGACATACTATTTTTAAATATCTATAGGCTATATATTTAGATACCCTAAATTATATAGCACTCACCAGCCATTGATGCATCTTTTTTTACATTTTATCTTGCTCATATAAAAGGTAAAAATAATTCCACGCATAGGGCTTATGAGAGCATTATAGCTGGTCAATGAAGAGGCTCATCCAAAGAAAATGAAGGCCATAAGGCTTTGTTGATTTCACAGATTTTTGTGACTTTTAATTCAGCGGAAAGTTATTGGAGTCTTCCCCAAAAGCATTTTCTTTCTTTCGTTTGCAATTTTACTTATTTGAAGAGCTTCCGATTCGACCGGCTTAAAAGCAAATATATCACACAAGGTGTAACAAATAGGATATTTTTGTATAACATTGCTAACGGATGCGTTAACAAACTTAAAAGTGCAAAGCATTCGCTACAAATCTAAAAAAGCCTACATCTGAACAGCTATTAGTTCACGTAGACTAGTTGTTATTCTGCAGTGTTGTTGACCTTTATATCTGACTTACATGGTCGAGAATACAAAATACTGGGATTTCCTTAAAGAACTCCTATTACAAAATGTTCTTTCATGGCTTAATTTATTTCCTCTCACTGCTCTTATGCCAAGTCAAAGTAACAGACCCTACATGCACAAAAAAGCTATGGTTATCCTCACGTTGGTTGGTGGTTAGAAAATATTTGTTTGCTCAAATGCCCCGGACAGTTTCCCCCTTTCAGTTTCTGTTGTTCTAAGTGCCAAATTTACTGTTCGTGAAAGCACTGTATCCTTCGCGAATATTAAACCAGTAAACCATACTCTGTGGTCATTTCGTTCCTCGCAGTCGTTTGTTTGCCTAAGTTTATAACCTGGAGGTTTGCCTAGCAGTTCGACCCTCCCCTTTTCTGTGTAGCCTAGCTGAGCTAAGCTAAGCTAAGCTAGCGATCATGTGATGCGCATTTATGCGACGGTCGGCGTGAACTGGAAGGTTTGTTCAATTAGTTTGGACGAGTTAGCGAATTACTTGTGTCTGTGTTAGCTAGGTGACATTTACATGTGTCTGAATCGCAACGTCGGTGTAGCTAAGCTTACACGAACTGCTGCCGTTTGGGCTGATAGTTCGTCTTGTTAATGTCACACTAAACTTATCAACTTAGTACTGTAGCATAGCTAACTTAGAAAAGGCGAGTTGTGCTAGCTAGTGTGACCACACGAGTAACTGGATCACACAAGTTACTGTGTCATCACACAAGTAACTGGATAAACGATGTCAATTTGAATTTTGAATGTCTTGATGAGCCTAACTTGTTAGCTGTGACTCACAAGATTAGCTTGCTATATGTTTGGTAACCTCATTGGCTTACATGCCGCATATGATTATCTAGCTCTAGCTGCAGTCGACGTCTAGCTAGCTAGATAACCTAGCACAACGTCGCAAGATATAAAATTAATGTAGTTTCTGTTATGGTATCAGATTCGTAAATATGCAAGCTAGCTAAATTACTTCATGTCCCGTTGACAGTATGACCTCAAAATGACATAATTGATATTCTGATCCCATTAGGATGTCATTTACTAGAAATGGCTCTTATCATCGACTCCTACAATTTGACGAAAGTTACAAACTAATCATATACTGTCCAGTATTTAGAAGGTGGTTAATACCGGACCAAGGGTGCCCTATTTGTTTGTGTTGCCATGTGTGGTGGTACGCATTGATAGCTTTATACTATATTAGATGTGCGCAGTGATATTCATTAATTGAAGTGAAGTTTCATGAACTTTAAAAACGGAAAGCAAAATTCGTCATATAACAAGTTTATTTACTCTTGGTTTAAGGTTGAATGTGAAAGACTCGACAATAATCGCTTGTGGTTCACAGCCTGTTGGGCGGTCATGGCCGCTCTGGTATATTTGGGCGAAGGATCGCAGGTCCACGGTCGCGACTCGAACTTCACCGAAGTCATCAGCCAGAGGATGAGGGTCCCAGAGCGGCTGGGTGTGGGACATGGAATACTGCCCGACGAGCGGGACCAAAAGTCTGAGGATCCCCATCCTGTGTACAGCATGCATGTGCCCGACCGACTGGCATTAACAGGTGTGTTAACACTTGATGCGAGAGGCATTTAAAAGAAAGAAAGAAAAGCTTCGGGCAAAATTCGAATATTTCTTAAGAGACCGGTACACTGAATATTTTTTCTAGTGAAGCATATCAATTTATTTGTTGATGTACCAAAACGTTATATGCTCACTATAAATGTTGACAGATGCCCCCGATCTGAGTCCGCGGCCCCTCTTTTCCAAAAAAAGCGCCGCAGTCCAACCTTCGTCAACGTGGGACCCGCAGCATGTAGCCAGGTATAGAGAGGCGTGCGCGCAGGAGCCTATCCAGGTAATCTGACTTCGCGTTAGTATAGATCTTTGGTCTCATTTGTCTTGCTTGACATCTTTGTAGGCATGCAGAGACTGGATTAAATAAAGACAAAGATTCTTTTGTTTTTACTTTGTGATTTAATAGCAGTCATGTCAGGAGACAAAGCTAGTGTTTCATGTCTGATAAGCAGAGTGATTGGGAAGGTTGTTTGTTTATTGTTTACATTTATCTGCTCATCCATTGTATTCCACAAATACTGCCTTGTTGTTCAGACCTTGTTGTTTCACTGTAGTAACAGATGTTTGATCTTCCATCAGATGATGTTTTTAAGTTGTACACACTGGCCATTGTAAAAGTTGTGAGGAATGGCTTTAATTTGCAGTCACGGTCTTCTGTATTGCCCACAGAGCCCTCTACGCAGGTCGTACAGTGATCAGGCCTTTGGAAGAACACCACCTGGAACACCCACACATCCCCCGCAAGCACTGCCTTCTCCTCTGTGAGTGAACCGCACACTAGACACCTATAATGGCGAACTTCTTTTAACAATCCCTTTGATCTGTTTTAGCGAGATACCAGTGAACTAGTACTGATCTGCTGTCTACGTTCACGCAGTAGAGATTTTTATGGGGGGGTAGAACACCATTCTTGGCCTTCACAGCAGTAGATGTGTTGCCACATTCGTAGTGAGCACGTTCCTCATCCAGTAGTGCTTCTGTATGCTGTAGTGATGCATTTTGGGTCAAAGCTTTGAAACTGCTCCTTTCAGCCCAAGCTTGCAGACATGCTGTTTAGCTGGAGTCCAGGAGTCAAGCAGGTATTTTGTGGGCATGACCAGAGGATCAGGGAACTTCATGCAATGTTGTACTTCATTAGAATTTTTGGCCTTTGGCATCACCTGAATTACACACCTAAACAAGAACAAGTGGACCTTCTCTCCTCAAATCATTTTAAAAGCTACCATTGTTTAAAACAAAGATTTAAACAATTTGCATGTTTTTCATATAAATTATAAACTTAAAAGGAGCATGTAAAAATCAGTTCCAAACAGCCATTACAAACATCGGAAGAGATAGGGAGTTTCTTATATGTTAGTTTGTGGAGTGGTTTCTAGCTGCTCTGAGTAACACTGGTACTCCTCTTGTTTGTGTTGGCCGTGGCGTCTCTCCCCCTGGACCTGCCTGTGGTAGGCACGGTGTTGGAAGGGCAGTTCCCGCGTGGGCTTCCCCGGCTGCACCCCCCTCCCCCCCTGCAGTCCCGCAGAGCCTACTGTCCCCCCAGAGTGTGCTGCAGGTGGCCAAGCAGCTGGGCCAGCAGGCCTCGCAGAGAATCCTCCACACTGTCACTCAGAAATACTCCTCCAGGTGATGCACCCCCTTAAACCGATCCTGAAGCCGTTACTCCAACCGCAACCTTTGTTTTTAGCTCCGTGCATCCGGCTTTGCTGGCACCGTCAGAACAAGTGCCTGAGCTTCTGCCTGCACTGGTTCTTCTCGCGTGCTTCATGTATGCTCGATCAGCAGCCCATGCTCTCCCACTAACAAGCCATCACAACCTATGTGCAGCTTGAGCCCACAGCTCCAGTCTTGCCCTGCCCTGCTAGAGCTTTGTAGATTGCATGAGTTATGGACCCCTAAAAATGTCCTAGTTCCAAAGCTGTTCAGTGTGTAAATCCATTCCTGTGGGTCCTGGTCTGTCTCTTATGTTTGAAGGTTCACTTCCCCTGAGGGCCCTCCACCTCAGCAAGTTGAGGTCCACTCTGAACGGGCCCAGAAAAGGTGATCGTGGTTTATGTTCTGTTGTTGATGATTGGATGAATGTGCTGTTTTGTTGTTTGCTGATGTTTTTAATGCAGTGTCATGCAGTGTTTTTTTTTGTTTGTTTTTTTTTAATGGCTGGACAATTGGGACAGCTCCTCTTGGTTCACTGGCTGCTGTCATCGATGAGGATGGGAACCTCTCAGTTGCCTTTGTTTTGTTCCCACCAAATCTTCCATGCTGGTCTTGCGTCTGTCTGTCTTTGCTTTACGTTGTCTGTCATGGTTGGGAGTTGAATTGGACCAGATGAGGGAGGAACATTAGCTCGTAGAACTCTGCCATATCAACCTGACTGCTAAAGTCAATCCCTGCCATCCTGTGCTCATCCCGCAGTGCCGTGCAGGAGTCCTGCTTCAGTCCTGAGGGGGACGCTGGAACTGCTGTCGAATTCATTGTGCTTCGAAGACAGGTCAGTCCATAGAAGCCTCCAGAACTTGCTTATTGACTTTTCTTATTTTAGTCTTGTGATAATCTAATAGATGCACTTTGCTCAATAAACAGTCCATGTGTGGAAGATGAAGGGACAGGTTATTTTTGATCGTCATTTCGCAAAATGGCCACAAGAGGGTGCTGCATTCAACCACATGTATATTTGTCAGCGGCGGTGGCTAAACCAACGTGGCTCGCCAGCTTCCGTGCCCTTGGAGCACAGCCGATGTGTCGTGACCGGTCCTGCGGATTCCTGTAAATCCTCTCGTCACGTTCCTCTCTCAGGTGGTGAAGATGAGCAGGCGGATCGTGGCACTGGAGAGACAGAATGCTGAACGTAGGCAGACCGAGCTGGCACTCTTCTCCCTGCTGGTGTCTGCGTGCCTACTTAACGGCTGGCTGTGGATGCGCAGATAAACCCCATGGAGCTTTGCAGACGATTAGCCACGCCCCCCCCCCACCCCCCGTGGTCCTGTTCCAGCAAACTTAATAGAATCCGTTACCAGTGATTAAACCATGTACTTAGTTAGGATGTAATATAGGGCTTGCTTGTTCACTGTGATTTTGAAGTAGGTTTAAAGCAGGAGATATCCATATGTTGTTTAAGGGCAAGTATTTCTGTCACTAACCACTGTAAATGAATTAAAAAGGGTGTGTATTTTAAAAAAATGGTCAGAGTAAAATCTGATGATTTGCATACAGTGAGTATGTTCTGTACATCACAAACTATCTGATTATGATTCAACAGACGCCATGATGGTCGTTTTTGTTCTAAAAATGTGGAACATGTACAAGACCTTGCCTGTCTTTCAATAAGAAGTAATGCTAAATCTTTCAAACATAATGAAGTTTACTTTTTATTTATTTGCCCTTTTCCATTATTTTGATTTGGATACGTTTTGTAATAGAGTAATACCATAACTATTTAATCTTGTAAAGTAGAAAAATTCCTTGAAGTTGGTGCATACCTGTCTTCCAAGCAGTCAGAAACAAGACAATAAATTGCACAGTATATTTATTTATTGAAAAATTAAATTAAATTTCATCAAGGAAAAATGTTATTTGGAACGTGTTCAGGAGTATAAACCAAATAAAAAAAGTCAAATTGCAAGGAAAACTTTGAGATGAATTTTGTAAAACAAAATATATATTTGATTAAAGAGAATACAATTTAATTAAAATTTATTCATGATTGTACAGTAATAACATTGTCAAGCAGCAACTAGAGTACAAAATCTGTGAAGAAACTAAGTAAATGAAGGACAGTCCTCGCCTGGGGGAGGCAGAATGAAACTGAAAATACACAGAAAAAGGGACAGATACTACACAACACCACAGAATAGCCTGGACCAAAAAAGGATACTATACAGAGTTGGAGATTAACAAGGGAGGGACAAATTTCCCTGGACCCAAGATTGTCCTGAGCTGGACTGTAACACATTCACCTTTTGAAGCTCTGCATAACATTGTTTTGATTAGCGACTGTAGCAAGACCATCAAGATTAATAATACAGTGATTGAACCTCAGGTGGGGCCTCATGGGGGAAAAAGATACTGTAACATCATGACACCGTGACCAGAGCATTCTTGACACTGACCTCCACCATTTAAGGTGGTAGCTGCTAATATCAAGTTTAGTGTCATTGTGATGACGGATTTGATATGACAAACAAGTAAGAAACTTTACTAAATTATACTTGCTAAATTAAATTGCTAAAACATACTGAACATGCGGTTTAAATGGCGTTTCCAGCCACTAGGTCCACCCAAGGTTCACTCAGCATCTCCTGGGTCCATTGTCCCAAATTGGAGGTGATTTACAAAAGTACAGGAAATGTCTTAGTAGCAAATTTTTGATTATTTTCTAAAAATGTTTTTAAAAACTGGCTGTGAGGCACATTTTGACAGTGGTTGGTATATTTGTGCTGGAATGATTATAAAAAAGAGAAATAAATAATTTTTAAAAAACCTAAAACTTGGAAAATGTTTAAAAATGATATGAAATAGTAAACCGATTGGCATTTTATGTAGGAAATGTCAAGTACCAGTATGGAGTAATACAGAACACAGGTTCTTAGACTTCATGCCAAAGAGCCCTTTTACTGATCAATTCCTCACTGAAGACATTACTCCAAATAAGAAAAAAACAACACTGATTGCTTATTAACTAACAAGTATGATCACTTATTATCTCATAACTCAAGCAGAATGCAATTGCATATGTTGTGAAACTTTTGGGGCTCAGATGGAACATAAGCAATTAATACCATGTTGACTTATGTTGAAAAACCATTAAGGTAAAACTGTGTTTAACCTCGACTGGTTCTGTCACAGACTGCCTCTTGGTGGACCCCAAGATCCTTGTTTGAGAATGACAGATAATTACGATGCATGGCTGAATGGTTTCAACTGGGTCGACGTGTATTCAGTTACAATGATACTTTCAGAATCGATAACTTGAACATTAGATGTTTTAAACCTGGCAAGGGGAGCTTGTGTCGATACAAATTTAAGGCACTACATAAGGTTATCCAAAATATAACTTGTTGAGTCACTATATGAGAGGTATTTTAAAATGTTGGTGAAATGTATTTCCTCTTGAATACTAAAGTATTAGAATGTAAAGAAGTGACTTTCAAAGTAAAGATAAAACACTCATGGTATGTTTTCAGTGCTTACAGATATTTGTATAAGTAATATAACACATCCATGTCATACTTGTCCTGGAAAAACTCAACACGTCAAACACACTCTTACATTTCTTTGGTCCTGTATTTGTAAAGTGGTATTTAAATGAACAACTGAACAATTTCTCGGATGGTCGGATTTTTTAAGGCAATTTCAAGGCACATCAACAGTCCACTGAGTGAAAGCCTTATTGATTTGTGTCACAGTATTGGTTTTGTTTGGCAGATAACTGAATTGACACACAATGAATGTTTATTAGTTTTCTTTGCCTGATGACAATCAATTCTCCTGTCCATTTTTAATAGGAAAATTGAATTCTGAGATACGACAGCGGAGTATACTGTTAGCTCTTGATTTTCAGACATGTTTTTCGGTAACCTTTGGTCAAAGGTGAACTGCATATCATGTTTTCCTATGGAAAACTCAACTGAAAACATTGAAATACATCTCTGTCTCCCACACCGAATTCACCTCCGGCTACATCTTACCACACCATTTGTAGCGAACAATGTACTCATAGTAACCATTGCATTAAAAATAAAAAAAAGTCTGAAATGGCTAAAGACGTCTTAAAACCAACGACGTGTGAAGCGAGCTGTACTGGTGCACGAGCGGTGAGAGGCTTTGTGCATCTCGGGAAAGGGGAGCAGCGAGACTGTTCCGGGAACGAAGTGCACTTCCTCGTGCTGGTCCGAACCCCGAACCTGGATCCTCTCCCCGCTGTGCACTCTGGCCAAAGCAAATCCCAAACCAGTTGGGCAAGTGGACTGGTTCCAGCTGCACGTCGGCGCTTGGTTCTGTGCGGCAGGGCGACCCGGTGGTTCCCGGTCCTCTTCGACACCGTGGTCCTATGCCGAGAGCCCAGCTCAGTTTGCCAGATCCCACACATTCAGTTCTGCTAACTTACAAGCGTCTTACAGGATTCAGATACAGTTTGGACATGCAGCAACTGTAGTTACTGTTCTATCATACACTCAAGTGCCGTGTTTGTAACGCTGGTATATGTGTACTACACCAAAACAAACTAGCCAAAGCTAAAAGGAAATAAAGTAGTGCAATAAATGCAAAACGAAAAAACAAAAAAATTACCAATACATTTGGTCCTAAGCTCTGGAAGATGTAAACGCCACCAGAGAATACTGTACAAACAGGGTTAGTTAATAGTAACTGACATTGTATAGTAAGGACTTGTTCTGTACAAGCATAAAACAACACTACAAATGTAGTGTGTTTCAGCACACCACTGGCATCCCACAATAAGTGTTGACAGAGCATAACAGGTAGAAATAATGAATCCTTCACCTGTCGTGTGTGTTTGTGTGTGTGTTAGTTATAGGGTTCAGATAAGTATTTCCACCATCTCAGTGTCCATATCCTGAGGGGGCGGGGCCGGGGGCGGGGACTGCACTGGAGCTCTCCTTTCTAGAGTACTGCTGTGAAACACTGGGGCATCTGTTGGGACAAAAAGCATGGGGATTCAGCACTTGAGATTTATATTCCAATCACAAATTGAGCAGTGTGTGTGCATTTGTGTGAGTGAGAGTATGTGTGTGTGTGTGTGTGTGTGCGCGTTACCTGCTATCCGGTCGGGGATGTACACAGGACTGGGGCTGCTGATGCGGCTGCTCACTGCGGCGCTCTGCAGTGCCGGTGTGCTTGACTTGCTCGTCTCCTGGCTCTTGTCCGTCTGCGTGCAGCTGTCCCGGCTGCCCGTCTTGGAGTGCGCGGCTGCCGGCATGGGGGTGAAGGGCAGCACGGGGGAGGGAGAAGAGGAGATGGACTCGGTCCTCAGCGAATCGCCTCGGAACTCCGGCCCCAGGAGCACACCTGCAGGGCCAAGAGGCAAAGTGCTTAGCGCCGGGCGGCCGAACAAGGCTGCTTGACTCGATCCCACACCGAGGACCGCTAACAAGCCAGGACTCTCTTACCCAGACTGCCCTTCCAGCTGCGGTCTTCCCGGCGCTCCTCAGTGATGGGGCTGCTACCACTGAGGCCCAGCGAGTGGGAGAGCAGGCCTGAGCTTCCCGTTCCCGTGGCAATGGACATAAGGGACTTGGAGGGGCGCATGGCGGATGGGCCGTCAGCCTTGGTTCCAGGTTCTTTCCGTGAGCGCTGGTGCAGCACCTTGATCATGGCGTCCTTTTCGATGATCTGCGCGTGCAGGTTCTTTATGCGGCTCTCCATGTCCAGGCAGCGGCGGTTGGCCATGAGGATCTCCTCTTCCTCCTTCTGGATGCGGGCCTCCACCGACGTGTCATAGCTGCTGCTGGGGGAGTGGCTGATCATGGTCGAGGATGTGTCCCTGTGGGGTCAGGGAGGGGGGAGGAGATCAGGCTTGAGCACAAACTCATACTCAGTCATTCAGACGCTCCTGAGAAATGATAAACCCAGGGGTGGGGCCGCAGGGACATCGGGCCCCAGCTGAAATTGGACTGGCCCTAGAAATGTCCCTGTCCTATCACTTGTCGCTTGAACGCACTTTATTGGATGAATTTTGAAAGACTCGCAAATGTCTCATTCGTTCAATCCCACTGTGAACTGCTGAACAGCATCTTCTTTGTTGAAACGCACCTCAAGGACACGCAAGTGGCGAGCAACTAGGTGAACGTGACTGGCCCCTGACTGACCGGCAAATGGGTTGTTTTTTTTTTTTGTTTGTTTGTTAGGACGGTACATTATTCGCTAGATAACTGATGAAGATAAATTATTGGAAATGTTATTTTACACAACAATATCACAAGTATTTACATTTACAAAGTATATACAGTGATGTGTGACCTGCTTCCTGAATAAAGCAGTAGAACACACAAGGCCACATCACAAGGATGTACATATGAATGTATGACTGGGACATTTTGTGCCGCCTTATTATGAAACAATTCTACATCCACCCCTGGCCACCTGAGCTCATCATTTAGCAAGTCAGCAAGGTTAATAAACATCTTTACTTAAAATCGAACGTTAATGTTTTCCAACTGAACTGAGAAGAACTGAGCAAAACTTCAACCCCAAACCTAAGGGTTAAGAAGATCAATACAATATCAACAAACTTCACATAGTATTACAATGTAAAAGTATTGTCTGTAGTCCTCTCGGTCTTTTCTGAAGGTTTTCTGACAGGAATCTGCTATAAAAGGCTAGTTTTTTTGCATTTTACCAGATGTAGTACAGAATTCAAATCTAAAAACAAGCCAACTGTATTTTTGGGGTGTCACAAGATGACTCACTTATTCAAATCAGATCTGAACTACACAGGTTATTATATATAGTGAATGTATAACGTGAATTCTATCCCACACACAGATGCCTCGCCTCCACTGTGCCAGCTGTGTGTGCACACCCATGTACCTCTGTGTTGCCACAGAAGCGGCAGCGTCCAGGGCGAACTGCCTCATGACGCTCTCCTCCAGGTACTTCTGCTCCCATTTGGTCATGTCAGCCTCCAGGGCCAAGATCCGCTCCTCCTTCTCCCGCAAGTGCTCCATCAGGGCCGTGGTGCTGTACTCTGGGCCCACGGGGTTCTGTGAGGTGCCCTGCCTCTGCACGTACACACACACACACACACACACACACAAGAATTCAGATTCTGTATGAATTACAGGTAAGATTTGAGAGCCTTAAGGTCCTGTTCCCCAGGCTTTTGCTAGCTCTAAAGATCTAGATTAATCCTGGGATTATTATTAATCTGGGTTTGGTCAACTGCCCAGAGGTGTTTTGGAAAACATTATTAAAGGCAAAAGAGCACCTGGTAGTGCTTATGTTGTGTTATTTTCATTTACTGTATGCTGTAGAATATGGACTATTTTTATATCTGCAAAAACACAGACTGGACACAGCAGCGTGTAGTTTGTGAATGTTATTTGGTCTATCAAAGATTTATTTTAATACAGGGTTTATCCATTGCTCAGTTGCTCTTATAAACATCCTGCCAGGTTTTCAGACTTTGAATGCAGTATAAATGTTACAGAGCATGCTTGTGTCTGTGCCCTTAATGGAGAGCACAGCTGTTTACTCTTCCTCCTGTCTCTCGCTCTCACTTTTCCTCTCTCACATACACTTAGTGAGCAGTAACCTTTCGCCCAGATTAAGCGTCACATAAAAACACTGGTAGACGTTTGGACCGGAAACACAGGAAGGAGCCGAGTGGAAGTGGAGAGCGGGAACGTCTCCAGTGGGGAGAAGCAGCTCCCGCCGCCCAAGGACGAACTTCGGCCTTCCAGATGCTTGGACGCACAGCGCCCAGGTCATCCACCGAGCGTGGGAGAGGACGGTAGCCTGACCCGCCTCGTCTTGCGCTCGCGGCCACGGGAGGGAACCTCCTACCTGCTGCATCCTCAGCGACTCCAGCTCTCGCTCCAGGCGGGTGCGGAGACGGTGCTCCAGCTGCTCTCTCTTCTCACAGGCTGCCTGCAGCTGAGCCAGGGCCTGCTGCATCCGCTCCACCTTCTCCACATAGACCTGCTTTTTCTTCAGCTGTACACACACACACACGCACACGCGCGCACAGAGGACACAGGTAAGACCGACCACTCACTCCACAGTGGAAAACCGACCTTACAATAACCGCCTTGTGTCCTCCCAGCACCCCCCCCCCCCCAACAAAAAAAGAAACGACTTTTAAATCCACCAGAAGCTATAATGGTAGCCCAAATGAATAGCCCAATTTAGCTCAGAGGGCTCTGCAACACAGAGGAACCGGAGAGTGAGGACAAGTATGCAGCTCCTATTTAGACAGTGCTGGCTTGCTGGCTGGCTGGCTGGGTGGGTGAGTGGGTGGGGGGGTGGAGGGTGGTGGTGGGAGTTAAGAATTCAGCCATCTTCAAGTCCTTTCATGGCAGACAACTCAAGAGGCTTTGTTTTGGGAACAAGCGGCCGTTTGTGACAGGTCCGGAGAAAAGTGGCACAGGCTGGTGCATTTTGGGATGGCTGGGTGTGTGCCCTGTTCAACGCCGGCCAGAAGGCCATCTGGGAATCGGCCAGTGGAGCCATGCCACAGACTTCAACTGTTCCAAAATGCACCCAGAAACATCAAGCTCACTGCTTGAGTTTTTTTTGTTGTTGTTGTTGGAGGTTTCTCTCTCTCTCTCTTTCTCTCTCTCTTTGTGTGTGTGTGTTTTTGTCTCTCGTTATCTGCTCTAGCTGGGGCTGTTTAGCTGGCGGGCAGGGTTTTCTAAGGTTGTTTGGATTCAGTAAAGGTTGTGGCCAGCAGCTCACTCAAGCTTGAAGATCTTAACTGCAGCACTAAAAAAAAAAAAATTGACGGGAAGGACTTCAAAGTTGACGTCCACGGGGAGGGTTGAGTTGAAGTTCTATTGTGGTCAGATTTGGGGTATGAGGGTTAAAGCAGACTGCTGCAAAAATGTGTCAGTTTAACAAAACTTTAAGGAAAGCAGTATAACGCCGGAAATCGTTATTATTGCACAGCGTGGTAGAAACAAAGAAATGCGGTTTTGTTTATACTTAAAACAGCTGTTCCCTAGCTTTCACACTGATAGCTGTGAAACACTTAGCATTCAAGTTTTGGTCCTCCAGAAAAGAAATGAACTGAACTGAAATGACATACTGTGCTCTCACAGTATGAATACTTGCAAACAAAAAGCCTCTCTTGCATACGGTCCTGTGACTCAGCAAAGTGTTTGGAATGGTCACAGCAATAAAGAAAAACCCTAAATTCCTCAGTGCTCCTCTGAGATCTTTTTCAGCTTTAAACTGAACCAGACATCATAGCCTTTGGCTAGAGGGTAAAAAGTGTCCACAAGAGGGCCCCCCACCACACAAACGGACACGGACACTGACAAAGACCTTTGAGGCGCTTGGCGATAATCAATCCCAGACGTCAAAGAAAACGCACCCTCCTGTGCCACAAGGAACATGCCGGAATGACAATCACTCACCTCCTCCTCTAGTTTGACCACTTTGGCCTGGGCGTTGTTCAGGGCCTGGTCGCGGATCTCAATATGGCGACGCTGGTCCTCGTTGGTGGAGCGCAGTGTACTCAGCTCCATCTCAAGTTTCTCCTTCTCACGCTGGGTCTCTTTGTCTGGGGCGAAGCCAAAGAGCAGAAGGCAAATCGTCTCAATTCAAGTGGCTTTGCTCTGGGTTTTTTTGTGTGTGTGTGTGTGTGTTTGTTCAAAAACAAAAAAACGTTGAGCTGAAGCAACATGATGCGGCCGCGGCCGGCACGACCTCCCCAGCCTGCTTTGGGAAAGGTTTTGTTTTGTTTTGTTTTCTGGGAGGGGGGGGGGTACTCACTTTGCGCCAGGAGCTGAGAGATGGTTTTGCGGTTGTCCTCAGTGCCCTCGCACTCTTTGGCTGCGAGCTGTTTGTTGGCCGTCTCCATGCGCTCTGCGTTTGCAAGAGGGAAACCTCAGTTAGGACGAGAACACCACACGCAACGCACTCTTCAAAGCCCTGATATAACAGCCCCGTGGGGGTTATTCCGGGTGCGTTACGTCCAAAGCGTCGTGGAAACAAGGTCACTATTAAAAGGTCAAGTTGATAGCAGCAGAAACTTTATAGCAATGCAAGAAGGACAGGAAAAGCATAAAGAGGAAGGTTCTCTTGATAAACGATCACAATTAACTTACAGTAACAAAAATAACAGTGGTATTAAAAGTGAGTTCTGTATCTTTTTGAGCGATTTACAGAAATCTAATTGTCTCCTTTCTTGGCAAACATTCTGAAGCTTTCTTTAGAGACCTTCTCACTCATCAAATGCCAACGGGACTGCTTGGAAAACAAAAATCAAACAATAACTATACAAGAGCCCAATTCCCATAGGGTGGACTAAGACATAATTCACTAAAGTGCTCTCAAGTTCTGGGGGGAAAAAAGATTCAACAAAAGAGCCATTATACCATAGGGGTTGCTATTTTTTCCCCCAATAGCGAAACATTCATCAAGGAAACAGGCCAAACGTTAAAACAATATTTCCCCCCATGTTAAGTCAACTAGACTATATGACGAGTATTCCAGAACAAAAATACCTTTGCTGCTCAACTCCCCACTTCTATAATATACAATGGAAATTTGGATTTGGAGCTCTGAAAAAAAAAAAGGGGGGGGGGGGGTTG
>JAOXYF010000003.1:15035206-15052555 GCA_028565775.1 Sternarchorhynchus goeldii | reverse complement strand
ACTTCATGGTCATGCAGCTGTGTGGTCAGGCAGTAGAGGAGCAGCGCCCTTATGATCTGAACAGAGTTCTGTTAAAACATTTGACTTTTCATGGTTAATACAGGAGCATGTTAAGTTAAGGCAGGTTCTAGATCAGTTGTTATTAGAGAAACCAGCCAGTGAGAGAAAGGCTAAATTCAAACACCGGATGTGAGGATGTGCATAGTTTTAAAGGGGATTACTCAAGGGGATTTGAGCTGCTCTAGGCAAAATAATACAATCACTATGGGAACAGTGTTCCACTCAGGCTAGTGTGTGAAACTGTGCAGACATTTTAGCAGGAATCAGTGGAAAAAGTCTTCTGACAGTATTTGGGACACTGACATTTCAAGAAAACACATTAAGAAAAATAAACTTCTCTTCATAAAACAGAAGTATTCCAGAAGGTACATTTATAGTCCAAGAACAACTACACGCCGCCCCCCCCTCCACCTCACATGATCCCTAAGTGAATAAACTTATTTTTTCTGGTGACTTGGACCACATGTTGAGAACAATCATAACTGTCTGACTGCTTCTGCCATTAAACAAATTCGTATAGTAAATCTCTGAAGACGTGCTGGAAGTATAGAGTTCTGTCGCCGTTCAACGTCAACAAAAACGGATCTCTTAGCCCATGAAGCCAACACAATCAGCTGAGGGGGGACAGGGCGTCCCTCCATACCATACCCAAGTACCACAACAGATTGTTAAACAGGCATGCATGTGCACGCATGCACACACACACACACACACACACACACACACACACACACGAATGAATCAGGCAGTATCACGACTTGTCATCGTCCAGGTCAACGAAAAACGACACCCAGATGGCTGGTCTCCCCACACCCCTGACGGCTGACGCTTGAACTTGACGTTCCTTGCCTGCTTTAGATAAACTGTTTATTCCGCAGGCAAAGCGCCCCGGAGTGAATTCACGGAATCCGACATTCCGACGGATAGGTCTCCCAAAGGCTCCGACCCGTGCGGCTTCACCACAGCTGTCGGTGACACTGCGTGCTGACGTTTTTAAGCACAGGCTGAGATACTCAAGACTGTCAAGCCCAAGAAAAGCAAATCACAAAAAAGGGCAAATGTTTACCCATTTACCGATTGTTCAGACAGCCACCCCACCGGTCAGCTGCACACGGATGGAGAGATCTATTCAAGCACTGAGCAGTGACAAGATCAAAGACTTCCATGTGACAACTTGCATTTGTGACCTTATCCAGGGACTGGCTAGCAAATAAATAGATCAATAAATAAACACACACACACACACACACACACACACACACACACACACACACACACCCAGCGACACACAGACACAAGCTTCAGCAAATCGAGCCATGTGTTTGAAGCAAATCATTACATTTATTTGTATTTATATTTTCACATTTCAAAACAATTATTTCAATTTTTAATTCAACTCACCATTTGTTTTCATCAATCTTACCTCTGAATGTTGAAACTACACACCTCTGAAAACCAGATCCAATATACCACGGCAAGAAAAAGGAACCGAACAGGTAAGCAAAAGAAACAAACAAACAAAACCCCCCCCCCAGCAGAGCAAACAGAACCAGCCCACAGAAACAGTCGCTATTCCTCACGCCAAAGATGCCCAACTCCCATGAAAACTCCGCTTAACGGTCAACTGCGAGTGCTAAACTCCCCGCATGAATTTCGCTGTTCTTTTTTTCACACGCCTAGCTGCCGTTCTGCTGACGGCCGTGCGCCTCGCTCCCCTGCCACATTCCTCCAGGTGTGGCCGCGAGGACAGGTGAGTCTGGAGCGGAGCCAGGAGCCTCTCCACACCCTCATACCAACCTGCTTCTCCAACTGCTGCCGAAAGCCTTTCCAACCACTTCTCTTCGTGTGCAGGGTAATGAAATTAGCAAGAGAAACATTAGCAGATCGAGAAACAAATGAACAGCTCAGGGTCGCTTAAAAAAAGGACTAAAAAAAAAGACTAATGTAAAAAAGGGCATTAAATAATTTGCTCCTGTTTACACTGAGTCTATGAATCTAGTTTGATGACAGACAATGAATACGAGTGGATCACAAAGAGTCTGTTTAACATGCTCCTCACTACTTGGACTTTCACCACAAAAAAAGAGGTTAGAGCCTTTTAAGATCTCTCCTCAATTTGAACAAAAAAAACTAAAAATTAACACTTTGTTAGCTTAAATCAGCCAAACAAACCAAAATGTATACATCAAGTTTACTTTTTATTCCCATGGGCAAAACATTCTTAAAGGCCTTCCTTTGTAGACGTTCCTTTACACGCCTGTTAAAAAGGAGACAAAAAAATGTATTAAGAAGTTTCTCAGATGACACAAGCATTATGAGTGCTTATGCATATAGCGCTGAATACACAACAGGATGATTCAGCACGCACCTGGACAGGTTTTCCACCTGCTCAGATACGTAAAGCGCTGGACAGGTGACAGAGACGATCTCTGATAAAAGGTCCGGAAGCACTTGGCCTGCGTTGGAAAATGCCCAGTAGTCATTCTCACTGACTTCACACTCTCACTAACCACACCTCCTGCTTGCTTGCATAATAATAATTTTAAAAAAAAGCCGTTCTGTGGAGCCAAGAGCAACTTGGGTGCTGGGCACAGGTGTAGGCCAACGCTGGCCCACGCTCAACCTACCAGAAGAGAGGGAGCGTGAAGGAGAGAACAAGGAAGAAAGAGAAAAGGGCCCCCGCACAGGCAGAGGGTGAGGCGGAGGAGTGCCAAAAGACCGGGCTGCGTTCTGCCAGGCAAGTTCAAAAGGTAAAAGAACAGAGGACAAGCTACTTCCGCAGGAAAACCCACACGTTTAAAAGCAATAACTCGGCCATGGCAAGAGATTGAAATACTTTTAAAACAGTACAGAAAGATGCCTTTTGTTTAGGTCACATTTTTACTCTATAAAATAAATGTGAACAAACAAGCACTATTCTTGCACATCATGAGAGGTCTGAGAGGAATGATGACAAATAGGAATGATAATTACTCAGCAACAATCATGCGTTGCTGACTAATTCACTTGTTTTGAGCACAACTATTAATACATTAAAGCGAGTGTGAGCCAAGGTTTTGTGATGATTTGCATTGATTGATCCACCCATTTAACTTTCTAGCAGCAAATCCTGATGGTAAGCTCCAACTGCCGGACCATAACCTGGATTTCACAAAGGTCCGGTATGTTCTGAATGGAGCCCTAAGTTGTGTAAATATTTACCAATCGAGTGCAAGTTTCCCAGGGCCCCCATGCTGACACTGTTTATTCTAGTAATACAGCAGGAATGTGGCCCAGTGGAGGCTCAGTGCAGTCCAGGTGCTGGACCATAGCCAAACGAGGCCTGAACATCACCTGAAGCCCTGATTCCTTGGCCCCATCCACCACAGGAATTGCAGTCTGTCTGCGCCTATGAGGAAACAACACCTTTTCCTGACCCAGATTTGTAGCAGATAGGACTCTAGGCTGGAAGAAGGCGACACAAAGCTCCTGCAGATGGGAAGGGGAGTGTGATCAATATGAAACGGTCAGAAGTTTATGTGCCTAGTGTGTCTTTCTAACACATCCTGTATTACAATGTGTTGCATTCATCTGACTTCAATGATTAAAACGATTTGTGTGGATTTTATGGAGACTAGGATAAATAAAACACACTTCCTCTAGACTTCCAAAGGGCACTGAACCACATCCGATTTTGGTTCATAATGGTCTTGCCGCCGAGCAGTTTTAATGCTTGTGCTGTATACATCACGTTTCCATGAACGGTAGAAAATTCACCAAAAATGTACATCAGCTATTGGCTTCACAGCTAGAATTCTGCCTTCAACGGCTTCACTCGTCCGTGTTCCCATGCCTTGCTTTTCTCACTTGTTAACAGACGTAAGCGTAGGTGCTCAGCGACAGTGACAGGGTACTGCTCTCAACATTCAAATAAGTGCTTCACGAATTAAAGTTTCTAAAAGTGTCTCGTTTCATGCCCTGCTGATGGATGTGAGCTAAAATGTGTCCTTGTTTTTAATAAAAGGGAAGAACTAAACAATCCAAATTCGCTTCGAAAACATGTTTGAGAAACATTCCTTTAATATTATCTTGCTGTTCAGTGTCACGGAAGCTAATCACTGTATGACTCAACGTAATGAATGCAAATTGTGCTTTTCTCCAACACTCCCACATGGGAGACTGAAAGACTTGAAATACAACACAATTGTGCACCTGGAGAATGATGTAACAAATCACGTTGCTGGTGTTGGCATCAAATATACACTTTTATGTAGACATGAACATTCACTTTAATAACCACTACAAGAATTTGTGGTATCTCGGCCAAAAGACCAGGATTTGGAAAGGGTGAACAGAGGTATAGTCATCTTCTAAAGTACACAATCTATGCCTATTGTCCCAAAAGCTTCCCATTCATTCCCCTGACATATGTAACTCAATGAGGGAGGTTTCAAGAACTCTGCACTCTATCTAGTTCCTCTCATCTCAGTTTTCAGAGCTGGATGATGTTGGCTGGCAGGATTTTCCGCTCCATTGTCCCATTGCTCTCCTTTTCCTGAATAGTAAGTGAAACGATGCACCTTGCCTCTGGCATCAACGGCAAAAAATGCTGAACGTTAAGGAGCAGCAGGGGTGCATTCCAGGAGGCTTTGAGCTCTGAGTTCTGACACAACAACCTCCCGACTCAAGAACACGAGAGGAGAGGGACGGAAGACGGTCGTGACCTCGTGGAGCTCCCACAGAGGCGGAGAATGACCTCCCGACAGGAGGAACGCCACCCCCACCTTTCACAGGCACTGTTTACATAACAGGGGAACATCAGTGGAACCTTCCAGAGGGTTAATGAACTCCAGAGGGCTCTCTTATACACTAAGTGCTGTTTTATGCTTTCCGCAGGACGTGATGGTTATGGAAGCGTAGGATTACAGGGCATTTAACATAGTCAATGGAAAGAAGAGAACTACAAGATGGAAGTCATGAGAAAGTCATAAAAGAGATATAAAAAAGGTGTTAGGAAGTGTTAAAGCTAATTACGAATACAGAGAGAAAGGTAAAGGCAAAAAGAAACAAAAATGGAAAAAAGGGAACTTATTACTTGCACTAATTTATCTCTTTGCAGTTTGAAAAAGTAAACGACAATGTTGGAGAAGAAAAGATATGAGGACAGATACTGGGGAGAAAAGGCAAACCGAGAAACACATGGCGGGAACCAAGCAGGAAATGCAGCATTCCAATCTGGAAAGGTCTGGTGCTGGGACCGTGGAGAAAGTATAAAGCATGACCTCCTCGGTGTCCATTACTCCCAGCACAGGGAGATTCTCACACTGCCAGACTGGAAAAGAAGTAGGCCAAGAAACTTTGACATATCTGCTCTCTCCCTCTTACACACTCTCTCTCTCCCTCTTACACTCTCTCTCTCACCATTTCCATGTTCATTGCTCTGCATCTTCTCCCCCATAATCCACCTTCCCCTTCCACTGTGCTCGGCACTTAGAACCGACCGTGATTGATTTCACCGGATTTTGTTCTATTAAACATGTGCAGGACTTGATGGGAAGTCCTTTGCTGAGTAGAAGCAGAAGACATTTGGAGCAGCAATGTTTCAGATCGGCGATGGATTTGCTACTGCAGTTTGAAGCATTCTGAGGATTGAATATGCGTATTTGTTGAATGTGATGTGCTCCACATTCTTGCTTCAGGTTAACATCATAGAGCTGTTTAACAGTGGCAAATTCATCCGCAGTCTTTCAGAAAATGTGAGAATTAGCCTAAATGTCTGAAACACTGAGCCATGAGTAAACAAAAAAGAAAAAGAAACTAAAATTTTAGTCAAAGTATGCAATGCACATAGGTTTATAAGAGGACAGTAAAATAAACTCTATAAACCTGTGCAAAAGTCTGGTAGAAAGAAAATCCAGTATGAGTCACCAAATAATTCCCTCTATTTCTTTTCTCCATTCGTTCTCCAACTCCAACAAGGTTTCTATAATGTGGTTTCTCCCCCCACAAGTCCCTGATACAGGCCCAAGTATTCGGAAACACAGTGCTTTCCCCCTTCACTCCCTCTCAGCCCCCCACCCACTCCCTCATCCAAAGCCTTAATGGAAAGCATGTGGTGGAGAGATGAGATTGCTGCTTCATCTCTGTCACTAAAGTTGTGTGCCAGTTTCTCTCTCCCTCTCTCTCCCCAGATTTTCAGACAGACCTATGAAGGTTGATTTTATGATTAAAGTGACAATTAACAAAGTGATGATTGGGTATGTCACTCACACACACACACACACATATATATGCAGTGCAGTCTTGTATTATGAATATGTATTAGATCCTGTGTTTACAGTGAGACACAGTTAATGCACTTAGCTATGCATTGTATGCTTCCAGTTCAAAATGCAGCAAACCCCCAAACAAGGATGAGGCTGTAGATACAGTTTTGGCTCCTTCATGCTGACAATGGGAAAAGGATACTGGCTGACAAGCTCCAACTACACAATGAACATCGAATGCTCACAGAAATCACCAACGGTTTATGTTCAGACAAAGATCTACAAAGATATGCAAATTGTTCCACTGGCTTAAAAAAAAAGTGGCTTACCTTAATTACAAAAAACTCATAGTCTTGCAACTCAAACAACTTTGCCTCACATAGGTTAAGGGTTGTCCAAGTCTGAAAGTGCATAGACAACTCACTGCTCTGGGACCAGGCTTATAGTGCACCCTCCCCAGAGTGACACATACTGCCTGAGACGTGATTAATTCTTTAGTGGGGACGTGTGAACGACGCTGTACCTCGCCCATCCTGGGATTGTGTCTGAAACGTGGTGACACATTCCACCACAGAGGTGTCTGTCTGCGCTGCCTGGGGGGGGGGGGGCGCAAGCGGAACTGGCACACGTTGACCCACATGACTTTTCGGCAGGCATTGGGTTACTCGGCCTCCCGGGCATATATGTCGTTAGCAAGCACTCGGTCTTTACACAGTTCCTCCCGTTCGCAGGAAATAATACTTTGCATTGGAAAAATGCAACAAAGTATACTGGAGTGTACTATACTCTTCAGTGTGCAGGTGCTTTCACGCTGCCAGCTAAGGACAACATTAGCGTTAAGGTCAGAGAGATCATGTTTTTGAGATCCAGTGGGACTAATCCATCAGATTCTTTGGCTCAGTGCTGATCTGAGTAATGCATATTTTGGAAGCATGTGGCTTCATGTGTGTGCAGGACCACAAAGAACGATTCTCATTCAGTGGTTCTGTCTTTTAAACGGCTTTGACTTGTGTACGCTCCTCTATAAAACACTGCCTCATTGTAAAACTTCAATAGTGAGTACAGGCTTTTGGTGTTGCAAAAGCTCAGTGGGGGAAAAAAAAAAGAGTCATTTGGGTGATTTCTAGGCTGAGTCAGCAGGCAGAACTTTGGCCCTGTGTGACAGAGAGGAAGAAGGAGGGGTGGAAAGAGAGATGGAGGGGTAGACAGAGAGGGGTGGAAAGAGAGAGAGAGAGAGAGAGAGAGAGAGAGAGAGAGAGAGAGATGACATTCTTGCATTGTGAGTCAATGCCGCCTGGCTCTTTTCTGGCGGACATTCACTACCTCTACAGCTAAACAAAGCCCCAGCTTACTTGGTGCACTGTTCCTGCGACAGGAAAAAGGAAAAGACAGTCAGACTGCACTGCATGCAGACTGTGGCTCACTTCTGATTGTGCCAGAAATACTTCTTACATCTTACAATGATGTCCAGGGCTACCCTAGTAACACTATGGAACAAGGGGTCAACAAAGCCTGCTTACAGTTAAAATGAGGAACTAAGCCAACATGAAATGAATCCAATAAAATCATCATAAAAGCAGCTGTGGTTCTGCTTTGAGCTGTGAGGAGGGCCCATCACTCTCACCTAATAAAGAGAAGCACTCAGGCCTTCTGAACATTCCTCATAATTTAAGACCTCGCTTTAGATTCCCAGTAACGCATGACTACATTCCTGCCCTATGTAACGGTGCGTATCTGTCTTTGCTTACACCCGCACCCACTCCGACGACATTCCCCAGGAGAGCACGCTGACATCCGTCAGCAATAGCACCACTGATACCCTCTTCAGCGGTGTTAATTATTTAACAGGAATCTCTTCATCAGAAAGCATTTACAAGCTTTGCCCATTCAAAGCTTGTTTAGGATTACTTGGGAGAGAAACCGGTTTAGGGATAAAATGTAGATTTTTTTCTCCCACTTTCTTATATTCCACTGCGTATGCATACTTATTCACAACTGGAAAATGTAGCAGTTTTGTATATAGAGCCATGATGTTAGTCAAAGTAGTTGGGGATTAGTAGCCTAGTTGCCATGTAAGTTAGTTAACAAAATGCAAGGAGAGTTAGCATTTTAGCAACGTAGCAATATTTCTGCTTGGAGGCTGAAGTAGCGTTTATTAATTTTAACTTAGTACTTCTAGTGTTACCGTCATTTAAATGTTTTAATTACATACACTGCTATTCTGGGAAACTTTGATGTCAAACATTAAACAGTTCGCACACTGGAGTCGTTGTCCAAGGATAAATAGCAAAAGTTTAACATTATCACAAAAACTCTGTTTGTCTTCTTTAAAGAATAACTGCTGCCATATTCGACGGGGATCCTAAAGCATAGTTTTAAGTATTAATTTCTTAGGTAATTCGTTAGCATGGTTTTACATCCATTTACCTTTATACAGTCTTGATCACCAGGTTTCGTTTTCTGATCCGCTTCAGCCGGCGCCGGTTGTATGCGTCCATATATGTTACATTCATTAAAGACTAAGTTTATCCCGACGCAGTGGTGATGCTTTTAACAAGTTATAACAAATTCAGATAAATCCGAAAGCACATTCCAAGATTGTGTGCACTTGCCACCAACATTGCACGTTTTTTCTTCCACTTTTCATTTTTGGTTGTCTAAGTTATGGAATCTGTTATGCCCTGAAAAACGCTATGAAGAGAATGCATGGAAGGACGGCCCCCTTCACAAACCGTAAAGTCGCAGCACTTGCAAAAATTGCCCCGAAACCGGTCATAGTAAAACCCCATCCCCTTTCGTAGGAGGGTTTTCTGGCAGTCCAAAGATTTTTTTTGAGGGGCTGAAAGCCCTCCTTCTGGGTGTTCGCAATTATTCCGTTGGCTCTTTGAAACGTCGCTCAAGCATAAAAAAAAATGACAAAAGGCTTTTGTGCGTTTGAAGGTCGGCGCTCTTGCTGAAGTAGGCTGCCAGGGCTGTTATTCGCTTCAGAATCACATAAACAACTTGCCCAGTAATTCTTTGCACTTTCCTGTAGGGCTAGTTAAAGCATTCTAAAGCGCCTGCATTCTGAGTAATACTAAAAACGGGCAACGAATGGTGCAGTTTATTCAAACGTTTAAATAGTCTAGTCTATTGAAATACTTAGGTAATTTTTTTTACATAAATCCCTAAGGAAAGAGACCCGACATAGCCTTAGCTGAAGTCTGTTTCTCAAATGTACTGTCTAGAGTCTCCACAACAGCACATGACTGCATTTCTGAAACTATGGCACAGGCATTCCACTTTGTCCTCTCTGTATAAAGTTCTGAGACAGAAACATAAGAATTTTAGCTGCAGCTTCAGGTCCACAATACGAGTTCAGTTAATTAAAACTTTCAGTGACAACACACATATATAAACCTAGCAAAACACAACGCCATTCAAATATGATGACAACACCACCGACTACCTCACAGGTGCACTCTTTGGAAAAGTTTTTAGCCTTTTCCAAAGGTTTTAGGTTTTGGACATGGCATTTAATGTCCAGGTCTGGTCCACATCATTTCCAAAGTTCTCCGACAGAGAGAATGTATAGGGTACTCTCGCATATGACGCGGAAAGCTATGTACATTTGAAACTCACAAAAGTAATATTTGCTAAAGAAACGGCAGATGCGTATTATAACCGTATGGCACATAACTACACACGCACATTCACTTTGAATGATCAAAATGACTGGAACAAAACATCGACACATACATACAGCCTACATGATAAATCGTTTAGGGGGAAAAAAAATATCACCTAAGAGTGAGTGGGTGATTTCCAAAAGCTCCAGTCCTGAAATTCCATTTTCTGCGAAGGAATGAAAACGGTCTATTTTTTAGTCCATTCATTGGAGTCAATTTGCACGTGCAGATTACTCATACTGTGTGTCCTATAAAAGGAGTTAGAAGGCTTTTGACCGTTATGGTGGTTGAGTGCCCCCGTGTGCTTAGTGTTAAAAATACTAAAACACTATTTTCCTGTTGTCGCTCAGTTTTCTAATTCACATTAATTACTACACAAAACAACCATTACTCAAGCTTACCTAAAAAGCTCTGTGCATAATGAGGAAATCCAATATTTTTCATCCATTCTGAAACTTCGTCTGGGTCCCAGTTTTCCATTGAAATCAGGGCTCCGTTCGCGCTCATTTATGTCCCTTTTGCTGGAAACAAAATGCATTTAAGATGAAATTTATACTAAAATTACAATCCAAGCAGTTATTGATTGTATTCACAGGCATGTTACAACCACTGTTGTCGAAAACGTCTATCCAGAACAAGTTTTAATTTTAAGTGAACATGGCATAAGTTTTTTTTTAAAAGACGACGTAAGACATCCATTGCTCTTTTTCACAGGCGGTAACTTTAATGGCCGTACGGAATCGATCACATATCAATAGACATTAATACACATTTAACAGATTATGGTGCCCAGACTTCTGCGTGCCCCAGTATAGAGTAATAACCTCAATGGTTTCCTTTACAAATGTTCCCCAGGACCCCCCTGACTCAGCGCGTGCTTCAACACTGCAGAAGTCTTTGTGCAAGCACTCAACGCGAAGCCTTTCATCCTCTAAACTGTAGAACAAGGGTTTGGCTTATAAAATTCCCCATCATCATATGCACAACTTACCTTTTTCACGGGTTCGGCCCAAATACGTGCTATTTTTCCTTTGCAGCTGTTTGAAGATGTTTTATTGTCAAGTCACCGCTGCACACCTAAGCAGGTAAGGGCGGAGTTTCGACAGCCCTTGGTACCTCATTGGACATGTAGTACGCGCAGTTCAATGAAAAAGAACTCTGAACAACTCACCAGTCAACATGATGAAGGATGACTAGAGGCTATGAATTTTGAACAGCAAAGAAAGACCGTGTGTCTCCTTTATTTCACACAGAGAGCATAGACAGCTACATAAATAGAACATATATTCGAAGACAAGTCTTATTGTTTGAACCATTTTATTTATATTCCATAACTGACTACCCAGGTCTTCTGATCAGTCTGTGTGACCCCACTGGGGAAAATGTTACAAGCCATAGGACCAGAATGATAAGTGCAATACTGGGAAGTGGGAAAAGTGTCTACAGTTTTACATACTGTCTCAACACGCGTGAAGAGACATCAATATCAACTCTACAGTTACATCACAGAGCACTGTTACACAAGTATGAGAGACATACACTAACACTTTAGCAGTCGCAACAAATGACCAATTCCCTAAAACGAGATGCAAACCAAAAAACCCCACTGCTCTCCTTCGTGACAAACGGAGCAGACCTTGACTGCAGACCGTGGTGGGTGGAGTCTTCCATTAGGCAACGGGGAGAAGTAAGAACAAAGCAACAGGGTAACTGTAGAGATGAGTGAACCAGCGGGAGAGACCAG
The DNA here is from genome assembly GCA_028565775.1 of Sternarchorhynchus goeldii. Classification (NCBI taxonomy): domain Eukaryota; kingdom Metazoa; phylum Chordata; class Actinopteri; order Gymnotiformes; family Apteronotidae; genus Sternarchorhynchus; species Sternarchorhynchus goeldii. The sequence continues at coordinate 15,040,838 of JAOXYF010000003.1, read as the reverse complement.
CACTGCACACCGTTGGCCATCAACGCAGCACGGAGGTGGGTATTCGTCATTTGCGTCCCTGAAAGGTGATAGCTTTGAACAAGTGCCGAGTGAGAAAGAGCCTCTCCATGGTGGAGCACCCCAACTCCAGCAGAGGCGGTGTCGGGTGCCTTATACACTGCTGAGGGCATCTACGCCAGGCAACACCTTCCCTGTGGATGAGGGTGGGGGTGGGAAACAAAAAAAAGGTGTTACAAAAGTGTTCAAAACACGTGTAGGGGAATTGCCCGTGTTATGGTCTAGTTATTAATGAGTAAACAATAGTATCAAGCTAGGAAAATCAAATCTGATGCTTGTATCAAATATAGCTAAATGGGGGGGGGGGGGTTGATTTAACTGACCCTCCAGAAGCTCCAGACTGGCTCCGCCTCCTGTGCTCACATGGCTGACCTTGTCCTCAGTGTTCCACTTGGCGCAGCAGGTAGCAGTGTCCCCACCACCTAAGAGTTTGTTTTTTTTTCCAGGAGGGAAGGTTCATAACGCAACACTGCTTCATCCATTCAGTTTTCTGGTTTGAGCTAACTAAGAAACTCACGGGGGACAAAATCCTAGTGAGGACTTACTTTCTAGACCTAGACTATACAGCACTATCCACTATGCTGTTTGGGTATAAATAATTTAAACTTGCAAGTGAAACAGGGTTGGGTATAAGAATCTGGTGCCACCTAGTGGTTCCTATGAAATTCGCTCAAAAATGGATGAGGCATTACTTATACCGACCAATTAATGGTATTTAAAGTAGCAGCAAATATAACGTGTTAAAATCTTCAACAAGGTGAAACAAATACAAATCTGAACTTTTCTTACGGCACACCATCAACTTCCTCACATTGCTTACCAATGATGGTGACGCAGCCGTTTTTGGTCGCCTCCACAACATTGTCCATTAGGTTCTTGGTTCCATTGGCAAAGTTGTCCCATTCAAACACACCCACGGGTCCATTCCACACAATCTGTTTGGCTCTACTCACAGCCTCTGCATAGATCTTGGAGCTGTTGGGTCCACAGTCCAGACCCTGAACAGGACAGAAAACCGGTTCAGAATTTAAACACTGTAAATGTTATTCATTGGGTTCAGTCTAGACTGGAATGAGACACCAGGCCTTGACGAAAGCGTCGTTACCATCCAGCCTGCTGGAATGCCATCGGCCACCGTGGCCTTCCCAGTCGCTGCATTCTCATCAAACTTGTCTGCGGTGACGAAGTCGACAGGAAGGGTGATCTTGACGCCATTTTTCTCTGCCTTGGCCATCAGATCGCTCACAATCTTGGCACCCTCATCATCGTACAGTGACGTCCCAATCTGTCCCCACATACACAGATTACAGTGTACATAGAAAGCCATTTGCTAATTAAAAGTACAGAAAAACAAGCTTGTTTAATTCAGTATCTTATTTAAAAGGATTATGGACCCTCTCTGCGTGCGATTAATTTCAAAACAAGGTAGGTTACAACTGGAGATCCACCAGGCACATGCTGAAAGCAGCGTCTTTCTGAGCACACTCACCTCCATGTTGTTGAGGACCTTGAGGAAGGTGAAGGCCATCCCACCTCCAATGATCATCTCATTCACCTTGTCCAGCATGTTATTGATCAACTGTATCTTGTCCTTCACTTTGGCTCTGCAACGACCAAAGAAGCCAGCAAGCCAGTGAGTGGTGCACAAGTCACTCATCTGGACTGCTGTGATTGTTACTTAGGCCTGAGAAAAAACAAAATCAAAGTTCAGCAGTGCCTGACTAAACTGAGGATGCTGTGTACAGGTCATGCCTTTGACTGGCATGGGGCCAGAGATGGAAAGTCATCTTAGCAAATTAGTAACCGCCACTGCACGTTTGGCCAAGAGATACGGAAATAAAAAGGCAGAAGAGTAATGTGGACAATAGTCTTGAGCAGCCAGATGGCAACTACCAGCCTCTGAGCCTTCCAGTGTCTCTACTGCTTTAGATTTGCAATTCCAAGGTAATGAATTCCAAAATCACTGGCCTACAAAAAATTCCTGGCAAAAAAAAAAAAAATCATCATAGGAGACTTGTTCTCTTAAGATTTCCCTCCAAATTCTAGAAGTACCCCATGCCATTTATTTGGAGAAGTTAACAGTCAACTGGTGCACTGAAACAGATTCTAAGCTTCTGGTAACAAAAAACAAACAAACCAAAAAAAAACAACAAACTAGTGCCTTTCTAGGCATTTGCACAATAAACCAGTGTTTTAGACTCTGACCTTCTTCCAAAGGAGACGCTTGCTCAACAGCACTTTTGTGCAGTGGTAGGCCTCTGCTCTGTGCACTTATCATGCATTACTAGGTCAGATCCTGTAAGGTGGCCACAGTCACGTGGCCATATTACAGAAACCAGATAAATCCCTCTATTCCGTCCTGTATGGATGCCATCATGCGGGTTTACGTTTACAAAAAGGGGGAGATGATCTGGAAAACAGCTCATCACTCAGACGTTATCAGCACTTTAGCATGACAGCAGTTAACAGAGGTAATGTACTGAAGTACTTGTAAAACACACTGCCCCTCGGCCTGCCTCAGTGCAGCAAAATCTAGAGAAACATCATAAATGCAAAAGCAATTAAGAAAAAAAACTATTTAACCTGCTTCAAATGACGCACCCTTTGAGCCTGCAACAACAGACTTGAACCACTGACTCTTCTGTACCAACGCCCAGATGATGTAATGAACAAGTGGTGGGCGGTATTTTTCAAAATTGCACTGGATTTGCCTCCGTTAATCAGTAACTTCCTCTTGCAATCAGTGCCGTCAACACGTCATGCACTGCACCGATTGCAAAAGGAATTACTGCAGTACTGCAGAACCTTTTATTTAAGATTTTTCAGACAACTTCAAAACTACAGGCTAATTTTAACAATGTGTAAACCAGCTACACTCTATTCGTGGTACAACCTGGGGCTCACCCCCCCCTTTTCTGATTTGAGAGGTCATATCCGGAATCAAGTGTCTTTCTTCATAGGCCTGAATCAATCGCTGTGCTTATGGGAACCATGTCTTTGGCTGTATGAACCATTATAGAGTGTGTTCTCTCAATCCACCGCTCGTTATTTCTGTCGTAGGGAATACCTTTAGTTATTTCTGTTCCACGCTTGTTTAGAGGCGTGACCATGAACATCGTCCCCTGCGACTGCACTGCACTGCACTGCGTTCTGGACGTGATTAGACTATTTAAACCGGTGTGGCCAGATTACGAAAAATTCCTATTGTAAGAAAAATAGATGGCTTTTCGGTGCGAATTGATATACCACCCAGCACTAGAACGAACTGTTTAGGTTCCTGCCTCATCCAGAGCGACTTACAAATGCGTTTCGTCATCTCCTTGTAGAACATATTCTAGCCAGTACAGCAGGATGGAGTTCACCAGACTCTTACAGATTTCAAATGTAGACTAAAGACCAACCTTTTTAAACAGTATTTGAGTGATCCATAGTTCCATCATTGCACTTGAATAAATCAATTCCCTTCACTAGAAAAATATGCACCTTCTTTGTGCTTTTCCCCTTCTGACAGGGTTCTAGCTTAAATTGTGTCATTAGAAAAATCAACCACAACTTCCATCTCTCCTTCCCTATGCCACATTCCTATGTACATGCATTACGCCATCGCTCACCCTCCAAGGATGGCCAGGAAAGGTCTCTGGGGTTTCTCCAAGGCCATGGCAAAGTAGTCCAGCTCCTTCTTCATCAGGAACCCAGCAGCCTTCTGGGGCAGGTCCACTCCTACCATAGAGCTGAAAGAAGAGCCAGTGATCAGAATACAGCCAGTGCATGAACCTCACTTTAAAAAAATATATATATTTTCAGCTAAAGTCTGAATACATCTATAAGCACGTTTTTGAATCATTGCATTTGTTAGATACATATTTAGCAGGATCAATTCAACATTGCAGAGGATCTTTGGAATTACAGATTGGTTTGGAAGACTGGATGCATCAAAAAAAAGAAGTACAATGACTGGGAGCTGTCGACGCACCTGTGTGCCCTGTGTGCTGTTCCGAAGGCATCATTAACGTAGACGTCACCCAGCTTGGACAGGGAGTCCCGGAAAGCTTTAATTTCTTCCTCTGTTGCTTTTGTCTAGAGGGAAGAACCAGAAAACAATACATGTTCAAATTCTGAGTTGGGCAGACAATTGCAAAAATTTCGATGTTAAGCATTTCCTGAATGTAACCGTTCCATTAATGTTGAACAAGTCTCATAATAGGAATGCTAACTTATTGGACCAGGAGTTATAAGCTGCACCAAAGCTTTGTAGGTCAATTGGTAGGTCTGGTTGGTTTGGTCTCCAAGTTGGGACAAATTTTCATTCTAAATGGCAATATAACTCCATTACAGATTTATAGGATACACACTAAAGGCACAGAGTCAGACACCACAATTCAAGTCCACAGATCATATTTCATGTGTAGGGTAGTGCCTGAAGTTCATGACTCGAAGTTGAGTGAAAGGTCAAAGATGCCTTTCAAATGCTTGCCCCTCCCAGACCGCACCCCCACCATCCACCCTGCTCTGCAGAGCACCCAACAAAGTTGACTTCTACTACTGGATCATCAAGAGACCCCTATAAAGGTCAGGTATCAGCAGAAAGGTCAATGGGTGCTTGCATGCCCCCCTCCTCATCTCTCCTTCCTCACGCTGCATTCCAACCAGGGCTCCACGGCCCAGAAAAGAAACCCGCTCAGCCAGTGCCGCCCCAGAGACCCTGCTGCAATGTTAAAGGCCAGCCATACAGCTTTCAGAGGGGGTAGATGCTGAGGGTTTGTACAGTATCCATGAGTCTTAAAATGCAACAACCTCAGTGATCTGAGCAGTGTATCCCTAAAAACATTGTAAAACAAAAAGCATTTTTAAAAGTTGGGCATGTATTACACTGAACACTCATTAAGATCTTAATACAGCAATAGTGTTTGGGAAATGGGGCCCTGAACTGTTTGTAAAAAAACATCTATTTCTGAATTTATTGGAAATTTGAAAATGTCTCCACGTCCTACTTTGGGGTAATGCATTAGTTTGGTTTTCAGTCCAAAAATCATCATCAGTAGTCACGATGCAAGTTTATCAGGTAAAGCCATTGTTTCTACATCAGACACATGTACTAATTTAAAACAGGATATTTAAAACAAAACAAAAAAAATCTAATTTAGGGGATTACTTGCCACAGTAAATTGGTGAGAATCAATCCCATGCGTTTACGCAAATTTTAACTAAAGTAACCCGCTTAGGATGTTTACAAGACAGCTAGAATTATTTACATATTACGATAATCGGATTAATGTGATTTTTTTATACTCATGTATACACCAACTGAGTCATGAGTGGCACGTTCCTGCTGAGCTGTTCTATACAATGGTAGATTTGGTTGGGCTGCGAGGACAAAGGCACTGTTACTATGAATGTGCAGTAGCATCAGATTCTTTTCTGTACAAAAACTTGAACGATTCATTAAAATAATGGGGCCTGTGCAATATCTTCACACAGCATCAGCACATATGACGTACAGAATAGCATGATTTAACTTCTGAACCAAAAGGGACTAAAATCCTCTTCTAACAAAAACCTCTGACAAATCTAAGTC
>JAOXYF010000003.1:15000533-15035162 GCA_028565775.1 Sternarchorhynchus goeldii | reverse complement strand
AAATAAAAAAAAAAAAAAAAAAAAAAAAAAAAAAAAAAAAAAAAAAAAAAAAAAAGGTGGCTTGCCCCCGCCCCGCCCCAAAAACTTCCAATTTCAGATACTTGAACAGAACAGGCTGTGACGCACACAGTCTGACTGAATGCAGATGATGCGCAGATGATGCCCGAGCAGTACCACCCCCATGTGGCTTCCCCTGTTGCCACAACAACTCACCTTGTTACCCGCGGCGTCTTTGCCCTTTCCCTCCTCGGCCACGTGGAAGCGCAGGTTCTCCAGCAGGATGACGGAGCCGGCGGGGGGGTCGGCACACGCGCTTTCCACGTCGGGGCCGACGCAGTCCTTCAGAAAGGTCACGTCTCTGTAACGGCACGTAGCAAAATCAGCGCCTCCCGCGAACAAACAACTGGACGTGTAAATACGCTTCCATCATAGAGCGCATGTAAACCGTGTGGCTCAGTCATGTGCCGAAGCGCCAACGCCGTGGTGTGGCGTGACTGGCACCGCCGCTTTACTTACTTGCCCAGCAGACTCTTCAGCTCTGCAGCTACAGGTTCCAGCGAGTACTTGTTGGGCATGGGGACGCCGTCAGGCCGGCCCAAGTGACTCATGAGCACCACAGATTTGGCTCCCTTGTCCAAACAGTGCTGGATGGATGGTATTGCGGCCTTGATCCTGTGCGGAGTGTTATGACGATTAGTCCAATTATTCCACTGCTAAAGAGCAACAATAAAGCAGTGAAATTAGCGCTGCTCATGTTGTGGTTTACCTTTGGGTGTTTGTGATCGCCTTGTCCTTCATGGGGACGTTGAAATCAACCCTATGAGAGAGTAAACAATGTTTTTCGTTTTAAAAGATGGTCTGACTGCTTATTGGCTGTACAATTTGAATACCGACTTCATTAACAACTAGCAAACTGAATGTGGCAAGTGGACAATTCACTACATTCCAGTGGTGGTGAATTTAATTATAAGTTGTCTAGAATTCAGTTTTCCTCCTTAAAGGCATTTCTAGAGCATAATAAGAGTCCTGTTATAAAACACTGGAAACACTGAAAATATTCAGTGTTTAATTCTGCATCGGCAACGGAAAGCGAAAAGCAATCTAAAATAAAAAAGTAGAGAGAAAGTTCATACAAGAAACAAGATAACATGACAAAAATAAATGAGAAAAAAAAAATTACCCTTCACTCTCTGCTACCTTATGTGTATATAGTTCATTATATACAGCCTGAAATTTAAGAACGAGGACTTGCAAGCCAATACTACACCCATACCCCCCACACGATTATTCTACATTTGTATTTTTGTGCGCTCAGTAATGGTAACATACTAAGTGTTTTCCAGCACATCTTTTCGAACACTAATTTAGCACATTACTACTAGAAGGAGGTGGAAGCCAATAGCAGACACCCAGAGCTCCACCTTCACATATAGTTGCTACTCAACACATGAAATTAGTCTAGGCCTTTGGGCACGAGTTGAACGCTACTGGGTATAGATATTCGTGGCTTTAGAACATCAGAAAGTGGTAGTGATCGTACATATAGTGACATTCTTCGTACGGCAGCAACGTGCTACTGAACTCACTCATCTTTTCACTGAAAAAAAACCCTACGTGTTTTAGAGCACTGGAATGAGGCCGCATTTGATTCAGTTTCTCGGTTAGAACCTTTCCACGATGTGGCGGCATTTAACTTGACTAAGGATCGATGAATGAGTCAAGTAACGAGATGATGCGTCACATATAAGCGGCTCGTCTGCATGCGGAAGCGTCTCCTCGATAGTAGGCGTCACTAAAAGCTAACGCGAACACGCGCGAGTACATGAACCGCGGCACGTTCTCACATATCCCAACGCCATAACGCACTATATATCACGTATGCTAAATCACCCTTTCCTTCGTTTTCCCCAGTTCACGAAGTCTATGCAGAGCGTTCGTGCAATCGATGGTTAATCTGTAGTTGTGAAAGGAGGGATGTACACCTCAGAAAAGTCAAATACTTGATAATAGGATGGCATGACTAACAGGATCGTTTGAATTAAGCATTTTAAAAACACGTTTATCAAAATGTAACACGCAATTCTGCCCATTTACGTATAATCCACAATCTGATTTATTTTTTATACATTCATTACACTTGCACGATTAAAACCCCCATGTAAAACAGCAGGACTGGGTATACCGTACAAATTCAAACTATCTTTAGTGAATTACAATCCCCATCACACCTCGGCATACCACTGATAAATAGTGTGTGTGCGCGTGTGTGTATACAATTTAAATTGTGTCCCGTTTTATTAGGGAAAAGACAACTTTCATTTTATTCTTCACACAGCTAAAGCGATGATGGACAATCGTAGGTGGTTAAAGTCGATGTAATTTTAACCATACCCAGTTGTAGGTGCAATTGGGCGCAACCATCATACAGAAACATTTTCAGTGTACAATATCAGCAACTAACTACAACAAATGGACTAATTAATAAATGGAAGTATGGCATTTTAAGAAACCAAAAGTTGGTTAATTCAAACCACGCGTGGTAATCTTTTGGGGAAATTGCTAAACCGGGGTACGTGACATTCACTTCCTGTGCAAGACGTTAAATGGAACGATATTTCATTCTGATTCATTTGAGCAGAGGTCACACTACTATAACTAGCAGGACGGATGTAACTAACTGCGCAGTGAAATACTTCAGTGTTAAACATAGTTGGGTTCTAAGCTATTAACACCATATTAGCTAACGAAGGCAGTAAAAGTGATGGACAGTGATGACAGTGTGCAGCCATGTCTTGTATACTGTTCATATTCTAATTAAAACAACAAAACCACCTCACCTCATAACTACGCGCTTTCCATTCACATCCACCTTGTCCAGGGTGAGTTTGTTCGACAGAGACATCTTGAGCGTTAACTGGCAGCGTTTCTCCCGTCCTTGCAGAGCTCAGTGCTGGGTAGTTCCCGAATGAATATGACCTTAACTTCCAGCTCACGCACCCGATGTGGGCGGGTCTGTTTGCAATAATCTGTTGCTTATTGGTTTATGTCAAAGGAGGCGTAAAGATGGGTGGGGTAGAAAGCATTTTGTCATTTAATGTAATTGGTTGAAGCTGTTGTCCTTCACTACGTCGATGCGGCACACTGTCTTCTAAAGCCGTGGTAGGGGCTTGGTAAACGTCTGTCCGCATTATAAATGGTTGTAAATATCTTTTTACCCGCTTTGCATTTACAACTGTGTGATTAATATCTACCTTCATTATATATATATTCAATACTAAAGGTATACTCCATTGTATTGAGTCGTGCACAAAAAAGATACTAAACTACTGTAGAACATGCTTAACTATTTTTATACAACACTCTAAAACACCTTTGGCAACTTGTACTTGCTGGTTAGGTCTTTTTTAATTATTTTTTTATGCCTACTCATTCAAACATTTATGAAACCTAGTCAATCCCTCATCAAGCATACGTTACAGGGAACGTACACTTTATAAAGGAATAGGGAACACCTCCCCATGACCAGTAGCAGACAAGGAGGCTGATCATCTTGTTGCCGTATATAGCTAACTAGCGTACTTGTGCTTCGTTATCGAAACGATTAATTGAATCACCGCTCGTAATACCGTTGTTAGATTTTAGTTTTAAATGACTTAGTTAAAATCCAGACATGGCTGTTTAACCTTACGTGATGGCGTGGAAGTGTTTTTTTCAGTATTTGAACTAGGCGAAGGGCTCTAACGTGGACTCACTATATGTAAATATCCAACAGCGATGTATTTTGGATATACTGTTTCTTAACGGAAGACATTCCTTATCGAGGACTTCACAATTTGGCCATTAACAAAAAAAACTAAAAAATAATACTAGGAAGCATGGTTTCTGAACGTCTAGTATAAGAACCTTCATTCATAATTAGTGTTGTGCATAATATTTTTTTTCTGGGGTCACTTAAGCACACTTGCAGATTTACTGGCAAAAAATGGTCTAGTAACTATACCAAAATTTGGACGAGGAAAGAAAAAACAATTATAAAACTGATGTATAAGCAGATATGCTTCAACAGCCACAAAATTTAGGTTGAATCAATTCATAATAAGCCACAGCAAACCATTGTATTTACATTTAATTTAATAGTAATTCGGTGTAGAGAAAGGCTGTACAGTGCCAAATGTTTAAAGATGTCCTTTTCTCCATTGTCACACAAGGGATGCCTGAAGGTGGTTTCCATTACTCTCTCCAATCTTTGGGTTGGACCTTGCCAACAGGAGACAGATTCCATGTGATGCCAGCTGATGTGCACACCTGTAAATACAATGACCATAAGACAGTTAAGATCAAATACAAGTCAGATCTATTAGTACAACAAATATGAACTAAACGCGACTGAGAACGGTACTCCCTAAATACGTACATAGCTCCAGACCGCAACGCAAAATGTTGCTCCACCAATCAACACAGGCAAGCCGTACTTCGCATGAAAGTCGCGGGATACATTTGACCCATGTCGTACTGCAACCTGACGGGTACTTAGACCTGTGAAGATAATCAATTGCAGATTTTTTTGTTTGTGATATCTGATTATATTTATCCACGGAATTTACCTTGTACACAGAATGGAACCTCGTTTCCTAAGGTTACAGATGAGCTATCAGTTGTTTTTACTAGTCACGGGGGGCGGGGGGGGGGGGGTCCAAATGACTTAATTTTAGGATGCCACTAATATCAAATAGGTAGCTAACTATCTAACTTATACAGTCTGATGTCAACATTTCCCAGGGCAGAATTAAGTATTTTCCCTTAACATAATTTAATGTTACCAACCTAACTAGCTAGAATAGTTATTTCACGAAGCACAAATAATTGTGACTAAGCTAGCTAAAGACGGTTAGGTTAACATTGGACAACCCATATTAATGCTAGCTATGCTGGCTAGCTAAGGTTATCAGAATATTAGCTATAGAAAGTAAAAGGTGTTGCGTAAGTAAGAGTAAAAAAGAAAATCCTCGGTAACCCTAAAATAGTTTACTAGTTAAATAAATGATTTACGACCTAATATTAATTATATTATTTAGCTATCTAAGACAGGTAGAAAGTGTTGCACACATTTGAAACAAAGCTAGCTATTTAGCTAGGTAGCAAGTTCTTATTCAGTGGCGTTCATCGTTTTAAGCAGCTAGCTTTTAAAGTAACAGAACAATGCAATCATTTAAACTGAATTGTATTGTAACTGAAATATGTAATCTTACCACTGACGTTCAAAGCAGCTTTTGCAAAGCGATACATGCTTATTAGCCTGATAGTCAAGTCTCGTTGACTCCGTATACAAATACCCTTGAACACCTAAAACAAAATGGCAGGCTTATACTCGCCGGAAATCCGTTTCTCTTAAACTGCATGCACTCGCACACATTTAAACACTTGGGGGCGCTGCATGAGCGTGGATAATGCTGAGAATCGCACATATGTGATGAGGATGGCAATATGATCTGAAATGAAATGCTGTTCGTATGATTTTCACAAAATCAGCTGCAATTCTACGACAAAAACCAAAAAATATCAATCAGGTAAATCATCAATGTCTACACGATATTTAAAAGATGGGCCGCCTCCGTAGCATTCATATAGGCGTTTGTTAGCTACCTAAGGTTAGCTATAGCCGATTGCTGTTCATTTATTTACCATTAGATAACGTAGCTAGCTAGCAACAAGCCAGTTTCCTGCAGTCACCGAAAATGCTCAATGCCTAAAAGCCAGAAGCCCATGTCTTTTAAGTTAATGTGTATGTAACTAGGGTTAGGATTAATTATATAGGGAGATATTACACAATTAATCTTGTCAACGTTAAACAAAAGTCTGTTCATCCGTGTCAGGATGGCCGAGTGGTCTAAGGCGCCAGACTCAAGGTTTATTTCCTTCCGTAGAAAAAGCGGGTATTCTGGTCTCCGACTGGAGGCGTGGGTTCGAATCCCACTTCTGACATGTTTTTTCACGTGTATCTACGTAGTCAACAAAATATGTTTTATCGATTCCCAGAAAATGTAAGATGACTCAGGCAACGGATAGCAATTCCCTAATTGGACTTCTAAAAGCAAGACATCTAAAACAACTTGTCCAAATTACAGATATGTAAATGCTGACAGATTTTTTCATGACATTTCCTCATCTTTATTAATGTCTGACTTCAGAAAATTCTATTCTTGAGAGAGCAGAGAGAATCTCAGTGAAATATCACTCAAAGTTCTCTGTTTATGTTTCTACTGGGCACTTCTGTGTACTTTCAAAAAACTTTTTTATAGATGTGTGGCTTCTGCACCTATTATTTCGAACATATGTTTGAGATATCACCCTGATCTCTGGTCATGCAATGTCATACACTTAGTAGTTCTTCCTCTATATCTAGCTGTCTAGTTTGTAACGTAACATCATACACATCAAATTAACATGTGCACTGATTTAAAAGTGCATTGTATAATAAGGTAGTGGAGTATAATTGTATAAATAAGGTAGTGGAGTTATAAGTAGATGCACTTTCTTTGAAATGTAGTCAAGCAAAAGTTAAAAAAAAAAACAAACAAAAAAAAACTACTTAAAGCATGGATTCTTGAGAAAAAAAAGTTTACTACCAACAACCACACATAAATATGTGCTCTCTCAGTGAAAAATGATAGTAATACTAGAGATTACTGAGATAGCTTTTAATTTGAAGAAAGATCCATAAAATAACTTTATATTAATATCTGGTCAGATTACTATTCACCTGTTAAGGTAAAAAAAAATTAAAGGATGTGTTGGTGTCATTATTCAATAAGAAGTGTTTGTAAGTCTGCAAATTCAATTTTTTTTGTTTTGGCACTTAAAAACAGGGACAAGTTAATACAACTTTCCTTTAATAATCAGTATTTTCCAGGCACAAACCACATGTTTCAGACACACATTGTTTTCAGTACCAAAAGTCCTAATCCTGGAATGTTACATTTTGTCTACTCACGTAGAACACTATAGCATATTGCTACCACCACTACATGCCATTTTGCAGCGTATTTGCAGTACACCACCATTCTCTGTATCTTAAACCTCCTGGTTAGATAAAATACCGAAAAAATCAATCGAAAACACAAAAAGGCATTTTGGATATCTGCCAAGGTACATTATTCGGGTACACAGTTACAACTACAAATCACGTTTGTTGTCATGGCTGCATACGCTACAGTATTCTTAAGAGAAAAGCAGACAAACGGCTCGATAATCTTAAAACAGGTTAAATAAGGACATGGTGAAGCATACTGCGGCCTCAAAGCCAACCAGTCAAATTGAGGCAGGAAAGCCAGGAAGTTTTGATGAGGGAAAGTGGTGTGTGGGTGCTTCCCATGACCCAAGTGGCCTCTACTCCTTCTTTTTGTCCTTGACTTCTTCGTCGTCTGTGTACTCTGTCGGTTCCTCACCAGGCTTCAGCAGTTTGCCAATATAATCGTATTTGTCTGTGAAGAAAGGTTTGGAACATTAAACATGTGGTATTTTACATGGATAATTACAAACAACCAGCAAGATAAGGGATGGGTGGGCTTGTGTATTTGATATTATATCAGTAGGAATGCTTACAAGTGCATTTACATCCACGTAAACAGAGTAGGTGAGTGGGTTCCAACCCTGGGAGTTAAGCTCTTTTTACTCACGAGTGAACTGGGTCTCCCACTCGCTCAGGCTGTCCTGCTGCATGCCATTGAGGTCTGAAAGATCATCATGTGTGTCTTTCAAGGCCTCCTTATCCAGACAGAATGTAGCCAGTCCCCTGGAAGCATCCCTGCCCGCAAAAACCCCATAAGGGCCCTCTAGAAATACACACAATAATTAGTTTGGCATGTCTAGTGTCTTTATAGCCAAAGACTGTTATCATGGATACTAAGACAAAGGTTGTTTCTTTATGATAAAACTCAGGTTTGGTTAACTAGCCTCATGCACTTTACTCTAGTCCAAACACAAACTGGTAGTTGACATTTACCCTTCTTGAATGCAGTCCGGGGGGGGGGGGGGGGGGGTTATTAAAAAAAANNNCCTATTACTCAAATATCTGGTCAGACACTGATCTTTGCTCTGTCCTTGATCTCATTACTCATTCACAAGCTACATGCCTAAACGTTGCGTGTGTAAAAAGACCAACATGAAAAAACACTAACGGTCTCTTCAGAAGGAGGAGTTTACTAAAAAACAAACAAACAAACAAACAAAAAAAACACTAGGTGACTGATCACTGGGTAAGGGGTTATCGTTTGTATAAAGGTGTTGCTAAATTTCAGAAGTTACCACTGTACAAGGAAGGAAATAAGGGGTGTGGCCGAAATTAAATGGAGAGGTCTGTGTTGGGCATAAGAATAGAAAAACAACAAATTATATGCACATGAAAGCAGCTGAAACGTGTTTTGCTCCTGCTTTCCCTTGCACTTACGTAACTTGCACAAGATAAACGGCTTTATTCAGTCAAGAGGACGAATTTAAATCACACATAAATCACTTCATTTTTTAAATGTGTAGTGTTTTACCTGGACCATAAAACTTCTTTCCTCTTGTTACATCAAATACTTTGCCATTGACGGCCATAAGGATTCTCGGATTTGTCGTTCCATCGTACTGCTTTAGCTCTGCCAAAGTGAAATCTCTCTTCTTTAATTTAGGCAACGGTTCTTCAGCTTCGGAAACATCTGCAGGCTTATCTCCGCGAAATATTTTGTACAAGAGAAATATACACAGACATAGCAAACTCAGGTTCAAAGGCGAGGTAAAGATTTCTTGAAGAATTCCAGGAGAAGTTTCATCACCCCCGTCTTCAGCCATTTTTGTTTCTGACTCTGACAAAATAGACTTATCGAGGACCCGATCAGTACACCAATCACAGAGTCCAAAGCTTGCGGTTGTTTTTTGCCATCCAATCAGGTTCTTAAGGGATATGTGGGGCGTGTAGTAATTTAGATGGGATATGTAACTATTGAAACTTTGAGCTTCTTTCGTTTGAAAAAAATATGCAGCATGGAAAACTGTAGTTATGGTTGTGGAGATCATAAAGACAGTATTATCTTACAATGTACGTAGGTTAAGAATGTAAAACTGGCGAGAGCATGGACACGCGAACGTATTGTTCCCGTCTATAATAAAACAGTTCGAACCACCATTGAGTTGAATAATAACATCGATTTTAAGAAAAAAAAATCTATTTTTCACTCTGTGAACAACCAAACTGACGCATCTTACATCAAAAAAAGGTGAATACATGTTTTGTTACATTTTGTCAGCTTGTACATTATGTATGAGACATTGTTTATCATCCAGGCATCGGGTCTGCTTTCGTCATACAGCTCCACACCTCCTGGTGGCAGAATGTAGTTGCCTGCAAGCTTGATTTTTCGTGTAGTCGAAGAAGAGACAAAACCAGGGAAAATAAATCGCATCAGGGTTAGGAAAAAACAAGTCCAGTGACGTGGCTTGCAGAGGATATCCAGACAACTCACACAGACGGTGATTAATAGGTACGATTTTATATTTTACATGACTGTTATTGTAATATTAGCTGCATTATCATTATAGTTAGGTAGCTTCGATAGCTAACTTAACTACTTAGCTTAGCTGTCTAGCTAGGTAGCTAAGTTGATATGCTTAGTATTGTCTGCTGGTTTGACAGCAAGTTCGTAAGATAGCTACCCAGCTATGTGTTTAGTTAACCACCAACTTAGACTGTAATTAGTATATTCGTATATAACCAGCTAACTAATGACTTAAGTACAATGTCATGCCAACGAGCCTTCCTCTCAACTTTCAGTTTGAAGACTAATGTAACATCTGACCATTTCCCTGTCCTAGTTATTTAAGATTGTAGCTACTAGTCAAAGCGTACGGATGTTCCATAGCTGGCTAGTTATTCTAACATAACTGCAGATAGCTAACTAGTTATAACTTAGCAAGATACCTACATAAATGTGTTTTATCTCGCATCGTCTGAAGTATGTTTGGGATATTTAGATAATAAGTGATATGCAAATGCCACTGAAGCTCTATTAAGCTTGCGAAGCTGGCGGAATTATTTGTGTTGTGTAATGAACTAAATACACTTAGCCTTCCTGTTTGGTGAATCAATACTGTGGTGCATATGAAACCAAAAATAGAAAAAGAAAAGTATACCTATGCATTTGTGTGTCCGTTATAGGAGACTGATATGGTTTAAAATGTCAGAGAATGAAAACCTACCCACTGACCCAGGCAAAAACATGGAGGGTCAGGGCCCCAAGGCACCATCATCTCCTTCACAGGGTGAATCTTCTCCTGATACTGAAAGTGACAACTCTGCAGATGTAGCCCCTACTCGGAAGATGAGGAAGCGACCAGAGAGCAAACCTTCACCCAAAGTTCATGAAGCTGCAGACACACCCAGTCCAATAGAACATGCATCAAAAGTAAACTTCTGTTCAGATCTTCTGTTCAAATATCTGTGATGCGAGTTTAGTCTTCCGTTACATCCAAAAGGTCAAACAAACTTAACAATCTAATAATGATCACTTATTCCTCCAACCACTTAGTCTTGGTTTATTCAGCAGTTACTCTGATAGCATATTCTTCAGTAACTGCTGTGAATTATTCAGTACTGCAAAGCTAATACGAAAGGTATGTAGTTACAAGTTTGAAGATATGGACACATACTTGGGCCCTGGGACTTAGATGTCTGACTTAAGAAAATATAGAATATAGGGTTCAAGTGCTTAGATTGGATAACAAAAAAAGTTGTTCACTATTACGGTTAGCTTTGGTTAGCTGGTGTGGATGGATATCATGAAAAAAGTTAAACACATCTGGTACATATCAATTTCTGTATATCTGAACTCCTGCTCTTGATCCTTTTTTTAGGCTGCTACACCAACGACTGTAGCACAAGGAGGCTGGGGCTACTGGGGAAGCTGGGGCAAATCTCTTCTTTCCACTGCCACAGCTACTGTGGCCACAGTAGGCAAGTCACTTCATAGTTACTGCTATATGTGCCTTTATCAGTAATCACACTGTTTGGAGCTAGACCTGTATTTTTTGCCAAAAAAAGGTCAAAGGCCATGCCGACAAAAGGGAGAACTGGCTTATTAATGAAATATGCACACAGTGTGTACATCAACAAATGATCATTTGTTGCTGCCCGTCTTAGGCCAGGGACTTTCTCATGTCATTGAGAAGGCAGAGACGTCACTGGGAATCCCAAGTCCGGAGGAGATCTCTGCTCAAGTGGAGCAGGAAGAGAAAGCAGATGGTAACATTTCCCCACCAGTCTTTCCAATGGCCACACGTTACTTGATGAGAAGGAACGTGCAACCTGTGTCATGTGCCACTTCAAAAATATGTTTGGTAGCATTTTAAGTAATTGAAACGTTAAAGCTTTATAAAGCTTTATGAGATTTGTCTATGCGCTTTGTCTGAAAGAAACAAGATTACTTTGGTCTTGATGGGTAATCCAACTGTCTTACCTCAGATCAATCCAGTAGTGAAGCTGACATGGGGGAGAGAGAAAGTTCTGCAGTGGGAGGAGCCATGGGGATGCTCTCTTCCTTCTCCAGTGTGGTCCAGAGTACGGTGAGAGTTTGTTGATTTCTGTTTGTGAATACGCAGGCCTAATTGCTTCCATTCTCTCTTGCTCGGTTTGGAGTTCAAAGCTACAGTGACACCTTTGTGAGTTTCTTTTTGAGTGCCGTCCTACTCATTATGTCTGCTTCGTTGCTGTTGGGCAGGGTAAAACCGTAATAAGTGGTGGTCTGGATGCTCTGGAGTTTATCGGGAAGAAGACCATGGATGTGATAGCTGAAGGAGACCCTGGCTTTAAAAAAACCAAAGGGCTCATGGGTCGAACCTCTACACTGTCACAGGTTTGCTAATCAATGCTTAGTGACTGGAGATTTGATGGAACATTGCTGTCCTTGACTAACTGCATTTTCTACAAATATTCCTTTGCACAGCTATGTCTGGATGTGATGAGTTCATAAAATTGATTGCTTAATTGGTGAAAATGACTGTAAAAGTAATTTTGCTTGTGTTTCTGAAGGTTTTAAGGGAGGCAAAGGAACGTGAAGAGCAACAGACAGCTGATAATGTCACCTTAGAAACTGAGAAGAAGGCTCATTATGGAATGTTGTTCGATGAGTTTCAGGGCCTGTCACACCTAGAGGCTCTAGAAATCCTGTCCAGGGAAAGTGAAGCAAAGGTAGTGACAAACCATTAAGAAGAGGAAAAAAAAATTACCATTTGAGAAATGTATTTATTACTGCATGTTATCTTCGTCGTTTTAATTGAGTTTGGCTTTTGTGTTAATGATGTCATGCTTTATACAATATGCATCATCACAAAACAGCTTAACAGATGTTCTTGATGCAATAAACAGCAACTTTTAAGCAAAATATTAATTCATGAATACCCCAAACAAGTTATTGATCACACTTAGAAAAATATCTTGTAAAAATGAATTCTAATCAGTTCCTTTCTTTGTAACGGACAATGCAGTCTGCCACCTATTTAGTGTGGGGTGGCAAATGAACACCATAGACACTGTTCCTCGTGTCTTTGCTGTTGTGTGCAGGTGAAGTCTGTGCTGACCACTCTATCTGGAGAGGAGCTGACTGAGCTCAGAGAGGAACTCGAGCAGATCAGGGAGGCCTTCTCCCTTATGGAGTTCGATGAGGAGGAGGAAGTCGATGACACTAAAGGTAAAAAGCCAACATGTAGACTAAAAACGACAGAGAAGAATATATTCTTATTTTAAGCAATTGCCTATGAGAACAACAATTAAACCAGGATTTCCCTTTAGAAGATGATGGAGAAAACTTTGTAAACGAACTGACGGATGCCCTCCAAAAGCTTCACATATCATCAACAGCAGAGAGGCTTAGCAAGGTGCAAGAACAAGTATTTTTATCATGTGAATGCTAGTTTATTAACATCAGTGGTAATTTATTAAGAATGTTAGTTTATCAGTGTGAATATAAAAGTCATTCTTACTGCATCGATGCCTGCTCAGGCCAGGAACAACGCATTTGATCGCATCACAGACATGACGTTGCCAGCTGAAGATCAGAGCAGTGTGTCAGAGACAGAAGTGGCCAGATGCACTGTTGAGGTATGAGATGTTGTCTTTAAACACACCTCTAATTATCACAGCAGTCAGCAGAGTTGGGAGTGAGAACAAAGCTCTTCATCACAGAACTGTGGTGCTTTGTTGGGATATACTGCCTTTCAACTCTTCTAGATCACGTCTCGTGTATCTCAACATTTTACAGAGGATAAAACTCATGTTGGCAATTGCATAGTATTCGGTTGAGATGGGTGTACCTTGGAAAGCTGATCACTGTCCGGATTACCTCTGTAAATTCTCAGCACGTTATCATTGAAATGTAAGCAATGAGGGAAAAAATGACAGGAGACGTGAGAAAAATGTCTGTTTCAACTACAGTAATCGGCAATAAACAATTTGTCTTAAAATAAACACGTATATAAATTTGATCCTGTTTTAGGCTTTTTAAATCAGTTACTGTCTCCGTGGGATTTTTAGATTAATATGCTTTTTAAAATGTCCCTACATTATTGTCTTTGTCAGAAAAGCATTCTGAACATGCCTAAAGTATCATTTCCTAATGAGACCCCCTCCCCCATCTCTCTCCCCTCCTCTGGTAGGATGCTCACTTGTCTGCTATAACCAGCCTGGCTGAGCTCACAGCGAGATCCATCGAGCAGTTCCACAAGGTGGCAGAACTACTCCTTCACTCCAGCACTGAGCAGGTGACTGCCCTGGAGCAGGCCAGAGTCCTGTCACAGTAAGTCCTTTCCACCTAAAAGCTAAAAATGAAATGATAATTAAAAAACAAAGATCAAATGACCTGATCTGCATATAAATGTGTACTTATTTTCAGAATCACCATTGTTCTGTGCAAGGAAATTTCACTACTGTCCAAGAAGTTCACAGCTTGTTTGACAACAATTGGGGTATGTGTGCTCACTACCTTCATTTTCTTTGATGGATATTCTTACATTCTGCTGTACTCTGAGGATAACATAATGCCATCTGTTCTTGAACCACCTTATTGAAAGTCTATCTATGATAACTTCTTGTTGAGTGGAGTCAAAGAAATAATCTTTTCGTTGCAGTCAAATGAAAATAGAGAAGTCCTTAATCCACTAATCACTGGAGTCTTCCTAGAGGTTTGTTTCATCATAATTTTCAGAATATTTCGGAATTGTTTTCGTGTTAATTTTAAATACCAAATGAGGGAATACACCAAACCAACATCTGAACCTTTACATGTTAATGTTTTGTCTTTAAAGCATTTCTTTAATAGATGCATTAGCATTGAAAGTAGTGGTTTGATTTTTTGGTGTCTTTGAGTTGTTTGTCACCAGCATCCTTTTTTTTTAAATTTCAGGCTTCCAACAGTGCTTCATATATCCAAGATGCCTTCCAGCTCTTAATACCCGTACTTGAGGTGTCTCACGTTCAGAGGACAGCACCTTCAAGCCAGTGACAGTTTCGTCGTCTTTACTGTGCTAAGTAGCTAGGGCAACAAATAAGGGACAGTATGATGAATGATTGCAGGTTTTCCAAATGGATTCAAAAATGCTTTCTGGTTTGTGTTGGTGTCCATTTGATACTCAAGGCAAATACAGCAAATACCTTTGAGGTATTTTGAGGTAGAGTATAGAGCAACTGCTAGTGGAGTGTTATTGAGGGTTTTATATATATTTTTAAAAATGTTAAAAGCTATGTAACGCCATTTCCTCTGATATTGTGCAAAAAGACTTCATTGGGAAATTGACCACTTAGAAACTTTTGTTTTATTGGCTGTTTAAGTTTTGCTAAATGTATAATTGCATTCATAAAATATAGTATCAGTATTAATTTGCTTTAGCCATGAGATGGTATCTAATTGTACGTTCTATATATATATATATATATACACACACACACACACACACACACGTTATGTTACAGTAGATTACATACTGATTCAACCGTTTTATATATTTTTATGTTTATATAATATATAAAAACACACAATTGAATCAGCATGTAATGTAATCTATTGTTAAGTTGTTGAACATTCCTTATGTGAAGGTTCTTTACTATTTAGTATCTCATCTTTATTAGTATTAGATACAGTAAGCTTTCAGAAGGTTTAAGGTCCTCGTTACCTCCTTTTAGCACAATCTCACAGTGGGATGTTCATACCAGTTTGACACTAGACTGGATCCAGCTGCATTACAGCAGAATGCTGGTGCATTGACTCCCATTTCTTCTTCCAACAAGAACACAAAGCTTTAGGTTCAATAGCTATATCGCTATAAATTAGGCAACACCCACTTAACGTATTCAGAGGAATCACTGCTGAGGTGCTATTTGAATGGTAATACAGAGAGGTTAGCATTAGCATTACAGAGGATGATCTTGTGGTTAAAAATTCACTAGTGATGAAAGGCCAGAGGTAACGTGACTCGTGAGTGTACATCTGTGCTTAGTCCAAGCAAGTGTTACGACTGGATGAACATAAAAGCTTGCCAAAACAAGTCAAGTCAAAAATATGTCCTGTTTATGGTTCATTTACTTTTACCCTAATTAAAATTCAGTGTTTTAATAACCTGGCTAGGAGGCAATTTTTAGAATTGATGTTGACAAAGTATTTAAGTCAGATTGTAAATATACAAATGACACAAGAACTGAAGAGCAATATTAAAGTGTTTAACTGAATCAAAGTGAAGCTTCAGTGTACCCTTAGTTAAAAGTCCAACTTAACACACAAATTCCAGAATAACTTTTAATTGGCATAACAAATCAGCAAGAACATACGAGTGCGTTCATACTTTGATAACAAAAAAACATTATGATGCAGATGGTGGGTGTGAAGGAGATGCAGAAATGTTCAACTGTTCAAGTTTTTCTGTTAGAGACGTCTCTGTCTGTTCTGAAGACTCTGTGAGAGGTTCTAGAAACTGCTGTCCAGCAACTCTCTTTCCAGTCAAGGGATCAACCACGGCCCCGACTTTATAAACTATTTCAGCCAGTTCGTGCTTCACATGTTTAGATCTCCTTTCTGGTAATGCCTTCAGCAAAACAATGTCTCCAACAGTGCACTGCTGCAAGGCATCATGGGCAAAGTACGTCTTCCTTTTGTTGTAGAACTGACAGTGAAACAAGGAAAATGTATAAGAACATATTGCAGCTACAGTGCAATTCAAGCATGCACGTGAAAGGCTTTTTTTAAAATAAATATTACAAATGCTAATCAACAAAACCATTTTGTGCATTTCAATTTTGAGGTAGTGAACTACGGTATTTACTCATCTATGAAAGATTCATATCTTAACGCAAACAAATCTATGCTGTTATACATCAAGACAAGTCTGCTCGCACAAAAAGCAGCATATTCTTTTGAGTTAGGTTTCCCAACATCACATGATCACCTTACAATCGCAGAGCGAATACTGAATGTGTACTTGAACAACTGAAATAATAAAACGCTGGGAAACTAGGCGAGTTGGGCATGCCGGCATCAAATAATAAACATATTACTCGGTGCGTTTTAATGCATAACGGTTTCAAATACCTTCAGCAAATATGGGTCTAGAGCTAGTCTGGTAACCCGAACTTTTGCAGTCTTGCTCATTTTCGTTCCAATGACACGGCCGATAATCCATTTTGCATGAACTGAGACTTGTTTGAGGGACATTCTTAGCCAAGACTTAGAATTTTCTGAAACGGACAAATTTGTACTTGAAAAGATAAAGTTTTCCGCAGATAAATAAATGATAGTATTAAATAAAACAGGTCTGTGAACCTTCGCTTCACATAATATACCTGAATAAACGTAGTGGTGCTAGCTAACCTAGCTAACTAGCCGTTTGCAAAATGACCGACTCTAAAACTAAAACCAGTTTAAAATTGCACAAATACTGCAATATTATCTCTCAAATAAATGACGTTTATATAAACTTAGCTCGTTTACGTAAACAAGTAGCTTAGGTAAAGGTCAGCAGTTAGCTAGCTAAATGAGAAATTCCGCATGGAAATTGCGCAGTGAATGTCAAGGCAAGCGGCGAATGTTGATGACGTTACATACGGGTACCCGTATAGAGCAAAATCCGAAGTATTTCGACTTTTTGCAGATTGGTAACTTCGTCAAACCATACGTGGTGCAGTCAGTTTTATCCAAACGTACACTCACTGATCACCTTTTAGCTACACCTGTTCAATTGCTCGTTAATGCAAATATCTAATCAACCAATCACATGGCAGCAACACAATGCATTGGGCATGTAGACATGGTCAAGACAATCTTAAAGTACAAAGCTTGCATCAGAATGGGCAAGAAAGGTGATTTAAGTGACTAGACAAGCTGGTCTGAGTAGTTCAGAAACTGCTTATCTACTGGGATTTTCATGCAGAACCATCTCTAGGGCTTACATTGTCTGAAAAACAAAAAATATCCATTGAGTGACAGTCCTCTGGGTGAAAAGGCCTTGTTGATGCCAGAGGTCAGAGGAGAATGGCCAGACTGATTTGAGTTGATAGAAAGGCAACAGTAACTCAAATCACCACTCATATGGTGTGCAGAAGAGCATCTCTGAACGCGCAACATGTTGAACCTTGAAGCAGATGGGCTATATTAGCTGAAGACCCCATCAGGTGGCACTCTTGTCAGATAAACAGACAACTGAAGCTACAGTCTGCTTGGACTCACCAAAACTGAACAACAGACGTATGGAAAACATGGACTGGTCTCGAATTTTTGCTGCGAAATTAGGATGGTAGGGTCAGAATTTGGTGTAAAAAACCTTATAACAATGGTTCATGTTGGTTATAGTGGTGTAATAATGTGGGGGATATTTTCTTAGCACACTTTTTTCTTGGACTCTTTAATACCAATTGATTATCATTTAAACGCCGCAGCCTTCCTGAGTCTATCACTTTATGACCACGGTGTACCCATCTTTTGATGGTTGCTAACATACCATGACATAAAGCTCAGATCATCTAAAACTGGTTTCTTGAACATGACAACAAGTTCACTTTACTCAAATGGCCTCCACAGTCACCAAATCTCAGTCAGTTAGAGCACGGTGGAACTGGAGATTTGCATCATGGATACGCAGCTCACAAATCTGCAGCGACCGCACAAGGCTTGTAAATATCGACCGCACAAGGCTTGTTTCCAGCACCTTGTTAACTGTGCCATAAAGAATTATACATTATTTTAGTATGTTTAGTATACTAAAATAAGTATCACAAAAGTATTACAAACTAGACTTAATTTCACTTTCTACATAACTTTTTTTACTTAAAAATGGGCCAGTAATAGTCCAAAAACTTGTGTTTACATGGAATGCTTTATCACTGTGCAGCTCTGCAATGAAATGTACACTGAAGTGCCTGATAGTGCAAGACATTTATACAATACAATACTTATAGTAGTAGTATTGATAAAAAGTCAGTTTAAAAGTACTTTAACAAAATATTACAAATAAAAAAATAAATACATTGATTATATTGTATTTCATGTTCAGTAACATGATCATGAACACTTCTTGCACATCGTGTTACGTTTTATAGTCAGCAGCAGGGTCATAATTGCACATTAAATTGTTCCACTCAGCAGCAAATGGGGTTGAGTATATGAATGCATTTACATGTATGTTGTTTAAAGAAGAAAAATAATTATTATTATATATTTCTGTGGACCCTTGACCTGAAAGTTAAATGAAAGTGAGCTACATGGATTAATTTTTTTTCAGGAAAACAACAACAACAAAAACATTAATATTATTATAGTAGTAGTAGTTGTATCATAATTTTTTAACTCCTTAAAAATTCTTTAATCTCCTTAGTAACAAATTGTGTCTTAACTTAAATCATTCTATAAGCAAAACTCTTTTGTTTGGTGACGTTCCAGCGCTTGCATTTCCAACTGCTGAAATACTCAAGAACCTTTGAGAAACAGAGAAAAGTGTCTAAAATAAGGTAACAGGTCATACCATGCTCTAATGTGTTCAGCACGGCAAGCATAAGTAATCCCTGGTTGGGAACTGGACAAGCGCCAACACAGCACAATCTGGTATTAATCAGAAGCACACAGAAAACATGGCCTGTTGCTATGTGATTCCCATTTAAGGCAGTGCAGTGGGGTTATTAGCACAGGGTTAGATCTCCTTCAGTTTCAAATAGATTTCTCCTTCCGGAACTTACCATATACAATCAATAAACAATAGATACATTACATTATAGGACATTTGTATGGGATGAAATCACATTATAAGCTGTACTGCTGTGTTCCTTGTGCCCATCTGTAGCATTAGTCAGAAATAGACCTTAGTGTCATGGATGATGCATTCTTTGTTTTCCTATGTGCCATTATAAACATTATTAAACAATTTCTAATATAAAAATACCCACAATGCAACAATAGACTAAACCAGTAAACATACTATTTATGGGAAAACTGCATGCTTTCAAAAGCTCTTAGCCATAAAGATTTGATTACGGCTGCACTGCTCGTTCATTCTCTGTTGCTGACTGCTTCAGATTTTCACACTCCCAAGGGGTTGTCTGTCATGTAAGCAGGCTGTTGTTCTTTTAGTAAGAGGGAAGCAGAGAGAAAAGTGATAAGAAAGCAGAGGCAGGATAAGGAGAGGGAGAGGTGAACTAGCTGGCAGCCCAACATAGCTTAAATGTTGGTGTGAAAAAGGCAGTTTCATATTTTTGCCCCATGGAGTATAAATCCAGTTTTAGCAAGCAATGGTGATTACCATCTTGTACCTCTTTTGTTATATTTTTAACAAATATACATATGATTGTGCTTTTGTTCTTAATGCTGTTTGTTAGGTCCTATTGTATGGCCTTTGTGTCCCTAGATTAGGAAACTTCCTTAATGTCTTAAATGCAAAATAGAATCATAAACATTTATATGCAATCCTGAAGGTCTCAGACGTCCAGCTAGCTGTTACCATTAATGTTACTCCAGCTAGCTGTTACCATTAATGTTACTCCTGCTAGCTGTTACCATTAATGTTACTCCTGCTAGCTGTTACCGTTACCGTTACTGTTACTCCTGCTAGCTGTCCCTTCTACTATGTTTTGGTATTTGTTTATTACTGATTTGTCCATAGCCTTTAACTGACACAAATTGTCAGTTGTGACAATTTGCAGCTTTTCTTTGTTGGTTATAAAAAAGCAGGGAGTTAGGGTTTTACGTGACTGTATGGAGAATGTGAAGGCCTCTGGTGAGGGAATGAGACTAGCTGGTCTCACACAAACACAGATAAAGAAATTTTATTTAAAAGCCCATTTGACTATTGTTTAAAGTCCGTATCCTTTTGAAGGTACTTGAATATTTATGTACATGTGTTCTTGCTTTCTAAGGAAGTTACACTCAAAAGGAAAACCAAAAAATGTATGATTCAA
This sequence comes from Sternarchorhynchus goeldii, assembly GCA_028565775.1. Taxonomy (NCBI): domain Eukaryota; kingdom Metazoa; phylum Chordata; class Actinopteri; order Gymnotiformes; family Apteronotidae; genus Sternarchorhynchus; species Sternarchorhynchus goeldii. Next base: position 15,014,704 of record JAOXYF010000003.1, on the reverse strand, counting down.
ACAGTCCCATATACCTAAGGCTAATGCATTTATATAGACAGTACAGGAAATAAGCAAAGATAAAGGATGAGGATTTATGGTGGAGTAATACTGTCTTTATTGGCAATTTGTCACCCAGAATATTTTTTTGTCTCTTTTGCGACTAGGGAATATTGCCCGTTCAATTAGTTTGCAGCCACTGTTACATGACATTTCAATCTAAAAACGATAATGAATGAACTCTGTATTTGTGTTTGTATTTGTCTGTCTCAGTAGGTGACTTTTACCAGGTGATGTCACTGTCTCCTCAAAACAAAATGAGGTCAGTGTTGAAACCCAGCCAGGCAGAGGAGTATAAATCATTTTATAATTACTTAAATAATATTTTTCTCACTTGGATCACCTCATGAACCATGGACTGTGAAAGTTTCCTTCTATGTCATACTTTTAACAACAAGACCTTCGTCTATTTCAGGGATGTGACATGAACGCACATTATTCACGGGAACATATACATGTATGCAGGTTACTTTGGGAGCTGGGCCCGAACAGAGTAGATGTACAGCACCTTGAACATACCTTTGTCGTTCCTCTGGCTTGCATGTCTGCCAAGAACGAAAAGTTCTCAGCCTTGATATCCTGGAGGGGAACGGGGTAGCAGTGAAATGAAATACGAAGTCCAGAAGGTCTATGTTGTCCCATGTTGTCCCATGAGGTGTGTTGTGAGGACATTCACAAATCCACGGACTCCTTTTCCTACGTGACCACAGAAACAGAGTCCTCTCATCAGGCTCTCATCAGGCTGCTCCTTCAATCACAAGGTGCACAGAGGATGTGTTGTGACCATGTGTGTTGTGCATGTGTGTGTTGAGTCTAGAAATGACATTACTAATGCTCACAACCAATTAAGGCACCCCAATATGTGCCATTGCTTTCAACTTCATATAAAAATATATTTGAGAGAAAACAGATCAGTCCTGCATTAAAGCCTAACCTTTGCCATTAATATATTTTTCTGTCATATAATATATTCTTGCATCCTTGTACCATTGCATTCAGGTGACCTTTTTTAGGAGGATCTCAAATAACAGAATTTAAAATTTCACTGGTAATATGTTAGCATAATGAGTAGAATATAAAGGTACTTCCTTTCAGATTTTTTTTTGGGGGGGGGGGGTGTTAATGATGATGTCTTTGATGACTTAATAGCTGTGACCTTCTCAAAGATTTACCTCATAGGCCTGCCTTAGATATACGTAACCTTCATTGTATCTGGCTTCACTGTTAAAACACATCTTTTGTTCTAGGCCCTGTGGTGAACCATATTAACTTTGGTGAGTTGTTAGTCTGTTGTGAGCTGTTTACTTCAGCAAAAGTTTGTTGATTCTTGTATTTTGTTTTTGTTACTGAATGTGAATGTATTTCCCCAAGCTCTGAAATCAGCAACTATAAACATCAACATGATGAGAAAATCTCTCTACAATAAGGCAGTCTTTCTTGCCTGTTAATTATTTCATGTGTGAATTAGGTGTCTGTCACTGGAGGGAGGGGTCTTGGAGATAGGCTGGAACAGAGAGTGTGGGATGGAAGGTGGATTTGGTCTCCTACAAGTTAGCAAAAGAAGTTAGCAAAAACTGGAACATAAATTAGTGCAACATTAAATGTCAGCTCATATGTTCTATGCCTCACTCTCTTAAACTTCAAAATTGTGATTGTCAAGTCTTGGGGTTATGTTAATGTCAAATTGTAATGAGCAATTCCAAATTTTCTGAAATAATTTTGAAATTCTGTTTATTAACTGGGTCCTCCCCAGGGAGCCTGTCTTTTGTGGATAGCAATATTATTTCTTCTTCTGGCAGTTCTTATTAAGTCTCCAAAATTGGCATGGTATGAGTGGCTCCAAAAAAAACCAGATAAGACTGTGAAGTGACTGCAGTAGAACTGGGTTATTTGTCATGGTTGCCAGCTATACATTTTAGAAACCCTTATTCTGTATTCTTTTAAAAAACAGATCTCTTAAAAATTTAACTGAAGAAATCTGTACTCACTTGACTCCTTATTTGATGTTCTTTTTGTGAATTTCTATCTGCCATTTTCTACAACTGTTGGTGCCCCAGAAATCATCTTGCATGACAGGGTTCAACAACTTTTTTCAAGCGTCCAAAATTCTAATTCATTACAAAATTGCTATGCAAAATATACCACTTTTTGAACTTTGGTTTTGAATGGAATACAACAGCTGGGAACCCATACCCACTGAAACTTGTTGGAACAGCATGACCACGTTCATCCCTGCATGGTTTCAGTTCTTTTGCCCTCAGCTGGGCACTTTCGGTACATGTCCAAACGCAGCATGAATGCTAAAAGGCTAAAAGAGACATAAACCATTTCTTATTAATCTGGCAACTCATTGTTTAACTGAGGCTAGTGACAAACGTCAAGTGCTTTACTTGCCTTTGACAGCTTAATTTTTCACACCAGGAGCTAGAATATGGTGGGGGTCTTCCTGGAAATATATTATGGTGTCCAAAAATGGCAAAGTACAGCTTTCTACTTGGTTATAACATCACACTAATGTATCTGAGTTCCTACAGCTGCTCACATTCTGTCTAACCTTTGGACATGACTACAAACTATGAAGCCTACAGGAACCAAAGAATGTGAAGATGTTTGGCACTTTCTATATCTATACACCATATTTTCCAGCAACATTCAACATGTTTTGCCTTGAAATACTTCCTCTCTGGAGATCCTTGTCTGCTTTGTCCTTTTCTTTTTAACCAGTGAGGTCTTTTATATATGTAGGTCAACACTGGTTCAGTGATAACACTGAACACAGAGTGAGGACATTCAAGTCATTAATTATACACATATGCAGGAGAGGAGTCATTGTTTTCCACTGGGAAGGCATGATTAGATTTTAGAGTTTGCCAGATAAGACTTAAGTCTAAAGTGCCTATGGTGAAGCAGCACGGGTGGAGGTCTTGTTTTTTTCCCCCCTAAAATGTCACATTTTTATATGCTTTTAAAATCATGTTGTCACAAAGTAGATAAGCCTTTGTGTCATGTCCTGTAGAACATCATGTTAATCATGACTTTACTGGTCATTTAACATGGAAATGTAACTTTCTGTGTTATGTTTTGCTAGCTCTAACTGTATGCTACATTAAATGTACAGTGCTATCATATATTACCAGCTGTGCTCACAGTGGCTTGGCACTTGTAGATTTGGGTGTGACATTTTTAGGTGAGCATGTGTGACTGTGTGCTGTGGTTATGAGGCCATCGATCTTGTTGTTCAGTTGGAGTGTGGTCCATTTACAGCAGCTCCTGTGTTTCAGTCATGGCATTACCTGCCGCAGTGCCGCAAATGTGAGCAATACACAGCCAGGGAAAGCCAGCGTGTGAAACGCTATCACACCAGCTATGCTGACAGATTGAGTATTATGTCAGAAGTAAAACAACACCAGGCCTGTTCAAATACTGTAGACGTTTTCATCTTAGACCAGTGAAGTCATCCTAATGACCTGGTCCAGACTGTAGATACCACAGCTGAGGCTAACCCATATCTTGAAATATGATGGAAAGGCGACTTAGATGCTGGATCAGTTTACCATTACTGGGTAAAGTCATACATTTTAGGAGACATATTGATTAATTGTTACTGTCACAACAATTAGCACTATCAAAGCTTGTATTTAAGTTTATGGGGATCTGTAATGGATCAAGTATGATCTAACTGTCTCAAAGTCCTTCTTACATGCTTTGGCACAGAGGTTAAACTTGATTAGTGTGAGATACAGGCACAAAATATACAATTAATTAGCTACATCTATGAACTGCTTTCTGAAATTAACATTAAAATGCACAAAGCCACACACACACACACAGTGCAATTCCTCTACACAGTATTGTTAACTGAAAAGCATCATTAAACTGCAGAATGTTTAGTGCTCTTGGTTTGTGATTCTCATTATTGATGTGCGTCAACTCTCAGGCTACAACTGAATTAATTCATGTTAACAGCAAAGTTGATTAACGTGACTATGGCGCCAATAGTGGGTTCTTCATGTTAAGATTTGGGTACAGAACAAAACAAACCTAACCCAGAAGTGTTATATCCTTACTTTGGAAGTCGTTCAATTCAGTGAAAAATGTGCTCTCAGTGTGAAGTACGAAATAACACGCTGTTAAAAGAACGGCTGATCAAAAGAACACCTCACATACCAGCATTCAAAACAGCAACACCCCCCCATCCTGTCGATTTATGACAAAGCACGCGATAAACAACATGTGCAATGACATCAAGCTAATAAAAAGTCTTGCTAGTCTACCCTGCAATACTAAAGCTCTTGTCTTCTCAGCCTCCCTCCCCACACCTCTGCTAACGGAGACGGAAAAGAATAGCCAGTCAATAGCTAGAACCTTGACTGACAGCACACCAAGCATTCATTTTCTCTCTTTCTCTCTACTCCCTCTGTGTTTTTGACTGATTAAATTCCCCAGGTGTTGTCTGTACTGTAATGCCACCTGCAAGCTCTGGATATATAGACATACACTGTACTCACAACTCAGGCATGAAATAGGCTTATATTTAACACTCACACTTAATGTTTGATGTCACGGTTTATGCCACGGCATGAGAGGCTTGCTTATGTTTTTCATGACTTTTGTGCAAGACTGTCAGTATAAATGGTGGTGTAAGTCAGGTGCCGAAATTGCGTGGTTAATGTGTAGAACCAAGACACAGGTCACAGATGCAGTAGAGCGTGTAAAAAGCAAGCTGTCGTAAAACATCAAAGCTGGATTCATGACCTCATAGAAGTATTCTTGTGCAGTATGCTAATAAGGATTACCATGCTTCGACTAATCAGTACTTTGACTTTGTCATATTTTACCAATATTGTAACTTTTTTTTTCTTCAAATTACTTAAAAATTAAGTTAAATTAAATCAAAATCTTTTTGGTTTGTAAACATAAAAAAGCACTTGGGGGTGTTTTTGTTAAAAAAAAAAAATGACAAATCCGATTTTTTTTCAATTACCCAAGACTTTAGTATGCACGTTTGAGGATATAGTGCCAAAAAAAATCTCCCTTTTCATTATATTTTCTTTCCTTTTCAACCCATTAGCATCATTAACAAATCACTACCGTCTGATTAAACATTGGGTTTGGTTGGGTTAGCATTCCATATAAACAGACTGCCTGGAAGACTTTGGGTACCTTTTTCACAGGGGCTTACCATTCATCAGGGATGACCTTTTCCCCGTTGGCTCCTGGACGAGCGTGATCTCAGCGGTGTTCCCCTGACTGCTCCCCCGCCCTCCTTCCTCCCTACTCCTCATGAAGCCTCAGCGTGACTTTATTCTTTTATATTAGTCATCTTCAAGAGCGCATATTGCAAAACATTTAAACTTTCCCTTAACGAATCACGTCGGAAAGTTAGCCGGGCTTTTGATGATATCTCAGTCTCATTTCGTGTTGGAGCATCATCCGTCGTTGCGTGTGAGTGCCTTGTTTTCAGGTGGCCTTGCAGTATGTTTGTTCGCCTGCTATCGTAGACCTCAAATTCGTTGGGTAGTGTTAAAGCAGATGGAAGGCTCTACCAAAACCTTCCAATTAAAATAACAGCCAATGATCCAAAACACTAAAGTGGCTAATAAGAAATAAAAGATTGAGCAGTTCCATTGCAAAGATCCCCTTTGTGATATTAAATGGACCATGCTTACTTATAAGCACTGCGAGCTTCAATACCATTTTGCAATATGGCGATTTAAAGAAGATTGTTCGATTGCTCCTGTTCATTGAGATGTCAAACAAAACAAACTTATCAAAAATCTGACATAATCTGGTCTTAGAGTTGGAGAAAGACTCATGTTCCAGCCATTTTATAAACGTCTAGAAGAATGGACAGAAATGAGGTTTATCTTGTATTTGCAAAAACAGCATCTCTTGACAAATCAATAGAAGATTCAAAGATAATTCGTCACTAATGATGCTGTAGTGAAACAGTCACTTATCCTTTCCAGCAAAAAGTCAATGTATTTGAAGTTCCTCTACCCAGATTTTCCCCTTTCTCAAGCCTGCTTTTACAAGAACATTTGATTATTGGGCCTCTAGTGCCATACTATACTTTCTTAGGACATTATTATTGTTATATCATTGTTTTGAACCTGGAAGGTTCGGACTAGTGAGAGGGTTTGTGATAGGCGACATCATATGGCATCATATAACTCATATGATGTCAGATTCCTTCATATTGGTTTTAAGGTTGCCCCACAGCTACTTTGCTGTGTTTATCGTAAAGACTGTACTCTTTAAGTTGAGACAGCAAAACTGTCAAATCAGTTTTGTCTTTGTGACCCCTTTTAAAGAGCACATTTCTATGTGAATTTTTTCACACCAAACGGTGAAGCTGTGACTCACCCAAGCTGTGACTCACGTTTCTGTACAAGCTACAAATGAGAAAAAAAAAAGGTCTGTGAATAATTGTATTCTGACCCTTTTTGCATTCCAGATGTCCCATTGCTAATAAATTCACAGAACATCATTCACCCCACATGTGGAACTACGTGAGCAGAACAGTATTCTGCTACACCTTGCTCTGAATGGACATTTGTTTTTGCTGTGAGGTCTGAAACTTTTACCTCATAAAACTCACAACATGCTGTTTGTGCAGGCCAAACCAGTCAAATCATACCTAGTCTGGCTGTCACATTTCTTCCTCTCTTTGGATTTAATTTGCCCCCAAAACACATGTAGTCTGTACCGACTTTAACTCTGACTTTATCTATAGAAAATCTTACACAATCTGCTTCAACTCCACTACTGCTTTCCATGGAATGGGATCTTACTGGTCCAATCAGCACAATCATGCAGTGATGTAATTATGTTTGAGCTTTAAAATCCTCAGTGGCACCTTGATGCATTCTGGTCACTAATAAATTCCCTTTATCCAGCAAACGTGTCTAACTCAGCAAGTTTGATGTATTCTCTTTTGATTCAGTAGATGAAGCTGTAGTCTTTTGCATTTAGGCCCCTGATGAAAGCGATCTGAAGTGGGTCAGTGCCACCCTGGTAGTGAATTGGATCCAGGTGAACCAGTACGAAGCAGATAACAAGTTATGGATAATTGCACTAAATTGCATTGCCTCAGGTCAGAGAGCAAATAATATAGGCTGTTTATCAGTGTTTGTGATAGTTGCTGAGCTTATTCACTTGTATATGACCTTTTTCGATAGGATGTCCTTTGACACGAGCTCATCCATGAAGGATAACTTTCACTGGCAGATTTTCACAAATTGATCATTTATGCCACCCTAAACCCCAGTTCTGATGTCCCACTTAAAACCAAACCATTACCTTAGACTTGTTAAATGGAACAAGAGCCTCTGGGAGTCCAGGCAGGCAGGTCCTTATATAGGCAGCAGACATTAGGTAAACGCAAGGTAGACGTTAGGTAAACTAAAAATGGGCACTTTTCAGTCGGCAGTTTTCTTCATAACTGCGATACGCCTCTCTGAGTTGGCAAAGAGAACATGCTGCTATACACACAACAGCAAAGTTTGTAAGAGTGTGTACGTAAGTGTGCGGGAATCTGGGAGGCCACGAGGGTTTGACAGTGTCCAGGAATGAAAGCTAGAGTATAGATATATGACGTGTAATGATACTGGAGCGCAGACATTGCAACAGCCCTCGCTTAGTATGTAGAACTTTTTCTTTGCAGATCTTTAGTTGAGAGGATAAGAAGATGCAATCAGATTCCTAAACATACTTCACATGAATAATACATTTAGTTGTAGCAGAGTCACAGAGCAGAAATCACACCCAATCTCAATACTTCCAGGTGGTAAACATGTGCTGTTTCAATTAGATCAAAGAGCCAGCGTTTCCGCACACATTCACCTTTCGTCCATGGTCAAAACCATGTCCTTCAACAGCGGCTTGCACTGGCTTTCACCCCATCGCCTCAGCAGGGGGGACTCCTTTAACCATTGGCATACTCCCAGTGGTCTCACGATACCATCTGATACCGTTTGCTGCCAAGGCTGAGGGCAACAGCCACACTGTCTAAAGCCCAGATCTTCTAGGTGGTAAACATGTGTTTAGATCACCAGCCCCAAAGAACCAACTTTCTCACACAGAGGCCAGAACACACATTTGCCATACTAAGTGATGTTTTCAATAATATACCTCAACATTTCCAAAACCTCTTTCTCAGACTTAGAATACACTGGCAGCTGCTTATCCACTTGGGAGGGAAATCTATATCTCTTCAGTGCAGCTCCGTTTTCATGCTTTTTCATTCCCTGATTATTTCATCACATAACTATGCTACTCCATCAAACTGTACATATAAAAATGTTTTCTGCCATGTTTCTAGTAAGGCAATAAAAGCAATCTTTTGTGTCCAATTACGGTATTTCAGGGTTAAGGGATTACATTGCTCTGCAACCCAAATCCCCATTCCAGGACCAAATCCCTTGCTTTATTAAGAGACTTTAGACAATGGTTGAAGCAGTTCAGTCTATGGCCAACGCATAACATTGTTTTATCTTACCAGCTGTCACTAGATATAATTTGAAGCTTGTTTTGAAAGCGTCTAGTTTCGGATATCAGTGTGTGATCACATGTGGTGGTGTTTCTATAGCTGGAGGTATGGTTTTCCATCATGATGCACTTCACCAAAAGGCACTGTATTGTTTGCTATGTGCAAATTTTCTTATGCAGCAACTAACAGTCATATCTAAACAGTCGTCATATGGATTGTGCAGATTCAAAACATAAAAACACTTTTGTGTAAGCTTCGCTCACACAAGATGCTAAGATACTTTAAAAAAAAAAGGAGTCAAAGCTTTCTCAGAAATTCCAATTCTGCTTTAAGCGCATTGTTGTGTGATGAGTGCAGTACTGTAATGGTGCAAATAAAAGCTATGCTGATGTTTTCCATCTGGCTGAAGGACTGAAAATAGATGGTTTGTTTGAGCACAAAGTAAGAACTATGTCTGTCCTGCAATTAAAAGAAAAGTAAATGGTTTCGACACTGTTATGGTCCTGGTTTCTGTTTATTCCTGAAGTATATAAAGTTTCGAATAAATACATATAAAACATGCATAATATAAAGTTTTCCAATGGCTTGTCTTTTGTGTAGTCGGGTGTTTAGGTGAGAAATCCCCAGTCAGCCACACACACAGACATTTGATGTATACATGATCTTACATTTAATTTCAGAATATGTCTATCAATGGGGCAATGATGTAATCTTTATTCTTGCCAAAAACCTAAACCTTGCACTGTTGTGCAGACATTTTGGCAACAGGCTTGCAGCCCAAACAAGGAGAGCTAGACAATAAAAATCTAAAACTTAACTAAAAGGAGGGAAGAATGTGGTTCCTTTCCAGGAAACCCCTTTGGAGTCTTTGCAAAGCTGACAGTGATAACTGAGTGAAAACCTCATTTTGAAAAATACACTGAATGGAACTGATGTATTCGACTCTCTGTACACTGCAGTATACTTATAATAGGACCGCTGCTAAAGAACCAGCCTTGATTTTCAAAATTACGTCATCTTTTTGTATTTATTAAGGACCCTCCCTGAAAGTGCTAATATGTTAAGGACACCTGACACAAAATACCTTCTGTAAACATTTGCTAAGCAAATAAAAGCATTTTTATCGTTTTATCCAGGTTTCCCTCAGATCTGTGTTCTCAACAAAGATCTATAAGACTAAAAGCTAAATTAACTCAATATTTATCCATCACTGATATGACTTCATTTGTTTATCTGGAAATGACAATTTGAAAACAAGTGAACAAGTAAAAAATAACCTCAAAATAGCTGTATCTAAACTGTTTTGTTTTCTCTCTAAAGCAACATAGTGAAGACAAATGGCATACTCTTGGAAACAAATGAGAATATCTGGCAGACAGGACATGTTTTTTTATTGGGCTAAAATGCTATTTTCTCCATCTCTGCCCTCCTCCCTTTCTTTCTCTCTCTCTCTCTCTTTTTTTCTATCTCTGCCTAGGACAAGCTGTTTTGGGGTCCTAAGAGGTGGGGTAAAAAAAGTGTAAAAACACAGGTTTGGGTCTTGGAATTGCTTAGTGGTCCACATCCTTACATTTGTCCAAACCACCCCCCCACTCCTCACGTTCCCTCCACCCCAATTTCCCGCCTTTTTCAAGACATGGGTGTATACAGTGATGAGCTGTTGGGGGGATAAAACCCCCAGGTTTGGAGGGGAAAGGGCTATTATAGAGCAGGATGGCAAGGGAGATGGCTGTGCTGCTCTTGTATGGATTTGTCCTGTTGATTCTCTGTAGACCATCACTTCAAGGAGGTAAGACATATCCTGCTCCACAGTAGCAGTGTCATCTCTCTCAGTATACTGACAATGAATCCTCCAGTAAAAGGGTTTCGCTAGCTTACATCATCGAAATCACATCTACACTTATATCAGGCAGTGCATGCTTTTTGACTCCTTAATTTAATCTCAGACGTCGGACATAAGTGCTTGAGGTGAGGTAATACTGTGCAGTATAATTTAATTGGTGGATTTTCCTTAGGAACTTGTTCTTTTAATCATCCTAGAAAAATTAAGGAAATTAAAAACTCTGATGTTTCCCTCTACAACTGATATATTGTAATAAATGGATTTTTCTTCCATTTGGTCAGTCTATATAACATTGTAAAAAGTTATGACTAACCATTAACTGTAGACTGAATTTATTTCAGTTTTTCTGTTGGGATTTTTTAAAGTGTGAGTTTAGCTCAATGTTATGCTATTACATTTACAGCATTTAGCAGATGCTCTTATCCAAAGTCGCTTACAAAAAGTGCTTCATTGTCTCCATAACAGTAATCCATAACAGTAAAGATTTTTTTCAGTATATATATGAATTCAGTAAGAGCAGAATTAATGATTAAACAAGTACCTTTGAAGTGCCTGTGGGTCATTCAAGTGTCTTGTGAAGAGGTGGGTCTTCAGTACGTGAGATGCAGCATAGGCGGGAAGGGGCAGGACCACTTTTGGCTTTCTAGGAAAGCATCAGGCAATTACAGGAAGCTAGTGAAGGATGTGTAGCATTGGAGTGATGTGAGAGAAAGTCATTAATATCAAATTCATTTGAAATGACATCTATTTATTTACAAGTTTTTCAATTGTGTCAGTTAATTAATGCATTTCTACCAACTGTTCTAACATTGCATCTTTGTTATTTGTATGCAAATTACAAAACTAAAAAGTACATTTATTCATTGTTCAAATTCAGTGTTCAAATTTTATTTAATCTTTATTGGTGATTTATTTACACATGGATTTGTGGAGTTTTGTCCAGTTAGTGCATTTACAGCAACTATGGACTTTATATAATATATATCTCATTAATAACAATCCACACATTGAAATTTACAAAGAGAAAACCATACAAAACATTGCTTATACGTATGATGTCCAGCTACACCTATATATGTAAAGAGCTCTGAATTGTCACTGTAGTTCAGTGTTCTGTGTAGAGTTTAGCTTCAGCCCTAATCTTACAATCTTGATCAGTGCCTTCTGAAAACTACTGGCTGCAGTAGCTTATATAACCAGTATATATAACCACAAATTTAACTTTGTAGAAACACAGAGCTCCAGGAACAGGGTTCAACAGAAACTGCTTTATTCAATATCTAATTACAACCTGTAACCTGTAATTACAACACTTCCCTTTCCCAAGGCTGCTGAGTTTGTGGCAATCACGCAAGATTATAAAGTAGTACTGTTTTACTGGGCATTCTGTATTTTAAGCTGTTTAAACTGGATGGTGATATTACATACACAATTTGCATCTGGCAGTTCTGGTCTTGTTCCTAATATTTTCTTAGATCTTTTGTTTTTTTTGCTTTATGTACACGAAGTTGTCCATTTTTGTACATTTAAAACATTGTGTTAGGCTCATTCATCATCACTCCAAAAGCAATTCTGTCTCTATGAATGGCTGCTGCACAGGAGTCTTCATACCAGCTGCAGGAGGAGTTGGAGCTGGACTAGGGGCTGGTATTGTGCCTGCAGCTGGACAAGGTACTGGAGTTGGTCCAGCTGGAGCTGGTCTTGGTACTGGAATCATTCCTGGAACAGGACTTGGTCCAGGAGGCATTCGTCCTGGAGGTGGACTAGGAACTATACCAGGAGTTGGCACAGGACCTGGTGCAGGTTGATATTTCATTAAAACAAAATATATGATGTTGCAATTATTGTCTGCTGTGAGTCTGCTGCATAATTTGAATACCAATTAAAATAAACTGATTTAAGGTTGTTTGGAGCATAAACAATTTGAATTGTTATTCATGATCATTGTGCCTCAAGAAATTATTTGACATAAACAAACATAACAATAGGCAGGAGTCATTTATGGAGGATGTGTTCTAGGTCCTGGTGGAGTGGGAACTGGAGTTGGAACTGGAACATTTGGCCCTGGTCTTGGCACAGGAGGATTTGGTCCAGGTGGTTATGGTGTAGGCGTTGGGGCAGGCAGACCATCCACTGGTGGTCTTGGGACTGGTGGTCTTGGGACTGGTGGTCTAGGTCATGGTGCTGGAGGGTTCGGACCAGGTTGGTGGAAATTAATATACTATTACATATTTTTGAAAAGCTGTTATAGTAAACATCTTTTAAAAACTGATGCAAATGTGTTTGATAGCAATTTTTTCTGTAACCCATTTTATCCATTTCCACAGGTTCTTATGTAAAACCCCCTAAATCAGGTTTGTAACAAATAAAGTTACATTTGCAATCATTTTTTTTCTTGCTCATATCATGACTTACCATGACAACATTAAGATCTTTAAGATTAACATTAAGATTAAGGAAATTTGATCTTAATCAGCATGTGCCTTTACTACAGTATTAGCCACACAAGTAACACTTAATACTATATTACAGGATATGGTGGCCAAGCTGGGTTTGGACCTAGTGGTGTGGGCACAAGCCCTGGATCTGGAGGAGTTGGTCCAGGGGGTATTGGACTTGGACCAGGAAACATTGCTCCTGGGGGTATTGGTCCAGGAGGCATTGGTCCTGGGGGTATTGGTCCAGGAGGCATTGGTCCAGGAGGTATTGGTCCAGGAGGTATTGGTCCTGGAGGCATTGGTCCAGGAGGTATTGGTCCTGGAGGCATTGGTCCTGGAGGCGTTGGTCCTGGAGGCATTGGTCCAGGAGCTGTTGGTCCAGGCGGCACTGGTATTGGTGGAACTGGTCCTGGAGTCACTGCTCCCATTAGACTTGGACCTGGAGGCATAGCTATTGCTCCCAATGCTGGAGGTCTTGGAGCAGGTAAGACTATCTTTGATTTATGATTACAATTAAAAGAAATGTGCATATACATTATTTTCTTTCTGATTTCTTACTGTTACTCATCAAGACTTCACCCTCTACTTCTTTGATTTTGTTTTTCCAGGAGCTGCTGTAAAGCCTCCTAAAACTGGTGAGATCTGACACAGCTCTAGTAATATAGTGTGCTATTTATATGCACCATGCATGTACAGGTATACAGATCAACAGAACAGTGTTTTTTCTGCAGTTTATATCATGACTTACTAGAACGTTGAAGTAATTTACAGTAATATTTCATGGTTCCCCAAATAACGTTTCATTCCAGGAGCAGGATATGGTGGACAGGGCACTGGTGCTGGTGGTTTTGGAACTGGTGCTCTAGGAGGAGGTGGGCTTGGTGTCTTAAGTCCTTACAGCACCAGTGGTTTAAGACCTGGAGGTGTTGGACAAGGTGAGGGAAGTTTAATCTAGTAAAATTTGTCCTAGTTATGTTACTGATCACAGAACTAACATTTATTACACTTTGACAGGAATTGGTGGTAAACCTGGGAAGACAGGTAAGGAACTTTTTTTTGAGGAGCCACAGTAGAATGTCTAATACAAATCAATTAAAGGGGTGGCTTCATAGGCAATTGCAATGTTTTTAACATGAATTCCATGATTGTGTTTTGGATATTTAATAATGTTTTTTTTTTTTTTGCTTACTAGGATATGGAGGCAGGGGAGTGGGCTTAGGAGCTGGTGGATTAGTTCCTGGTGGTGGAGGCCCTGGCACTCTTGGGGCAGGAGGATTGGGCCTTGGTGGTCTTGCTCCAGGAGGAGTGAGCCCTGGTGGTCTTGGGGCTGGTGGATTTGGAAGAGGTTAGAGATTCTGAT
>JAOXYF010000003.1:14922109-14995294 GCA_028565775.1 Sternarchorhynchus goeldii | reverse complement strand
TGGTGTTGTACCTGGAGCAGGTGGCGTTCCTGGTGTTGGTGCTGTACCTGGAGCAGGTGGCGTTCCTGGTGTTGGTGTTGTACCTGGAGCAGGTGGCGTTCCTGGTGTTGGTGTTGTACCTGGAGCAGGTGGCGTTCCTGGTGTTGGTGCTGTACCTGGAGCAGGTGGCGTTCCTGGTGTTGGTGCTGTACCTGGAGCAGGTGGCGTTCCTGGTGTTGGTGTTGTACCAGGGGCAGGTAGCATTCCTGGAACTGGAAACATACCTAGTGTTGGAGGTGGTCCAGGAACGATTGGCTTGTATCCTGGTGCTGGAGGTGTCTATCCTGGAGGTAAATTAAGGGTGTGCTTTGGTACATGTTAGCAGCAGATTGACAAAACATTTTTCCTATTTGAAACAAGCAGGATACACTAAATCAGATTAGATGTCCTCTTTTCACTCCCACCAGGAGCTGGAGCCAAAGCACTGAAGTATGGTAAGGAAAATAAAACGTTTCAGTGCAGCTTTATCTTCTTTATGCTCTCCTCCTCTTTAATGACTCCACCCAAACCTCACTTCATCCCTGCCTGTGTATCAGACAGCTTCTATTCTTTCATGTGAAAATTATATCTACAGCTCTTAAAACTGCTGTTATATCTTGAAAAGTGATACCTTGATCTGGCAAAGAGCTGGCATGTGTTCAGCATGTTTTTAGCAAATCTGCAGCAAATTCCTGAAAAAATCTTATTGTCTAATAGAAAATATAGACCAATCTGTAATCATTCTTTTCCAGCAAATTTGGTGAAAAGTGTGGTTTGCACACAACTACATGTTCTTCTGTCTGAACATAAGCTCATTAAACCTTTCCAATCTGGCTTCTGCACAGTGTTTTTTTTTTCAGATGACAGTGGTCTGCTAAAAATTATTTGTCTTGACATTAGTAATACTTTTTATACTGTGAAAATTGTCTGTCCCGTCTCTCTTCCATATTTAATGGGCTGAATGAATGATATTTTCTCAGAATTATTTTTTTCCAGTTTGGATGTAACATTTGAACGTTCAGTTATGCTTCACTTATGAGTCTCACATCAGTTCACTCACTAAGATGAAAGAGGCTAAAAATGGTTCCAGCTTTCACTGTTACCCAAATCTTTACTGATTACTATAATTTCCATTTCATTGCTCTCCTGAGCAATGATCTAGCTAAAACACCATGTGAATAAGCCTATTCATCCTCACAGACCTCTGATGATGCATGGATGGCAAGTAATTTAGTGCCATCGTTTCTAAGCTCTGAAGCTTTGTGCCCTTGTATGTCTTTTTCTGCAAACTTTTCTCTTTAAGTAATATTTCTCTTTACGGTGGAATTGGAGTGTTTCTACTTCCACTGTTGTTCTATGGTTAACAACAACAAAAACAACAACAACAATAATAATAGTAATAATAATAATAATAATAATAGTTTAATCATTATGAAGGTGATTTAATTTTATAATTACTGTATAATTACTCTTAAAAAAATGTTTGAAAATATTTCTTAATTATGTTTTACAAATGACATACTAATGGTCTTTCAGCCTCAGGAATTGGAACAGGTGGATTTCCTGGCTCTGGAATTGGTGGAATTGGAGCTGGTGGACTTCCTGGCTCTGGGGTTGGTGGAATTGGAGCTGGTGGACTTCCTGGCTCTGGGGTTGGTGGAACTGGAGCTGGTGGACTTCCTGGCTTTGGACTTGGCACTGGTGGAATTGGAACAGGTGGAATTGGAGCAGGTCCTGGAGGTAGCTTATTTAATGAAATGTTCATATTGTCAAACTTTGTGCAATAGTAGAAGATTTTAAATTTGTAGATTGGTCAATTATTCCTTTTCATGTTTTAGGATATGCTGGAGCCAAAGCAAGAAAATATGGTAAAAATCACTTTCACGCTACAGTTTGATTATTGTGCATTATACAGTGATGAGATCGTGTTCATTTTGAGAAGGTTGTAATGTTGTCATATACCCTTTAGGCCATAATACTTACTAAATTATTAAGATATTTTTGTCTAAATCAATCCACAAATAACGTTATAGAACTATGCTATACAGCTTTAATGTATTGTTTCTCTTCTCATATATAGCTCAACTTGGAAGTTCTGGTGGAGCCCTAGGTGCTGGTGGATTTCCAGGAGGTGTACCTGGAGGGGGACTTGGCACTGGTGGTCTACCTGGCAGTGGGCTTGGAGCTTCTGGCCTGCCTGGAGGTGTAGGAATAGGTGGCCTACCAAGTGGAAGTATTGGAGGAGTGCCTGGTCTAGGATTTCCTGCTACTGGAACTGGAGGTACTTGTTAATCTCATGTTGTAAAATTTATATAATTCACTTAGCTTTGTGATTTTTTAAAATTCTAACTACAGTCTTATAAAACACAAGATATATGGTTATGATTTACTCCTATTTCTAATTAAGAGGAACCATCACTAGATTAATGATGGTAGATGAAGTACATTATGCATGCAGTATGGTGTTCTATGGTCTTCTGCACTCTCTTGAAAAAAAGTTCAGAGTCAGCAGTCAGAAAGGGGGTGGAATCCTATGTATCAGTGAACTGCAATAATGACAACATGACAACAGGTTATTAACTAAAAACTAAAAAAATATATTTGTTGTTAATTGAACTTGAAATAATAAGTTTATGTTCTGTTGATGTTATTATGTTAAAATGTAAAACACTTTAAGCAAAAAAAATATTATTTATTTATTTACAAAATTATCTTAAATTCCACAGGATATGGATCTGTAGCTAAGGCTCGTAAATATGGTAAGATTTCATATTTAAGATTTTATCAAAAATTACAAAATATTACATAAATGATGATAAATGTTCCTTTATACTCTTGAAAATAACAATTTAAAAATGACTGGTGGGGAGGTGCTGGTGGGGGCTTGGGTGGAGTTGGAGGTCTACCAGGCAGTGGCCTTGGGCCTGGGGGAGTATCTGGTGGTGGTCTTCGACCTGGAGGAGTGCCCATTGGTGGTCTAGTGCCTGGAGGAGTGCCCACTGGTGGTCTTGGAACTGGAGGAATACCTGCTGGTGGTCTTGGACATGGAGGAATACCCGCTGGTGGTCTAGGACCTGGAGGAGTGCCCACTGGTGGTCTTGGACCTGGAGGAATACCTGCTGGTGGTCTTGGACCTGGAGGAATGCCCACTGGTGGTCTAGGACCTGGAGGAGTGCGCACTGGTGGTCTTGGACCTGGAGGAATTCCCGCTGGTGGTCTTGGACCTGGAGGAATACCTGCTGGTGGTCTTGTACCTGGACGACTGCCCGCTGGTGGTCTAGTGCCTGGAGGTAAATGAGCCTGTGTTAAAATAAACTAATATTACTTAGTATTTGTTACATTCAATGAAAATGTGTTATTGTTTAGCTGTCCTTATTGGTATTCCAGTTAAAAGTTCTAAAAAGCTGACCAGTTAAGGTACCATTGTATCTTTTTTGTACAGGTTTGTACAATGGAAAGCATGCATGCTTCCTTAAACATTAAGCTTCCTTTAACATACTTATGTAAACATTGTAAACTAGCAACCCTAAATAATCTTTAAATTTATTTTTAATTTTTTACACTTTTTTAAGGTACTGTTGAACTGAACACAGATTTAAGAAAAAAAAATACAGTAATCCTATTTACGTTTTAAAAAATCTTAAAACCTAAGAAACTGTTAGAGTAGAACTACTAGCACTAAAATGAAGTGATATAGCTAAAACCTATTGTTGCACTGGTGTGTTCTTATATTACAGGATATGCTGAAGCTAAAGCTCGCAAATATGGTAAGGGTAAATGAAATTCTGTGGAACTTTAGAAAAAAGTTAAAGTCAAGTGAACAGCTCCCTTCAACTGTGTCAGGGAAATTGTGTTTTGCTTCTAAAAGGTCTCCTGGGTGGAGCAGGTGGATCTGCTGGAACAGGACTGCCTGGAAGAACTGGGGGCATTCTTGGTGGGGGAATAGGTCCAGGAGTACCAGCTGGTGGAACAGGAGCTGGACTTTCACCAGCAGGTGGAGTTGGCACTGGAGGAGCACCAATCATTGGATATGGTCCAGGAGGAGTACCTGGCGGAGGTAGTGTCTCTGGACTGCTACCTGGGGGTGGCTTTGGCCCTGTCCCTGGAGGTAAAGTGGCAAACATTGCATACATGCAGTTTTAATTTGATTTCCTGTTTCACCCCAACACATTTCATGTCCTGAATATTGCATAACCCAGTAGATCAAGTACCTTTAATTTTTTTTATTATTATAAGGTAGCGTGATCTCACCAGAAATTTGTACAAAATTGTACCATAACCATTTGTAACAAGTTGGCTTGTGCAGATTTGCTATGAATGTACAATTTTCAAATTATGTTTGCAATTATACCAAAGTCATTTTTTTTGTTATGAATTCTGCAGCTGAGACTGAGATTATGTTTTTGGGGCAGGATTTGGAACCGGGACTGGATCTGCTGGTGGATATAATCAAAGTCCTGGGGCAGGATATGGACTTGGAGCAGGCCTCATACCTGGAGGAACAGGAACCAGAGGAGGGCCTACAGGTGTTGGAGGTACTTCCAAGTTTACATCCAAGACATTAACTGCATTGCTGAATGGATTTAATTACTCCTGAAGGCCTTTCTCCATACATTAAAGTCTTCTAAACACAGATTAGTTTTTTCTGTTTAGTTTAGATTTTCTGATTAACAATGACAAGATTGACCAACACCATACTTAGAGGGCTTTAATTCAGTTCGGTTCAGTTCAAGTCAATTAAACTTTATTGCTGTTATATTAATGGTTGTAGTGATGTCAGGCTACTTCTCTACTGCAATAACAAAACAAACAAACAAATAAACACTTGAGCAAAGAGAGAGAGACACAGAGACATTAGGTACATATCAAGTAAAAACAAAATATGTGTTTGTTCAGTAAGTGTAGATCAAAGGTTGATAGGTTGATATAATCATTTAAAGTGCAAACTTTTTTAACTTATGGCATTTCTAAGCCTAAAGTAAGTAGTTTTATAGTAAATAAAAAAGATTCATTCGGTAGCCTAAAGTTTCATTTGGTAGCCTGTTTGGTAGCCAAGTTATATTGGTTTGCTAGCCTGTTTTCAGTTGGGATAATCTTGTATCAGTGCTTCAAGATAAACTGAGTTCTTTGCTTGAAAAAGTCCTTTTTCACCAACTTTTGCACTTTTACTTTTTTTTTAAAGATTATACAGCAGATGTGTCCAGGAGGCCTTATAAATCTGCTGTTTTCCATTGCTCTTCAGGTGTACCTGGAGCAGGTGGACAGTTTGGAGGAGTGCCTGGCACTGGAACAGGTGCACTAGGAAATACTGGACAGGGTGGTGAGCAGAACATCTTTTAGCCACTTGCAGAAAATCATCAGAAAAAAACAACAAACAAAAAAAATTTTGTATTAGTATCAACGTCATCTGTTTATGGGCTAAACCATATCTTGCGCTTCACGTTTATGATATTTGGCTGACACTTTTATCCAAAACAACTTACAATTGCGATTGAATACATCTTGAGCAATTGAGGGTTAAGGGATAACTCAGCAGGGTGGGACTTGAACTGACAACCTTCTGATTACTAGCAGAGTGTCTTAACCGTTGAACACATAGGCTGACGTTGTCCCTTGACCTCCTTAGCAGTTGTACCTGGAAGCTTTGGCGGTAGGCTTGCTCCTGGATCTGCAGGCCTTGGTGGAGTCCCTGGCAGTGTGCCAGGCACAGGGTTTGGAGGATATGGAGGTGAGTGTCTGAGAACTGGGCAAGGGTGGCTTTTTTGTGAGTAATAATGTTAAAGCAATGTTTTATAATTAATTTTTATGTTAGTGAACCTGAGTGCTTAATATTCTACTCTGTTTTGCAATTGCAGGCTATGGGGGCAAGGCAAAGCCTCCAAAATATGGTAAAAACATTTTGCTATGAGATAAAAAGATTGTTAGAGAGACAAAGACCGATGGGACAGAGTTCTTAAATAAACATTTACTCATATATTATCTTCTATTGACATTTATATATATTATATATTATCTGTCAGCTATTAACTACCAAATATCTGCTTTAACCAGGTCGACCACTAGGTGGTGGGATTGGCAGTGTTTTAGGTGGTGCTGGTTCAGTACCTGGTGCTGTTGGAAGGACTGGATTTACTGCTGGTGCAGGTGAACATTAACCAATGTAACATCGGTCAAATATATTTAATATAATTAATAAACTGTTTGCAAATCATGTTTTTATTTGTCGGATGGACAGGAGCCACAGGAAGCAAGGCGGATAAATATGGTACGTTAGTATTTTCTAGTAGTACGTTCTTTTAACACTCATCATAACATCAGCCTTATACAGGCTAGAAGCCTAGCCTGTTTTAAAATTGACTGTAGTAATTCCAGGTGTCGGTAGAGGTGTCGGTGGTGGAGAAGTGATTCCAGGCAGCACACCAACAACATCCACAGGCCAGGGAACTAGAACCAGAGTTGACGGAGGTAATTTTTAAAAATAAAGCAGAATATGTTGGTGATGGGTCTTAACTGTTGTTTGACCGGAATTCTAATACAATCCCCTGATTTTTTTTAAAACTATCCCATTGCCTTGAGGTCCATATATACAATAATGCAAAACCATTATGGGTTAATATCTCCATTATGAAGTAATGTCTGGAGACGCAAGGCATGGCAACGTTTAAAGAAGAAAAAAAGAAAATCTAAGTGATAGAAATAATGTGTCTCTCACTCTCACTTTCCCTCACTTTCTCAACTATTTTGTTAAGTTGTGCCACATGGTGGAACAGGTGCTGGTGTTAATCGCACTGAAGGAAGACCAGGTTAGCAACAAACTTGAAAACATACTCTAGGGTGCAGGTTTAGTTGAAAATGATGAAATGATAATATAAAAACAATAAGGATAATAACTAGACTTTGGATGAACAGTGTCAAATTTAATGTTAAACTGCAAGTCTTTTGCAAGTTACATTTCTAACATTTTATGCATTTACTGAATAGATTATGTTTTGTATACAGGTGGTACTAAAGCCCCCAAACTGGGTAAGTGTTTTTTCTTTGTGTCCAACCTTCTTCAACTAATACCCACTGTACACATGACTCAAGGTGACTTTCTCAATAACACAGGAGAACCAGGTGGAACAATTGAAGGATCTGGAAGCTCCATTGGAGGCAGTGCAGGTGAAGGTAGAGGGATTGTCATAAAAATTGTCACAAAATTGTCTTGTCATAAATTTTGAAATATACAACATGATTACAAAGTAATTGGTGTTTTATGATTATGTAGTTTTGGACTGTGGAAGTTCCATGTCTGTCTTATATATTTTTTTATCATAGGAGTTAGTGGTGGGCCTGTTGAAGGTGATGGAATTGAAGGGGTTACCGGGACAGGAATACCCATCATAGCTGGCGTAAAACCAGGTACTGCATAGTAGCAGAGTTTGCTTATGTTTTAGGCCTTCATTCATGGCTGTTGTTCAGTAATTACTCTGAAGAAAAAAGGTTCTAAACGATAGTAATACTGCAGCAGTAAGAGCTATGCTTCAACATTCTGATGAAGAGGAAACAAAGGATATTTCATGTTCTGGGCGAAGAAGTTTCAAACTAAGAATGTACTGAAACAAAGGAAAACTCACAATAAGTGTTCAAACAAAAAATGAAACCAAACCAACGTAGCACCAATAACTGACGCTGAGGTCAGGGTTTACAAGCTGTAAGTAAAGACACAACGACACATAGGTGACACAGCAAATAAAAGTGTAACATGCGACACCTGTGAGGGGGCATGAAACCGAAACCTTTCAAATCTCCCAGGTTTTACAAATTTTAAAATTATTAAAGCCACATCAATTTTTACATAATGCTAAAATAATATACAATCCCTGTAGGTTTAACAGCTATTATTATATTGAGAAAGAGCATAATAGGCTTTAAAAACCTTGGAAACAAGTGTTTTCTTAAAAGACTTAAAAGTCCAAAGGTTTCCAAGTCTTAAAAGTCTTAAAAGAAATGCTTTGTAATACCCCATGTACATTCAAAGTACATTTTGATTCAGAGTAGTGTCATTATAACGTCTAGCTTCTTGGTCAAGTATTGTTTTGCCCTTTTCACATATTTCTGATGTGTAACTTACAGCACACAAACTGGTTAATGTCACACTTACCCCTCCCTCTGTCTATCAGCAGGTGGAACAGGAGTGTCCATACCAGACAGTAAGAGTTTCTTCTATCTAAAGAAAAAGTGTAATGCAAGTTGTAATGCTTAAAATGTATTTAAAATATTTCATGGCTTAAGGGGGGCACTTCACAGAAGGTGATTCGTGAAATTTCAATATGATTGAATCATCTCCTTCTGCAGTTGGTGCTGGAGTTGTTAGTTTGTGTTGCATAACAAATTTTTGTAACTATATAGCTGCCAGTAGTCAGCTTGAAAGAATTCAAAGCCAACCAGAATTAATTATTTGTCTGTGTGTATTTTTGATAGCCGGAACAAGTGCTGGTGATTATGTATTAAAAAACATAGCACACAAAGGGAGTTGTGGCTCCCTCTGGAGGTTACAAGAGTCAAACCCATGCAGTTTCTTTCTTGCATGAATTTCAGTGCATTTATATTCTTCCCACCTGGACATTCTTTCCAACTCGTTTTGTTTACAGGTGGTACAGGTCAAGGCCGGCCAGGTGCCGGTATGTATTGCAGCTTTTTATAGGTGGGAAAAGTAGATGGTTTTGGTTGCAGCACTAGTGTATTCTGGTACTGGGACTAGTAATGCTGGCTGAAGAGGTGCTGGTATCAGTGTACATCTGGAAAATTAATCTGAGATTAATAAGTGGGAAATTAATATTTGTTGGGTAACATACCTACTAGTTTTGACTTATGCACATCTTTCAATGGCAACTAAAACAACTGGTCTATAACAAATTAATCACATTTAAATCAGCAGCATCAAGAATGTAATATAATTTTATTTATTTTCCATGACACCTACACCTTACTAAGATTGTATTTACAAATAGATAAACCAGGACATTGTCTTTAGCAAGAGGCACTAATTATTCTTTAAACATAATTAATTAAAAAATAATAGAATTTTTGTGGCGTTGTTCTCACAGGTGTTTAAGGTGACAATTTAAGGTTTTGTAAATGCAAAACAAATGTAATGAATATTTTACAGTATACCTCTAAGAATACAATAGGTCAAAAATAAGTTTACAGAAAAAGTGTTTCTAAACACAATTATGACGTGAGATGTAATTGAGTAAACTAGATGTGATTTTGCATAGGTGGAGTTGGTGGTAGTCTGCCAGGAACCAAACTTCTAAAACCTCCAGGTATTCCAAGGTCCCTTTCTATTGTTATGGAAACACACCTACAATTTTTAGTAGTTGTACAAATCAAATTGTAATGCTTGATATGACATTTAAATTCATATACTTTTTGCACGTTTGTATCAAATAGATTATGTTTATTCATTAGCTGTATACATGCCACAACATGTTGCTGTATGGATCATAGGTGCTGGAGGTGGTGTTGTAGCTGGACGTGGAGATACTCCAGGCACTATTGGGGAAGGCCAAGATGTTACAGGTGGAGGCCCAGGTGGAATTGGTGGAGGGTTTAATGGGACTGGCTCGGCACCCGGAGGAGTTGGAAGTAGACCTGGTGGAGTTGGAGGTGGACCTGGTGGTGTTGGAGGTGGACTGGGTGGAATTGGGGGAGGACCTGGTGGAGTTGGAGGAGGACTGGGTGGAATTGGTGGTGGACCTGGTGCTGTTGGAGGAGGATTAGGTGGAGTTGGTGGAGGGCCTGGTGGAGTTGGAGGAGGACCTGGTGGTGTTGGAGGAGGACCGGGTGGAGTTGGTGGAGGACCTGGTGGAGTTGGGGGAGGACCTAGTGGAGTTGGCGGAGGACCTGGTGGAGTTGGAGGGCGACCAGGTGGAATTGGTGGAAGACCTGGTGGAGTTGGAGGAGGACTGGGTGGAATTGGTGGAGGACCTGGTGGAGTTGGAGGAGGACCTGGGGGAGTTGGAGGGGGACTGGGTGGAATTGGTGGAGGACCTGGTGGAGTTGGAGGAGGACTGGGTGGAGTTGGCACCAGCACCAGACAAGGAACAGTTAAACCTCCCAAAGGTTAGTTATTATTTCATTATAGATGAATCATTTGTTCATATTAAAACTCTCTTTTGCATTTTGTACTGTGCACCTTTTATTAAGTTCTATTTTTGATGCGTCAGATAATGCTTTTCTTTTACACTTTTCTTCTCAACATGATATTTCAGGATATGGTATCACAGGTGGAATGGAGCTCCTGGGTGCTGGTGGCATTGGTGGCACTGGGGGCCCAGGGGGACTTGGAGGGCCTGGAGTGACAACGGGAGCAGGCTTTTTGCCTGGAAGTAGCAGTCTCCTGCCGGGAGGTGGAGGAATGGGAACAGCAGCGCAAAAACTTAGCAAAAGTACAAAAATCATTATAACATCCAAACATTTAAAAAAACATTAATCCAATGGGTTTAAATCCAGTATTTACCAAACAGTTTACTTACTTACAAGGGTCTGTCTCTAACCTTTTCAATTAAAAAACGTAAAAACTTATAATTCAGTTCTGAATTACAACCACTCACTTATGTTAGTTTGGATGCTTTGTCTTTGCTGACTCTAGATTATGGTGTAAGCTTAGGTGCTGATGGCATCGTATCAGTGAATGGTATGTTTCATGTTTCTTTTCAAAAATAAATTATGACTTTCATAGGCCTCCATCAAAAAGTGCATAGGAATCTGAAAATCTTACCAGAATCTTACCAGATCTGTTAGTTTTAGAAGTTAAGAAGAGTTTACTCTTTATATGTGCTCTATATTTCTCATATTATTATGTTTTCATGAAACAACTTCATTCAAACACATTCCAGAATGTTCCTCAGATCTTCCATATATTTTCCAGGGCGAAGGTTTCCAAGTGGAGCCGCAGTGGGAAGCAAACTAGGTAACAATATCCTTATGTTGTTTACATCTCCTAACTAAATAATGAATATTCATAAAGATAATTCTTCATATCACACTTTTTCTGAATCTTAAGATTGGAATGTTTTATATGTATTTAAAAGAAATGTTAAAGGTCCTTCTCCTCTTATGGAACATTAGGAATGCTTTTAGGAGGAGGAGGTGGGGGGCTTGGTGATCTTGGAGGCCCTAGTGGTGGACCAGGGAGTTATGGACCAGGGCCTGGCAGTTATGGAACAGGACCAGCTAGCTATGGAGGTGCCACTGGAGCCTATGGAACAGGTACAGGTCGTCCTGGTGGAGTAGGTGGGTGTAGTGGAACTGGAGCTGGCAGTGAGTTTGCAGAATATTGTAAAAATTGAAAGAACATTTTATGTTAATCTGTTAGCAATTGGTTCAATCAACATTTCTTGCAAACATTATTAGAATAAAGCACTGAATCTTAAAATACATTATGCTATGTAAAACACTAACTGGTGAAACCAGACATTAGCTTACTGTGGTTAGATTCAAAATTAGCAATATAAAACTGGCCAATTATAGTTTACTGTCATGTGATTGTGTGAAGCCTATAATGTTTTACAAGCTCTCACATTCTGATGGCATCTAAGCCTACTGACTCATATATTTAAACAGGCGTTGGATATGGCCCTGGAACAGGAAAGCCACCAAAAAGTACGTTGGTAGCAGCTTAATTTACTTTTTAATAGTAGAGCCAGCAAAAGATTCAAATGTAATTTAGTCATGAGATGATTGCTTGTTTTATCTTATAACAGGCTATGGAGCTACCGGGGCACTGGGTGAAGCAGGAAGAGGAGTTGGTGGGGTAGGGGGCCTAGGAGGAGGGCCTGGAGGTGTTGGTTCTGGTCGAGGAGGAGTTGGTGGAGTTGGAGGTGGACTGGGTGGTCTAGGTGGAGGTACATTATATCAATAATTAAAGCATATATTACATTAATAACTGCTGTATCCATTGTATATAAGTGTTTACTACAAATAATCTGTTGTATTAAATGCTTGCATAAGGAATTAAAATCATTCAAGTTTAATTGAAGGCATTGCTTATAATGCTTATAATAACAGCAAGGTCTAAAATGTAAGTGGTTCCCAATCTTAATCTCTTAGGACCTTACACACATTTTAGTTTACCAAAATCTAACTCAAGTTAATCAGTTATTTGTTACATTCTCCATTTGTTAGAACAGGTGTGTTACAGCATGAAAAACAAAGCACAAATAATTACAAAGCAAAGGGACCTGTGGACTAGGATTACAAACTACTGGATGCTTTTGTTTTCAGGTTTAGGATACCCAGGTGGAGCAGGAACTGAGACTGGAGCCAGGAAACCTGGGAAATCAGGTGCTGCTTGTTTGAATACCCACATATTCGCGATGATGATCTTGCTTTGTCTGTGGACAGAAATATATTTACTTTGAAACGTTTTTGTTGTGTGAATTTGAATATGGACAAATTAAAGTACAATTTCACAAATAAAGCTACCTTGGTGTTCCTTAAATGCTTGATGTGTGACACCTCAATGAGAATCTCAAGCAGTTCAAGGAATATGTGAAAGAGGATACGTGACTACATACATTCCACATGCTTAACCCTAACCCTAATGACGTAATAATTAAAATCATACAGCTAACTATTTCATGAGCACAAAAAACTTCCCAGATAGGCCTTGTACAAAATCAGTTATAGACATAAGTTAATGAAATGCATTTTAAAATGTGAGGTGATAAAAGGCAAACAATTTCTCACCTACAAATAGTTTTTGAAGGAAAAAATATCGGTTAATTAATTAATACAATATTAATTACTATTATTATGAATATAAATCACACCAAATTTAATTTCTCACATAATAAGATCAGTATATCAGTGTTTTGACCTGCACAAGGAAGTGGTACAAAAAATTACAACTCCACAATTTTATTCGTCATCTAAGCCATATAATGATAATTTATTTATGTTGGGTTCTCAGAGAGCTGTTCATTTCAATTGTAGGATTTGGCGGGTTGGGAGGAATAGGAGGCCCTGGAGGTGGAGGTGCAGGTGGAGCTCTAGGAAGAGGCCCTGGAGGTGGAGGACTAGGATTTGTAGGAGGAGCAGGTGCTGCAGGCCAAGCAGGACCTGGTGCAGGTACATCATTCAGCCTCAAGTACTGTTCCACCAAGACAGCAGTAAAATCCTTGTTTTGAGATAAGGACGCTGGCCGTCATCGTGTGCTTGGTGCTTTTAGGCTTTAGCTGGATCTGGGAAGCCTGGTAAACGAGGTACTGTTGGGCTATTTGCTGTGTACTGTAACACTACAAAATAGGTGCTAAGCAATTTATACCCCCCAAATACCCCAAAATCATCCACAACTCACAATGACTGCTCAGTGCACGTAAGCATACATGTGGTAAACACACTATACATTTAGAAACATTGCAACTGTGAGTCTAAATATCCTGAAAACATGCCCAGCAACCCTCCTTTTCCCTGTTGTACAGCCTATGGCACAGGTGCCTTGGGAGGTCAAGGTTTCCAACCAGGTAGAACCACCTTTATTCTTCTCATTCTCCTTAACTGATAGGTTAAACACTATAACAGGGAATAACATATGGGGACATTCAGTTAATGCAGAAAAGGTGTATTTGTTGCATCTTCAGTTTGAAGTTGCCATTATAAAGTTGTTGCACAACTTGTATGGATGGACTGAAATTGCAGCTGTGAAGTATGATGTGTTTGTGACTCCTGCAGGACGTGGAGTGCCAGGACAAGGTGTGGGTGGTCCAGGAGGCTTTCAGCCATTTCCAGGTAATGAGCAGTTTCACTCCCTGAGATTATGTTGAGTAGGGCAAACCAAACGGCTGCTTTATTGTTGTAGCAAGTTTAAAACAAACACAGTTTCTAGGATTTGATTAATGTTATGGATGGATACTGACTGATCCTACTTTTCTTCTGCATTAGGTTATGGTGGAGTTGGACCAGGTGGAGCTGGAAGTGCACCTCTTACACCTCAACAATGTATGACAGGATGACATTTTATATGATGTAGATGTTCAATTTTAATTGTACTTCAAAGGAATGGCGAAGGCCTGAGTCGTTCTTACTTTGCTGGGTCCAGTGAAGATTTATTTGCTTGTTGATATTTTTGTCTTGCTTATGTTTTTTAACAGACAAAGCAGCCAAATATGCAGCCATCCATGGAACTCTAGGTGCTGGAGGATACAGAGGTATCATACACATTTCTATACACATTAACCTTTTAACTTCTGATGCAAATGGTTGAAGGTAAATTGTTGTCATAAAAGCTTTTTCAAAAATCTGCATTTTCTATTTATATTTCTTTCTATATTTCTTATTTATTTCAATAAGCTTATTTATTTCAATAAGCTATTTTTGGAGCCCATAAAATGTTTCCATGCAGTTACTTCAGCTGTCTGACCACAGGGGGTGCTGTATGCCAAGGCAAGTACTGTGGCAGGAGGAGGAAGTGAGAACCCTGCAATGGGAAGTGACCTCATCAACAAGTGGTGCTACTGCCTAATCTCAGATGTGCTTTTCTGTTGCAAGTCGGGGAGGGGGGAGCGGGGGGGAGAAAAACACCAACAAATCCAATGCATTTTATAACAAAAGAGTGTTCCCAAGTTCGGAAGAAGCACATCATTGTCACATATTTTTGATAAGGTTTGGTTCAAGGTGCTGTACAACATGCACTTACCGATATGTTCATGGCACACTGTAAGCCCTTTTATTTATTTACACACCAGGACGTTATTTAAAAACTGTTTATAATTTTTACTTTAGCAGTCCAGAAGAAGATGGGACTGAACTGTTCACTGTCATTCATTGTAGGCATGTAACAATGCCACCACTTAATTGCCACTGTAGTTTCTGTAAATTAGCTAAGTGCCTAATAACTCAATCAGACAAATTGTGGTGGATTGCAGTAAACTTGCACACGTTTGCCTGATGATCTGAACTGACATCAACACAAAACAGTGGCTCTTCTGGTCCACCGATGTCCACTGTTCCATCTCAGCGCTTGGGCCTCATTTCCAGACTTACATCTGCATGTTCAGAAGTGCTGCTTAGGAACAGGTCTCTGCTGCTTGAAGCAGAGCTATGAGAGTAATGTGCAGCTGAACTTAGCCCAGGTCGTCTAGATCATGTCCCCACATTGTCATCATTTGTGCACAACATGACTGCGTTTCTTTCTTTTGAAAGTATTCGCTATTCTTTTCTTCTCACTGAGGGAGGTGTAGAATGGCCTGTTCATGAGTGCATGTTGGTGATCTTTGTCACCTGTACTGTTACGGAAATCTAGATTTACAGTGTGTTTTGGACAGTCTTGCTGTATTTTTTGCTGTAGGCATTATTTTAAAGGTACTGAGGATTACAGGTTTTTCATGATACCTCAGGAGCTTAAAGCAATTCTCTCAATTTTTTTGTATAAATCCTGGTTTTCCTATCACTATGCTTTTATTAAATTAAATTGTTTTGAATGGTATCTATGCATTTAACCTTATTAATGTGTGAGTTCCCAGTCCCATTTCTTGGTGTGTGCTTTCTGAAACTTGCGAAACCTCTGTAGTTGTGTAAATGGAAGTAACATTTCGAATGTGACCGACACCAACAGAATGACGGTGCAGACAGTATTGTTCATTAACAGCGTGTCTGCAGTGTTTACCTTTTGATTTTCACTTTGTGTGGATGCTACTTTAAATGTCACATCTTGAACATAAAATGTTCAAACCAAGATTTCTTGTGATTCATTATTTTATGGTTCATTAAATAAATTACTGTGCTAAAGGAATTCAGCGTGGAATTCTCCTTGGTCCTGCTGGTCTCGTTAAAGCTTGAGGCACCACATTATAAGAGCTGCATTTATTGGTTTGTAGCTGCAGATCTGAACACAGACCTGAACATCCTCCAAGATTTGATTCTAGATGAGACAGAAATAAGCCAGTTAAGTCTTAAAAACCCCAATAACAAAACAGCCATCTTGATAAATAAGCTCTGTGCTTGAGGCACGAGGTGAAAGGACCAACTTTGGACAGAAACTGAAAGTTTAGCGGACTGTTAACTTGTTATTCAGTGATGATTTGTATACTTTCTGCACCCCAAAGGACCTTCTATGATTGAAGAGCAGCACAAGATTCATTGCATATACAGACTGGCATTTGCCTCTATTTGTAT
The DNA here is from genome assembly GCA_028565775.1 of Sternarchorhynchus goeldii. NCBI lineage: Eukaryota > Metazoa > Chordata > Actinopteri > Gymnotiformes > Apteronotidae > Sternarchorhynchus > Sternarchorhynchus goeldii. The sequence continues at coordinate 14,979,115 of JAOXYF010000003.1, read as the reverse complement.
ATTTAAATATATTCAAAGCTCAAAAGAAGGATAAGAGAAAAGGCATAATAGAAAATGCATTATTCTTTTTACCGCATAAGAAACAAAATAATTAAATTGAATTTTATGGAGGAAAACAATAGCAACCCTTAGAATCTACGAGTGAGAGATTGAGATGGCAAGAGGAATAAGGAACAAAGAAACATTTTTTTCCCCACTCAACTAAAAGTAGGTCAGTACTGTTAGGGTCAATGGGGACTTTGGCAAAGTATTCCCTATCCAGTTTTAAATGTCTGCTGGAGGGCTGACCTGCGTTACATCATATCGTAATCTTTGCATGTGGGGTGGTAAAAGGACCAGTTGCAGACAAACTTGTTCCAGCTGGAGTGGAATTCCTTTGAAATTCCTCCTGTTTGACTGAGCTTGTACATAGGAAGAGCAGTTTTGTGACGAGTTCTCTCTATATGCCCCAAAGGTCTCTGAAGGCTGAAAGCTATCAGGTGGGAGTGAAACTCAATCTCATTCGTCATTTAATGCTGCTGACCAAAGCAGGGTTAGAAATGGGTTAGGCTAAAGTTAGAGGCAGACCCAGGGATTGGTCAGTGGTACACTTATTTTTCCAGACAAGATGCAAGAACATTAGAAAGAAGCGAAAAAAACACTTTCTTCCTTGACATAAATGTTGGCAACGTTATAAGAAAGACAGCTACGTTTGGACACTGTGGAGATCTGTTTTTCATACAGCTGGGCTTATCTCCCCTCCCCTCTGCTCCCTTGAAGAGAAAGAGACAACAGGAAAGGGAGAGATCAGACTAACAGTCATACTACTGAAATACTCACATGTCTCACCACGACCAGCGTTACAGGAGAAAATTAAATGCAAGGTAGGATGAGTGCTGATTAAGCTTGTTAAAATGTGTTCAGCATTGATTGTCTAAAGAATGTCAGAGTAGGAATGTTGTTTTAATGTTCGTAATTCTTACAATATGCACAAATGGTGCTTAAATATACATTACTTCTAAAAGAGGAAATAGCCTTTGCTTTCACTTTTAGCTTTTAAAAGCGCACTAAACAAATAAAGAAAGTGATATCCTGTAAGGTGTTCCTACATCTCCTAAATAGCCAACTAAACAGCTTTTTAATCATTTATATTTCACAAGTGTTTTTACAGTGAAAACAGATCAAACATATTAGCTTAGCCTTTATTCAACATTTTGTTCCAGCACCCCTACTCTGAGGCAACAGTGCAGCAGCGAACAGAGAGTGCATCAAATATTCTCGCCTGACAAACTCTAACTTAAAAAAGAGCCTTTTCTGTTCTGTTATGACTTTTTTTGAAAGGAAGGAAATCCTGAGAATGTCAGATAAGCAGAAATGGGAGGAGACGGATCACTTTTAACTTAGGTTAGAACGAAGGGTAAAACAAAAATCTGCTTTCACTTCACTGTGGCAACTTTTCTTTAAGAGGTACACTCTGAGGGACTAAAGCACAAAGCGTCACAGAACTGAGCATAGGAGAAAGAATCCATGAGATGCTACGTGGTTTGTGTTTGGCTAAGGAACGGAACAAAGGAGTAAATACATCTGTGGAACACATGGAATTATTTCCTGTACAGATGTGCATTTGTGAAACATCCTCTGGTACCATCATGAGTTGCTTTTTATATGAATACTAAACCTTCACAGAAGCAAAATGAGCTGGTTGTTCGAACAAATGCATCTATAATTCTATAATACCACCAAGTGTTCAAGTGATAAATTGTTCATGGCCTGCTGCATTGTATTAATGTATTCATATCTACACTAACAGTTGATGAATAACTCTACACACATTGTTCTTTACTATAAACTATAATTTATTTATATAGAACACCTCGTGCATATAAATGGTGTTTCACAGACCTTAAAAATGTTTCACAGCAAAAAAAGAAAAATGGTTTTAAAACAACGAACAAGTAAAAACATAAAAGAGACCATTGTAAAAAGAACAAAATTAAAAATGCACAAACAAAATAAGAAATACAGGAATAACAAAAAAATATTAACAGAATGCTAATATAAATAAAAAAATGTTTTAACTACTTTTAAAAACTAGCAACAGTAGGTAGTTGATGAATATAAACTGCGCAAGAGTTCCAGGTTTTAGGAGCTGAAACAGAAGGTTCTCTTTTTTTCTTCTGCTTTATCATTAAAGCAGTGCTTGATTCAATAAAGCAGCACTTAGAATATCTCAAAGCACCATTTAGAATATCTTGCCTTCTGTCAGGCATTTCAAAATGTATCTAGGCACTAATCCATTACAACATAAAAAAATGAGTAAAACACTTTTTGAACAATTCTAAATGAGAGGGGCAAGCAGTATAATGAGGTTAAAATGGGTCTTACATGGTGTCTCATTTTTGCATGTTATTAATCGAGCTGTTACAGTCTGTTGTGGTTTTAATAAACCAGTGAATAATGCATTAGTCTAGTCCAAGAAAAAGTGCTTCACTAGGTGGAATCTCTGTTACTTTTGAATTTGAACAAACAATCTCTGAGAGTAGCACTTAACATCTTTCTTATTCAAATGAGCTGAAATCCACTTTGAAAAGCTTTTAGTGCAAGTTCCTCTACAACCTTAACTGACTTTCAACATTAAACTGAGTATATAACAGTGACTTCAAAGTAACCACAATTTCTCTCTTCGACCCTGGAAGGTGCTGTGAGTGCAACTCTCTTCTCTCTCACTGGTACTATGAGAAGGATGGCCAGTACTTCTGCAGGCAGGACTACTGGGCTCGCTTCGGGGGCCGGTGTCGTGGTTGCTCCGATATCATCACTAACGGCATAATCATGGTGAGAGTGCTCTCTGCGCAGGAAAGTTACCTCACAGCTCTCTGACTGACATCGCTTCCTGTCTTACATTTTGCCCCATTCAATATTGCAATGCTGCAGGGACATTCCATGGTTGGTGGTCAATATCTGACAAATACACGAGGAGATTTTGTTAATGAGATGGTTTGCTGTGTTCTAAAAGCCTTGCTCATGTACGAACATGTTAAAAAGACATACTACTGCAGGTTTTCATACACTGAAATGTTATCATTAAACCCTGTGTGGAAACATAATTTAAAATTTAAAAATCAATGTGTCTCATACTTACTTTAGGAGGAGGGAATGTTGAATGATTTATACTATCACCACTCCCCATCCAAAAAACACAAATTTGTATTACATATACACACTCAAACACACCACTCTATCAAGAGTACTGCACACCTGCTCATTCAGTTCAATTACGCAATGAACCAATTATATGGGAACAGCATAGTGCATTAAAACATGCACACAGAGCTCAAGAGTTTCAGGTCATGTTCATGTTCATCATCAGAATGTGGGAAAAATTTGAGTGACTACTTTTGCAGCAGAATGATGTATGTGCAAGATGGTCTAGCGTGAGAATTTGAGGAACTGCTGAACCCTGTGGGTTTATCTTTCCTTAGGACATAACCAGAATGGTGCAAAACATCTAAAACCAACCTTTGAGTGACAGTTGTATGGGCAGAAATGCCTTATTGATGAAAATGGTCAGAGCAGAATGGCCAGACTGACTGGTGACTATAGTAACTCAAATAACCACCGTGATGAGCTGAAAGAATGTACATTATGTCGAACCTTGAAATGGTTGGGCTACAAGAGTAACATCTGCTTTCACTCTTATCACCCAACAACAGGAATCTGAAGCCATGTGGGCATGTGCTCACTGAAACTGGACTGGTTCTGACAAATTTCGGTTTTCTCTGTGACAAGTGGTAGGATCAGCATTTGGCATAAAAAGCATGAATCTGACCCAACCTGCCTGTGTCAACAGTTCATGCTGGTGGTAGTGGTATAATCAGGTGCTGGAATGCTTTCTTGGCATCATTAGCCCCCCTACTACCAATCAGGTATCATATCATTTGTGTGTCCCTGTATGTCGATAATCGTATAATAATTACCGACAGCATATCACCAGTGTTCCATGTCACAAAGCACAAGGCAGTTCAAACTGGTTCCATGATCATGACAATGAGTTTGATGTAATTCAGTGGGCTCCAAAGTCAACAGATGTGAATGTACACCTTTAGGCTGTGGTAGAACAGGAAGTTCACAGCATGAATGTGCAGCTGACAAATCTACAGCAAAAACATAATGCAGTGATGTCAACATGGACTAAAATCTCAGAGGAATGTTTCCAGGAAAGGAATGTGGAATCCACGGGGGTCTTATGCAAGATCAGTATCGTGTTCACACACTCACATATGTGTGGGGGTGTATAATTTTATTAAAAACACCATGTTTTAAAGACAAAAATAAAATAACTACAGCTACTATTAATAAAACTACAACTACTACTACTACTAATATTCATTATTTTTATTAATCATTATTATTATTATTGTTATTATTACTAGTAATAATAAATACTATTATAATTACTACTACTACTACTACTCATAATAATAATAATAATAATAATAATAATAGTAATTATTATTGTTGTTATTTATTTATTTATTTGTTTTGTTTTACTGTTATAAATGAAACATCTTTTACTCATAAAGTTCACTGATAAAGCATAAATGCTACTTTTTTGGATGACTGCTGCTATGGTAACTGTACACCATAACTGTATGTGTACACAAATCATTTAATCTGTTTGGTTAATACAGTGAACACTCACATCATCTGGAGTGTAGTAAAATTAATATTAATGTAATGTATGTAATGCAAGGAGGAACAAACTTCTCTGAGATAACTTAAGAATTAAAACAGAGAATTCATTAATCACTATAATTTGTTTAGAACTGACTGGGTGGAGCACTAAATGTTCCTAATCTTGCTGTGAAGATTAGAGTATTGTAGCTTGTTACCCAATCCTTTTACGAATCTCAAATTACCCACAGGCCCTCCTGCTCTTACTAGGTCGCACTTCCTTCCATTCATTGTACTATTCCAGTTCATATATGAGGTGCTGATGTCACCACTGCCCTTTTCCCTCACAAATGCACAATCCCCACATCCTTCCTTTATGTCTCTTTATTGAAATTAGCATTAATGTAGAACAGAAAAAATGGGTTAAACCATGTGACATTGTCCCCTGATTCCCCCCTGCAGGTAGCTGGTACGCAGAAGTACCATTCGGAATGTTTCTTCTGTGAAAACTGTGGCATGTTCATAGGAGATGGAGATTCATACACCTTAGTGGAGCACTCCAAGTTATACTGGTCAGTTTAACCACAAAGAAATCAAATAATCACCACACCATTATATTAAACTCAGGTACTACAATGTATGTATGACATTAATACAAAAATTCATAGAACTTATGAACTTATATATTTGTGTCATTGAAGAACAGACAAATAAGCTCTAAGCTGATACTAATCGTTATTGCTTTGTATTGATGACTGCCTGAGTTTCTTTACCTCTCCCATAGTGGGCAATGCTTCTACCAGACTGTATCACCGAGGCATCCAGGGGCAGAAAGTTCCAGACTCCCTCATACAGTAGCGCTGGTATCATTTCCACCTTCACCAGAAAGCAGGAGAGGTCTCTCTCTGAAGGTGGACCAGTGCCCCATAAATGCAAACAGCCCCATTGTCAAAGTATCTCAGTGAGTCTGCCTAATACATACCATCATCCCATCAACTTTATGTACTAGTATAATTGTACTGTTGTTTTATTTTTAATTATTTACTACCACCCCGTTACAGGTTAGATTCAAACACCATCAGTCCTGAGATTAAGGGAATGATTCACGTTGGAGATACTGTGCTTGAGATCAATGGAATCTCTGTTAAGAACATTCCACTTGATGAGGTATGATGTGCAATAAGGCTGTGTAAAACTCTGATACATGGCACTATGACAAATGATAACATCTGTTATATCCCATAACAGATTGACCTGGTGATCCACAACATTGAGAACTGCCTAAAACTCACTGTTGAGCACAGCCCTAATGGCCATCCTAACAATCACGATCCATTTGACCTGCTGGAGGAAGAATCGGACCAACCTGGGAAATTAGACCAGCCTCATCAGAGCCTGACCCTTCACCACCGCCCCAAGCACATTCTGTATGAATTTACCAGTACCATTACACCCTACAAAAATCTATTATTACAACGTTGGTTGTGACAGGAAAACAGTAAACACTTGAGTAAAGAAAAGTGAAATGGTGTAATTAAGTAAAAAAAGAACTGTGTAACTTTTAACCATCCTATAATGATCAGTAGCAATATATCACTGATGGTACTTTCTGTAGTGTTTACCTACCAACCCATATTCTGTGGTTTCATCTAGGCGTAGCTGCAGCATGGAGAAAACTCAGTATTTACAACGGCACTTGCCACTACTTTCTCAAAGAAGAGACATTAATCGTTCAGAGTCTTTGCGTGTGGATCCTGCTGACAAGACCCAGCGCATCTTCCGTCCCTCTGACCTCATATACGGGGAGGTGCTAGGCAGGGGCTGTTTTGGACAGGCCATCAAGGCAAGGAGGAATGAGCTGTATCGTCTTAAAGCAGATTAAGGATCAAACGTAGCACAGCACATTGTTACATTAAAGGCTCTTTCTACCTTTGGTGTACCAGGTGACACACCAGGAAACAGGGGAGGTCATGGTGATGAAAGAACTCCTTCGTTTTGATGAAGAGACTCAAAAGACCTTTCTTAAGGAGGTTTGGGACTTTGTGATTGGTTGGCTACAACAGATTTCTCTGCAGGGCTGTAATGAAATGAAATTTGTATTATTCTTGTTCCAGGTGAAAGTGATGCGCTGCCTTGATCATCCAAATGTCCTGAAGATTATTGGCATCCTCTACAAAGATAAGCGAATAAATTTCATCTCAGAATATGTGCCAGGAGGGACCCTAAGGGAAACAATACAGAAAATGGTCTGAATCTCTATTTTTTTTCTTTTCTGTGCAAATTCTGTCATGTAATCTTTAAAGGTAAACAATTTGTGGTATAATACAAATAAATTAAAATGTTCTATAAATCTACATCTACTAGGACAGTGATTATCCCTGGAATCTTAGAGTAAGCTATGCAAAGGATATCTCTGCAGGAATGGTAAGCATAAGGAAGTCATATACCAAATTACTGTTAGTGATCATTAATTTATTTTCAGTACATCATTAACAGATTGCATGATGTAAAACAAATAGGTTAAATGGTTAAATTACACTTAGTCATGACAATATAGATCCAGTTACCAGTGTCTATCATTAACATACCAAATGTACTCCTCTCATTCTCTGTTTCCTTTATATAGGCCTACCTGCACTCCATGAACGTTATCCATCGTGATCTCAACTCACATAACTGTTTTGTCAGAGAGGCAAGGATCCATAATAGCAATGATGCTGATATACTAAAAGTATCATGTATCTCCTTTTGAGCACATGCATTGTAGAAATGTTCATAGTCTTGGTGCACCTTTACAGAATAAGAGCATAGTGGTGGCTGATTTTGGGCTGGCCCGGTTAGTGATGGAAGATAAATCCCAAAGACGTAATTCTTCTCCTGAACAAACATCCACGCTGAAGAAACCTCAAAGAAAGAAAAGGTACACAGTTGTGGGGAATCCATATTGGATGGCACCAGAGATGATCAGAGGTAAGGGACGCTGAAGAATAAAAGCTAAAAAATGTAAAATAAAAAACTCTAATAAAAACTAAACAGATTCAGTCATAAATTCATTTCAGTTCTGTTTTATCTCTAAGGAATAAGCTATGATGAACGAGTTGACATTTTCTCCTTTGGAATCATTCTCTGTGAGGTACATGCTAACTAGCTCTTCCAATTCTAACCAAGATAATTTTATGAGACCAGAAAAAACCTCACACATTGACTGTACCTCAACAATCTTTTGTTTGCATCAGATTATTGGCCGAGTGTATGCAGATCCAGACTACCTACCTCGCACTATGGAATTTGGCCTTGGCGTGAAAGAATTCCTGGGGCGCTGCCATCCCTCACAATGTCCCCCTGCTTTCTTTCCTGTTGCAGCTCTTTCCTGTGACATGGAAACTGAAAAACGGTGGGTTCTAACTCTTTTTCTCGTCCACAAAATATACTATTCAGACAAACTCTCTTGTAATGTTTGTGATTTTCTGCTTTTCTAGTCCCACATTTGCAAAGTTAGAGCAATGGTTGGAGAACTTGCTGATGCATTTGGACATTGGACTTCCTCTAATGTCAGAACTGGATAAACTGCAGCAAGCCTTCTGGGAAAACCATGGCTGGTCTCATCAGCCTAACAGTTTGCAAACTGAACAAAATGAGAAGCCAGTGTCAAGTCAAGTGTAAACCATGCTATGGATAGCTAACTTCAAAGTGAAGAACTTCTGAACCCTTGCCAGTGAACTTGCAAAAGCACAAAGTACATTTCAGTACAATCTGGAACACAAATATTGCCCATTTTCTCTACAGCAATGGCATTAGTTAAAGCCTCTAATAGCTGTAGTGTTGTAAGTAGTGATAAATGAACAAACCTATCAGCTTGTCTAGATTCTGTTTATGTTGAGACAAATAATAGATATTAACAAATATGTTAATAGCATGACTATTGTCCCCTACATATGCATAATCATACTCTTATTTTTTTGTCTAGCTTTTGTACTTAAGTATTAAATACTGTGAATATTTTTATACTACTTGAGGCGTACACTGAGTTACACTGTAGTATTTTAAGATATTTTTATTGTTGCTTAGTTACATTTAATTTATTTTAATTGCAAGCATTTTAACTTTTCTTATTATGTAATACCATAGATAAATTATTCATACAATACTGGACCCTTGCAGACCCACTCTGATTTTCAGTATTTGACCAATTTCCTTTGCTGACTCCATGAAATAAAAAGGAAGGATATCTGTATTTGTCAGTCTTTATTGGATTCCTGAACTGAAATGTACTAATTTGTAAAGAGTTTATATAGCAAGGCAGAATCTGCTTGGTAGAAAGAACCATGGTGCTTAGTGATCCTAGATCCTGAAATGTCTTGACATTTTTAGAGAAGCCATATGCATGTAGTAAAGCTGAGTGGCTGAATGACTAGTGGCTTCAGGGACTTGGGTTCATCTGGGTCACCTGGGTCATAGCGCTGACAGTTTTCATCATGGCACAGCAAAGTAAGTAGTTGGAAAAATATAATGACGTCTTAAGAAACATCCAGCTCAACTTAATGTTATTTTTAAATATTTTGATCCACATGTTTCAAACAAAACACCTCATCACCCGTTATCACCTGAACACCTTATCACCAAAACACCAAACATCCTATTTGTATGCAAAGGAACCAGCTTGGCCATATTGCCAGGTTTTGCTCAATTAGGCTGGGATATTCTCAGCTCCCCTTACGTCAGGTCTGGAAGTGCCAATCATGGCTACTGCTAATGTTCCTACTAGCAGGAATTGTCATGGCTCTTGTTCATTATTTATGGATACATTTATTGGGAATTGCAATGTTGTGAAAGTTTGTATGGGAAAAGTAACCACATTATGATTACTGGATATATGGTCAAAACTTTATCATTATAACAAAGGTATTTTTCCACAAACACATTCTGAACTTCTCTGATAGAGGGTTGCTCTTTGCTGAAACAAATGCTTTAGAGATTCCTTATCTGGACACAAGGTCTGACAGTGTTATCACCTCTATTACTTGCTGTCAACTGATTGCCTGGGCCAAGTTAAAAGTTTGATGCCGGGCTGGAACAAAACTGTTGTTGGGAGTACACATTCAGAGTTTAGAACAGGCCCTGACATAATAACAACAAAATTACAGTATTGAATTCAAGAAAAAAAAAACATGAATCTTACCATATATCTTAGCATCCTGCAGACAGAGATGGTCACACCCATGCTATATTCCTTAAATGATAGCATGTAGTTTTACAGTTTTTGTCAGTAGAACCAGATTTCCAAGTCTTTAAATATCTTTGTCCTCCTTGCTTCACTACCAGTTACAATTATTTCTGTCTTGTCTAAATAAATGTTGTTCATCCAGCTAACAATGTTGAACAGATAAAAAACATACAGTATACAAGTGAGCCAAATATGGAGCCTTGTAGTACACCACAGATAATATCATGCGAATGACTGATCATGCATATCATGTTCACCTATACTTTTAAAACACTTGGTCTTGGTGTTTTTGTAACCCCAGGAGGGAGTTGTTTTGTGAAGTTATTATATAAACAGATAACACCCGCTGGTGAGCCTGTTGATTGCTTTATTGGCAGTGCGTTGACTCCCCCCTGGTGGCCAGAGACATGGCTTGAAGGCGCCCTTTACAGTTTTGCTGCTAAATAAAAACAGTCCACTACTGACACGTTTGGAATTATAAATGTGACTATTAATGATTTTTTGTATATAATAAGTGCATTTTATGTCAATTTATGATTGCATTTTAATGTCAAAGACTCGAATAAATTATTCAAAATAAAAATCTTGGGTTGTGTCTGAAGTATGTCTGTCTTTCTGTTCTTACAAAATTGTTATGTTAATGTGATTTTTAACATAGTGAATATTTAGCTTATCTAGACTTTTTTAATCACTTAGATTTTTCTGATGCAAAACTATCTAAACCCGATCTTAATTTGCAATTTAATTTCTGACCATATCATGCATTATTGAGTTAACATTTAAAGGATGTTACTGTCTTTCATATAAACAGAAGCAGACATACTAAAAACAGTGATTTGAGATAATATCCAAAATTGCATTTATGTTATGCGCTGCATAACATACATAATTCTAAAGTATGACGATGACTGTGTCGGACTAGTTATGAGCTGAATAAAATCAATGTGGTTAAAGGTTCCATGCATTCAGTATTTTTAAAAAATCTTATAAAGCTACCAAGAACGTTTCGAACGGTTTAACCAACGGACTTCGTTGATAAGGCTAGACTTGTTTATCAGGCTAGTTTGCTCGATATATACCCTGAATAAAATGGAAATTCAGCGTGAGTAAGCGTAAATAACCCCATTGTCCATTTGGATTTTTATCATAGTGCATATTTTTATCTATCGTAACATGCTACCCTAAAGAACAAACAGCCACAAACATTATGATAGGTTGATAGAGAATAGCCATAGATGGCTAACTATGCAATCTATGCTAACTAGCTAGTTAGCTATGATGTGGCTAGTATTCTGACTAGCTAACGTTAGTTAGATTTTGATCTATTTAATTGTAATTCAAGTTAATTAGCCAACTAGTAAGCCGAGTTAGTAGATATAAATGTAAATAAGTTTAAAATTACTGACTATGTACAGAGCCAACTACTGATTTCTATTTTCCTGTATTCAAGAATAAGAAAAATGTTAATTCTGTTTTCCGGATTTTTTAGACTCAAATATTGAGGAAATAGACCTGAAAGGTAAGCCGATAGCTAAACAGGCGTTCGTGGTGTTATAGCTACGTCATTATTGTAAGAGAAATATATTTTGTAAATTTTTTTCTGATTTCAAACATAAATAGCTCATTTAAAGTTTTTGTCTTTGTCCCTTTTATATCTAGATGATGAGGTAGGCAATTCATCTTAAGTTTTGTTTTCAGACCCTCATATATACCAACATATATCTTCACTAATTTGTCTCACTAAAACATTTTACTTTTCTGACAGTCTGCCAGTTCTGAATCATCTGACACAAGTGAACCTGAATTAAAGAGTTCCTTCAGTGAGGTCCCTCCTGATGGTACCACTCAGGCAGGGGAAACTGATGTGGATGCCCAGTCCACAGGTGTCTTTCGTTTTTCAGCCCCCTTGCCTGTGCACAGGTGGGTCCATCAGGTAGAGGTATCTGATTGTGACGCCCAACCTTTGTCATGTCCTGCACGACCTAGTAGTCCCTGGGGACGCCTCGACCCATATGACTCCCAGGAGGTACTGTCAAACACAAAGGGAAATCCTCTCATTAAAAAATTAAAAGAAGCAGAAATTCTATCAGAATATAGTAAATAAAAATTATCACTATGCACGTTACTCCTCAGAAATATTGGCACCTTTGGTAAAGTTGAACAAGGAAGATTATGGAAAATGTATATGTTGTTTGTCAACTTGATCTTATTTAAAGAAAAGGTAGAGAAATTGTCCCTGCAGGGAAATAAAACTAGAATAAATATTAATTAACAATATTTAATCTACTTGTTTTGTTTTATTTTTTTTTAGTTCACCTGTGCATTTAGTAAATCTTAAGTGGCCATTCATGTCAGTGGACAAGATGTTTGGAGAATAAACAAAAGTAATCTCAAAAATCAATCAACTGTAACTCTGATGACTATGCCTGGAACAGGATGCAAGTGTATTTTGCAATGGGCAACAATGGGCTCAAACTACAGTTTGAGCCAACTTCCATTCCTAGAAACTAACTAGGTTTGCTTTTAAGAAGACAGCCTTTGTTGTTATCACTCTGCAAACATCTGGATGCCACCAAATATCACTGGAACTTCAATTCAAATTGTGTTCTTTAATGTTTTTTAATGAGTCAGATATTTTCCTTGGAAACTGGTGACTTTCACATGCATTTAACATGTGAGTCACCCAAAGGACGTAAAGGATGCACTTAAGTATCCCTCATTTTGCATCCATTGCAGGAAACAACAGCAGGAAATGGTATCACCCCACCTCTCCTTCAGCAGTGGGAAGGTAATGGGGTTGATTTGTAAATATTTCCAGTTTTGAAAGGAGACTACTGGAGGAAACAAAAAACATTTGGGACCTATGATGAAATTGCTTGATCTGCATGTTACTCATATTTGTGTTTGTTTAAAATGGGGAGATGTTTCAAAAGACTTAGGTAAGCTAAAAGTAAAATGTGAATGGAAGCATGAGAAAATATGACAGAAAAATCACTAAAATGTTAAATTTCTCTGTAGTTCCAGAATGAGATCAAGTTCATAAACATTTTCATAGCTTCCCCCCCCACCCAAGGATGCCAGTAATTCTGAAGGGCAGTATATAACATGATTTTAACCAAACTGTTTCATTGTAATGACAACTCTGCTAATGAAGCCAAGCTGCAGTATGACATGAGGAAAGCTATAGAATTTTTACAGTATTGTTTTCATCTCTTGACTGTTAGGACAAAGAAAAGGAATATGTTGGCTTTGCTACATTACCAAATCAGATCCATAGAAAATCTATCAAAAAAGGATTTGAGTTCACCCTGATGGTTGTTGGTAAGGATAAATATAATGTTTTACAGGCAGATATGTTTTATTTGAAGACTCAAGATTTTGTGTTGTTGTTATGGGTTTTTTGTTTGTTTTTGATGTCTTTAACAAGGAGGAAGTAGCTAAAATGGCTATTTTGCATACTACATATAGCTGTCTTAATTTGTTTCAGTTTAAAGATTTACCTGATACTGTTGGGCTGCACAGTATATAATACATAATTAATGGCATTTTTCTAATCTTCATAATCTTCAATTGTAGCAGACATGGATGTGACACATATATTGTACCTAACACAACTGGACATACGATTAGAACACTTTTTAGTTTCTATGCAAACTTTTAAATGTACAGGATTTCATGTGACATTTTGGGACACTAGGGATATTTTCAGTATAAACTTCCTTAGTGTAGTTAAATGTAACCAAAGCCAATGATGAATTTGGACAGAGAGAAAAACCTGTAATGGCTTTGACAGTTTATTAACTTTTATTATACTGTTATTGTGCACAGAATTCACACATGAAAAACATGCCCAACACCCCCCCCCCCAACCACACACACACAAAGTAAAAAAAGCAAAAATAATTTAATCTTGTACTTTTTAAATACACAAAGAAACACTGAGGCACAATATAATATTTAATGCAGAAATAAGACTATGTAGCATTTATGCAGTTGGTTCTGACTGTGCAGTCTTTCATATTTTTAGGTGAATCTGGGTTGGGCAAGTCCACTCTCATCAACTGCCTCTTCCTCACAGATCAGTACAAGGACAGGACTGTCTCTGATGCTCAAGGTAAGTAAGCATTCTAGGACTAACCAAGATGATAACAGTGTACAACTTATATAACTTTATAGTATTTATTAGAAAGTCTACAAGATGTGAATGTTGTTTGTGCACAGACAGGATCAATCAGACTTTAGCAATTACCAAGAAGACAGTTAACATTGTTGAAAAGGGAGTTAAGCTAAAGCTCAACATTATTGATACTCCAGGGTTTGCAGATGCTGTTGACAACACTAACAGGTATATTGGCATGTTTAAATAAATGTAGCAGTATAAAAGCCAAGGCTTAAAGGGATGTTGCACATTACTTGTATAGAGTACAATGAGATTTTATATGCTGTTGGCAGTTTTTTTGTCTTCTGTCAAATCTTTCAGTAAACAGTAGTAGGGGCTGTTACAGCAGTTTTGCCCTATTCTAGTTCCACTAGAAGCAGAAGCTGCGGTTAAAGATTCTTCTGTGGTCACTGTGCTCTGATTGTTAATGGTGCACACATTACCATTTTAAACAAACTGGAATAGATTTTTTATAACAGCTATTAAATAAAAAGTGAATTTAAACAATTGTTAGTGTATGCCTACTGTATACAAATATGTAGGTGAACAAGATTACTGTAGCCCCTGTATGTTTGTGCCCTCAGCTGGAGACCTGTGGTAGACTATATTGATTGGCAGTTTGAGCAGTACCACAGGGGCGAGATCAGTCTCAACCGCAAGAACATTCTAGACCATCGTGTCCACTGTTGCCTGTACTTCATCTCACCTTATGGCCATGGGTAAACTGTAATGTTTTTATGTTTGGTGTTTGAATATTTGTGAACTGCTTCATACGTATGGGTGAATTTTACCATCTGAAAGGAAGTGTCATAATGGTCTTTGAAAGGATGGTTTTGTGTACCTTGAGTTATATCTTCAGATTTAGTACATATGCAAAGGAGAGCACTTACAATAAAAACACAAGACATTTGAGACTCAGATACATGTGCATATGAATGTGTATTGAGATTACACTTTACACTGTGTTAAAAGCATCTGAAACCCACTGATATTTTTCCAGGATGTTATGATTTTGATGTGCACCAATGCAGACCAGTGTCACTGTCACAGTGACATTAAGGAGAATTAATTACTATCAGACCTTTGTGTTATCAAGGTTCCTCTCTTCTCACAGCCTCAGGCCGATTGATGTGGATTTTATGAAGGCCCTTCATGAAAAAGTCAACATCGTGCCTGTGCTAGCTAAGTCAGACTGCCTCACCCACTCAGAGACTCAATATATGAAAACCAGGGTGAGAGAAAGAGGGCTTCCCTCATGAGTTACACAGTAATGTTAAGGTTGAACCAGCATGACAAACCAAACCAAACATAAAAGCAGGTAATAGGAAGATGATTGTGCTTCCAGTGTGTTGACTGATATTAGTATTTGTATACTGAGCCTAATCTTTCATCAGATTTTGAATGAGATTGATGATCACAGGATAAAGATCTTTCACTTCCCAGAATGTGACTCAGATGAGGATGAACTCTTTAGAAGGCAGGACTTCGAGCTTAAGGTTTATTTACATTTTAAAGTTATATGTATATTTGTAAAGTTCTACATTCTTTGTAACTGTATATTGTATTGTGAAGTATAATTACAAATTACATTGACCTGAGTTTTTGCAGTCTGATGTAGATTTTTCTGTTGCAATCCTGGTGCTATCTGGCATAATCTTCCCTTGTTCAACGCTCTCTTGCTATTTTTGTTTGTTTGTTAGTTTTTTATACACATTTTCAGACAATTTCATATCAAACTTATATATTTTGTAATTAAAAATTACTGTCTTATAGAGAAGCATACCTTTTGCAGTAATTGGAAGTAACACTACAGTGGAAAGCAACGGCAGAAGATTCCGTGCTCGTCTTTACCCATGGGGTACTGTGGAAGGTATGAACTGAATAAGATTTGTTACAATTCATACATCAAGTGACCAACCAGACACTTATTATTCTGAAACTGTTTCTTAGTATAGGCGTCTTACCCCCACTTGAATGGCTTCTTTATTACATTTAGTGGAGAATCCTGCCTATTGCGACTTTGTGCATCTGAGGAACATGCTGGTGCGCACACATATGCAGGATCTAAAAGACATGACAGAGGACACGCTGTATGAGAGATACCGGAACCAGTCCTTGTGCCGAGAAAGCAAAAGCGCCTCTCTGTCGGTGTCCACACTGGCTTTATCCAGCATGTTTTCGTCTTAAATAGTGGAAACGCTTCATTGCTGTTCATTTGCCCTTTGTTAATTTAGGAATGTGATCATTAATCACACTTGGAAAATAAACCTGATGGAACACTGCTAAGAAAAAATGTCAATTAAAAATAACCCTTTTGGACAGGCTTCTCTGTTTCTTTTTTATTTTGACTTTTGGTAGGTTACACATACACACAATAGCGCTGCTACATTAGGACTTAAACTACACTAGGGGTTATTTTTATCTATCCTTCAACCTATTGACTTCTGAAATTCAAATAAACAATTTCGGTGCGATTATATGGATCTGGTCTTAAACTGAGATAATACTATTGATCAGTAATTTTCGGTCAGCACGAGTTTCCATATCGGATCTGATACAGAGGACGCGTCAGTCCCGAGGTGTACCAGCACGGATAGAATGCAGTGCAAGGAAGAGGGGCCGCACGAAGAAGAAAGCATTGAATTTTGATTAGATGACACTTCGAAGAACATATCATCTGACATCGGCTACCGGGCGGTTCGTCAACGCAATGTACAAACAACGTGGTGAGGAATAATTTGAAGTAGATTGAAGGATGTAGAATTATGTGGACAAGTTACATTTATTAAACTGCGGTTAAACTGTATTCATTGCGCCATAAGCAGTATAAAGAGCATAATGTGGATTAAAATGGAGTTGAAAGTGAGCATTTCAGAAAATTCCGCTATTTTTACGGGGTTTACAATGAGAAATAACGAGTTAAAGATAAACGGTCTTGATGTACCTCTTTTAACATGCTTACGCTTTTGGACAAGATCCTAAGGTATGGATATAATCTTGCGGTTCTGGAAAGTACGTTTCCTGTTTTGTTTTCTGAAACAGCGCATCCTGCAACAGCCACCCCCAGCTCTCCAAGGTTTTACCGGAGCTCAGCAAATTAGACTGGGATTAATCAGGCTCTATGGGTGCTGATTAATAAGAACTGACAGTCTAAATACAGGCTTACATTACTTATGCTTACGTTACCAAGAATAATGCAGCATTAAGTCTTAAAAAAACAGTGGCAATGCTATCGTGGTACTGAAGAATGCACTGACCTTTTGCTCAAGAGCTCTGCCGAATATGCGCTGTATGTGTCGGGTAATCATACTTCCTTAGTTATTTCTGAAACTAGATTCAGTACACTCAATAAGTAGTCAAAACGTTCGAATTCAGTTTTAATCTAGGAGGACTGCACATTCTTGAATCGTGTAGGAATCAGCTTTTTGTGTTGCCCAAGTTTACGACAGCCAGTTTGATGCTTCTTGGTCAGCTATTTTCCACTTGCACCGATAATGCACATAAGCCTTTTATGTCAGGTCTGTTGCCGCTGACGCATCATGAAGACTACAGTGTCAAGAGATGACATGGGCATGTGTGGATGCCAGTGTAAACACCTCATTTGTCTTTAGTGATATGACTGATTCGACAGTGATTTACTATTTTTAAGTATACAGAAGGAACAGCTTGCATACTTCATTGCTGAAGAGTAACCTGTAACACCATGCTTAAGGAGTTATGGAAATTTCATGGTCATGACATCAGCATGACATCCCACAAAACGTATTATTTTAATACTGAACACAAGACTGAAGGCAGAAAGCTTCTGAAAGAAGCATGAACTAAAAACGATGGAATTATGGGATGGGTGTTACCAGGGAACATAACCACTGATTATAAAAGATGAGCAACAAAATACTTAACAGTTTGGTTCAGGATTTGTCACGAAGTGAGACAAGTATACAAGCGATAGGCGTCAGCGGGTTTTTAAATAGAAAGCGGCAGTACAAAAGGTCAGATCCAAATAGCAAAAACCAAAGGCAGACAGTTCGAGAAACCAGAACTGGGAGAGCAAAGGCACAACAGGCAAACAGCAGGCAAAAGAATGTTCAAAAGGAGCAAAATCACCGGAGAGCCAGGTAAACAGAAAACCTCTCAGTATGCTTAGCTAAAGCAGAATACATAGTGTGCAATGAGAAAATGGGGAAGAGGGATTATAAATAAGGGAGCTGAATAGTAACAACAGGTGAGAGAAAACAGGATTCAAGAGACGGTGAACGAGATGGGCGTGGTTGTTTGTTTGTTCCAGGTCGGTAGTTGGTCGATATGACAGGATTAAGTTTCTGCAGTTACTATTCGTCTCCCGGAATGGAGCAACCATGTGTAAAAAGAATTGCGATTCCTCTATATTAGGTTTATATCATAGGTTTACCTAATATAGATGTAACTGCTCTTAAACTAACATTATGCAGTAATTATTTCACATCTCATGTGCTGAAATGTAAAGCCAAAATGGTTAATTTAATCGACCACACTTATGGACTGTACGCTTTACATTTTAATCCTAATACTCACATGACACAGTATGACCACTGGTACATCAAACCCACCTGGTCCATCACCTATTCTTCATGACCTGAGAGACACTGTGAGTGATCAGCTATTTCTCAGTGTTGTTGCAACATTTTGTGCAGTATAGAAAAATGGGAAAAGTACATTGATGTTTCAGGCGCTCTGAATTACTTGATGAAATATAAACTAGAAGTTATCATTGATTTAATTGTCAGTGAACTGAATGAACCTTAGAAGATAAAGTTGCACTCATATTGTCTATTTTATGCATCAGCGGTCCAGTTTGTCTGTAGAAGATCCCGAAGATGCAGAGCTGGCCTATACCATGAGAGATCTTCCCTCCAGGGCAGGTCACACCTTTCCTGGCCAGGAAACAGCTTTGATAGACAGGCAGCTGTATGGTTGTGCACACGCTTGCACTCCTGGGACACCAACCTTCAAACGCCCCGAAAGAAGAGACGCACTGAGCTCAGAACCAAAACTCCTACACAACACCAGATCTTCAGAGTATCCAATCAGTCCATCCCAACTCAGAAGCCCCAGGAGCAGATTTGATCCTTATCATTCCACTGAGGTAATGTTTCAAAGATCAAATTTTGAATTTCTAGTTTTCTTAAGGTCCAGATATTACATTTTAAATGTAGCTGTTATTGGTGCTGTAAAGCGCAGATGCTTCATTTGTGAAGTCAAAAAACACCAAAAAAAAAAAACACAAAAACAAAAACGGGCTGTGTAAAGGTATTGTTCTCATAATGACAGTGATTTCATAATCGTACCTTCTTATTGTTTTTAGGATCAAGATAAGGAATATGTGGGTTTTGCTACACTCCCCAACCAAGTGCACAGAAAATCTGTGAAAAGGGGCTTTGCCTTTACTCTTATGGTTGCTGGTGAGCTTGTTGTATCTCAAAGTTGATATTGTGTCTCAGATAGATTATGATCAAGAACTGCACTAGCATATAAGTTTTCTCCCTCCAACTGACTTATCTTGATTTTGTGACACTAGGAGAGTCTGGTTTAGGAAAGTCCACACTGGTCAACAGCCTTTTCCTGACAGAGCTTTACAAGGACAGGATGTTGTTAAATGCTGAGGGTAAGGCCCTATATTTAATAGTACTGAGCAGGCTGCAAGAGGAGTCAGAAGATCCAGATGAATCGCTTGGCAATTACTCATGTAGCACGAACATTAAGAGACACTTTGGATTGTGTTCTGTCACATTTACTTAAAATAAAATGTGTAAATTACTTTAGACAGTTAATATGGCCTTGGCTATCTGCACTGTTCATAGAGAGGATCATGAAGACTGTGGAAATTATTAAGCATTCCGTAGCCATTGAGGAGAAAGGAGTCAAGCTATATCTTACTATTGTGGACACACCAGGTTTTGGAGATGCTGTAAACAACACAGAAAGGTAATCCAATCTCAAATCAAAGTAAAGCCTCAAATCAAGGTGAACAGGTTTCTGGTAATTGTGGGAGAGTTAATCTTTCTTCTGGTTGTATGATTTTCAAGGTAGAAAAAACTCTTAGATTAATTCTGGTTTCTTTGTGGTTTTTGATAGCTGGAAGCCAGTAGTGGATTATATTGACCAGCAGTTTGAGCAGTACTTCAGGGATGAGAGTGGTGTGAACCGCAAGAACATACAAGACAACCGGGTGCACTGCTGCATCTACTTTATCTCACCTTATGGTCATGGGTAAAATATTGAAACAAAATTAGCATAATGCACACTATCTATCTATCTGTCTGTCTGTCTGTCTGTCTGCCTGTCTATCCATCCATCCATCCATCCATCCATCCATCCATTTTATTTATATATATATATATTTATTTATTTATTTATTTATTTATTATAATTCCATTCCATGGCCTGTACTCTCTATAGTCTCAGACCTATTGATGTGGAGTTCATGAAGGCACTACAGGAGAAGGTCAACATTGTGCCTGTGCTGGCTAAAGCTGATTGCTTAACACAACTGGAAGTAGCACAGAGAAAAATAAAGGTGTGTTAGATATATTATAAATGATCTACTACGTTTGTCCCTGTTAAACGGTTAAATTGTTTGGGTTGGATCTACTGGATTCTAGGCAGATCCACATCATGGTCAGTTGATATCAGGGGTAGGACACAACACAAATGTCTTTCATTTATTTGGCTCCTAGATTCGAGAGGAATTTGAAAGGTTTGGGATTAAAATCTACCAGTTTCCTGAGTGTGACTCAGATGAGGATGAGGAATTCAAACTCCTGGACCAACAGCTCAAAGTTAGTCCATAACTAATTCCTTTAAATGTCTTGAAAGAAATATATTCTTACTAATATTTTGATTGTAGCTGTCCTTAAAGGGAAATTCCACTAATTTTTAAAATTTTCTGCGTGATTTACTTGTTGAAAATAAACAATTGCTCAAAAAGCAAACAAAGCGGTTATCTTTGTTTTGTAGATGTTTTAGTTACATTGTGTTCTTTATTCCAAAGGACTGTGTTCCCTTCGCTGTGGTTGGCAGTAATGTTCTTGTGGAAAGCAAAGACAGGAGATTTCGTGGACGCATGTATCCCTGGGGTGTAGTGGAAGGTACTCTTCCTATTTTCCTCTCTGCTTGTGCGTTCTCTGACGTTCTCTTTTAATTGTATTGGTATTACATGACTCATAGTTCTTTGTCTGCCTCTAATACACAATGTTCCACAGAGTATTTTTCTGCGTGGTATTCAAACGAATATGCAAAGAATAAGACAATACCATATCCTTAGAATAAGAGATCACCCAACAATGCCTAAAGGCTTGTGACAATTGAATCGTCATAAAAATTAAATCATTGATATTTAAATGGGCCCCCGCTAAATTGCACTACATGATAGTGGTGTGAATCTGCTGCTGTTTCAGTGGAAAACCCCACCCACTCAGACTTCCTGAAGCTGAGGAGCATGCTGGTCCGCACACACTTGCAGGACCTGAAGGAAGTCACGCAGGACACTCATTATGAGAACTACCGCACTCAGAGCATCCGCAACATGACGCGCATGGCGGTCAGAGAGCGGAAACGCAGGTCAGCGCACCAGGGGCCCTCAGCCCTCACCCAACCTGCCAACCCTGAACATGATGCTCCCTGCAGGACTTTGTTTTAATCTCAAATTATACAGTCAACCTCAGTTATCTGGGCGAATGATATGTATGCTGGGATACAGCTGAATTCTGCAATATGTTTAGTATCAGCACCATGTCCATTGAGTTTAACAAGGAAACATGTTACTGTAAAAATTTTATTTTGGATTAAACTGAAATGAATTTAGTTAGACTTGCTTGGATGCAATGGCTCCAGTCACTTGTTTGTCATCAGAAAATCCCGCCTAAACTTTAATAAGTTTACAAATAGTCAGTAAGGCAGAAATAGTGTTAGCTAGCTGCATGTTTAGCATCCACACCAGAACAGACACTGTCAAAGTGACAGATGGCTTTTTTCAGTTATGGATTTTGGAAAGTGTAAAAGTACAAGATTTTATTAGGAGCATCTGCAAGGCTCAGTGTAAATGGAGACCTGTGTGCTTTTTGTCTCTCTGCTCTTGACAGTCTATGTAACCAGCTGAGAGAGAGTGCTTCAAACTTACCTCTGGTGCCTGTGGACAGTGAAACAGAACGTCTCATATGGGAGAGAGATGCGGAGGTAAAAAAATAAATAAAGCAAAAAAAACCCCACACATTTCTCTTTTTTTTTGGCTTAAGGGCTACTAACACTCAAAGCATTGTGGGTGAAATATGGGTCTATAGCGCTGGAACCACTACTATCACCACTGTCCCACCACAGAGGTGCACGTCTGTGTTTTTGGGCGCAACTTGATGACTTTCCTGTTCTAACAGTACCACCTCTTGCCTAAAGTATAACATTTAAGCTTGGAGTTTAAAAAAAATTTAGTCTTCTTTTTTTTTTGGTCACATTCCCATATTGAAATCCTTCAGGTTTGTTTCTGATGCTGTTACAGGTCCTTTTTCCATTGGATGAAGACCTTTTTCACCAAGTCCAATCTCTGTTTTCCCTGCAGCTGCGGCAAATGCAAGAGGTGCTGCAGAGATTCCAGGAGCAGCTGCAGCATGGTCACTGAACCAGAGCACTGGCTCCACAGCGCCCCCTACAGCTGAGCCACGTCTGCTCCTCCTTCAGTCTGAGTGAAGGAGTTGCAGGTACTACCTTGTAGAACAGCAGATTTATACAGTATGTTATGTAGCATGTTATTCAGTATGTTCGTGATACATTCCAGGTTTTTTCTATATGTATGTCAGAGATGTACAAATGCTTCTTTGTCTTAGGATTGTCTTAGAAAATCTGGAGAGGACTGGGAAAAGAATTTCTGCATGATCTTGTTAGAATTTGCTGGCATTAATCTCTGACTGATGGCAGTTTATATGGGGTAACCTATTTAAGTAAACGTGCTTTTATTTTGAAACAATTTAATTACATGGCAGATAAATGTTAAGTGTGGGCTAGTTATAGGGACCTATAGCAATGTGTTTCTAATGATTTTCTTTTCTGATTTAATTTAGTAATGTTATAATCATGATTATATCATCTGTCATTGTGAACACAGCAAATTAACAAAATAAATGTGGGTTGTCAAGTAAAAAAAAAAAAGCAAGATTCTTGTAAATGTCATAAGATTTATTATGAATAGTCATTATGTTTTTTTTTAATTAATCTAGCATATTTCAACATTACTGTTATTTCTTTTAAACATGGTGGACAATTAAGATTTTAATGCAGCCCAAAATGTACAGGCGATATATAACTTAAACTTTCTCCATAGGGAAAATGCAGATTTTTATATATTTATATATAATATCAATGTAGAATGAGGTCTAAATGGTCCCCACCACATCATACAGTATTAAACATGGTCCCAAAAGATTAAGGGGGTGAGGGTTCAATGTTAAACAAAAATTGCAATCTACATGCAAAACCAGGCAACAGCATAATCTTCAAACACAGACGTATATGTGAATGCGTGCATATACATCACATTTATAATACACATACACAGACATATTAAAAAGTAAAGAAAAACACTACTAAATTTTACAAATGTCAGGCTAATTTTTTAAATGCTTTTCCCCCTTAATTAGAATTTTTTGTTGTTATTATTGTGGGTTTTTTTTTTTGTTTGTTTGTTTAATGTTTTACTGAGCACATCTCTGTGTATTTGTGTCACCAAATATAGGGAAATGTTTTCACAGCTGAAGTGGACATTAGCACACAGAGTCGTCTTTCTCAGCTAGGCATGTAAACCAAAAGCCTCAGACTTGCACATTTTTATCGGAGCGGATGGAAGTTAAGAGCAGGGAGTCACAGTGTTCTGTCTGAAATCGATAGTAGGGAGCAACGAGACGCGGTACGTAACAGCGCTGCACCACCTGTAGTGGATTAGCGGTTCCCCATGCTGTAGTCGCAGCACTATAACTTGGGTGAGAATTTTGGCAGAAAAAAAAACAAATCACTGCAAGAGTTAATTGACAGCAGAAGTTAAACTATGAAATGGACCATAAAGAGCGTGTTACATGGATGTTAAGTTGTGAGCAAAACATGATGCAAACATAGGAAGAGAAGAACTACCTGTAAGTGGGAACATTTTAAAAAGGATTTCCATATAGCCATAAAGTCCAAACATAGAAAATAATCTCCAAGTTATACAAATGAACACACACACACACACACACACACACACACACACACGAAAGACGCCTCCCCCCAAGAAATCTGCAATGAATATAGGGCTAAGCCTTCACACACACACACACACACACACACACACACAAAATATACTGGCATCCACACAACTGGTACAACTACAAGAACTGATTCCCTCTGTGAGTATGTCACATATCCATTAGAAGACTTATTTTTGATGTTTTTAAAAAAAAAATAATAAAAAAAGTCCAGTGCTAAATCATATCTGTATTTTTTGGAGCAGATTAATAAAATATTAAGGATTAATAACTTAATTAAAGATTAATCAACAGGAAATAATAAGAAACTCATAATTCATAGCACTGGGTTTTGTACATATAAATGCCAAATGTATAATTTGCCGAATCTGTTTTGAATGTCTCAGTGCTCTCCTGGTTGCTGAGTGTTTCAATGCTCTCTCCACAGACAGTTGACCACTGATGGACAACATGTAGTTGGAAATGATCACTGTCTGTAGATAACATTGATATCTCGTCTTAACGAGTCATATATTCTTTCAAAAATTAATCTCTAACCATATTTAGGCAGCAGAGGGCGCCGTTGGACTTGGACCAAGGGATAGGCACTTGAATGTTCATCATATTCACTGCTGCTCAGGTTGAGGTCTGGTTATTACTAAGATTTTCTGAGACAATAACATGATGAATGCAATACGCCCGAAGTTCCACTGTGCTGTGAATCTGGTCTTTTTGTGTTTCATTTTTATTTCACTTTGCTTCCACTTTTTTTCTTCTTTTTTTTTTTTCCTTTCTTTTTTTTTGGTGGTGACTGGATGAAAAAGTGCCTGAGAAGTTTCAGTACATTACTTGATCTGAGGAGTAGGTATAAGGGACGGAGAGGCAGAGAAACAAATGCTTTAGCACTCCAATCACTCGTTTAAAAACCGGTTTCATGGTTTTAGGCTTGTAAGTGCAATATACATTACGCATTCAGTCTGTGGGTCAGACGACATAAAAGTCCCCTTCCGCTACGGCTGCACACTGGAGTCAGCGAGACTCCAACTCCCATGATAACCTTTGGCATGAGGCATTCACACAATGAGCAACCTCTTACAAAACCACTAAAACCAAGTTCTGTGCTGTACTGACTTATCCTCAGCTTTAGGAGAACCATCAAGATGTTTCTCGTGGTCCTCATGCACAGGAGACCCACAATCTACCAAGCACCCTCGCTCATAGTCCACCTTCCAACGTTTCTGACTCAGGCTAGCTTAAGCGTACTCACAGGAAAGGGTGGTACGGTTACCATAGTCACTGGATTGAGCACGGTCTGCCCCACCAGTCCGGCATGATGGTGGGCCACCACAGCTGTGGGCTTACCCACCACCGCCGCCTGCTGGGCCGGCCCTGCCGTGCCATTGACCTGGCCGTGGGCCTGTGGATGGTGGGCAAGCGTGTGTGTAATGTGGCCCACCATTGCTGGTTGGGAGACGGCCACCGACTGTGGGTAGAGAGCAGCAGGGAGGTGGGCGACCGGGTGCACGGTGATGTGTCCGATAGGCTGGCCACCACTAGAGGGTGCTATGTGAGCCAGGTGCTTGGATCCGGCCGGCAGCACATGGTTGACGGCTTGGATGACGGAGGCGTGAGACACGGAAGCGTGGGCGATGACCGTGGGCTGGGGGGAGGAGACGATGTGGGCCGGCGGGGGCGGCGCCGGGGCGATGGCCTGGGGGGTCACCACTGGCACCTGTGGCTGGGGAGGGGGGGCGGAGGGCTGGGTGGAGGATTTGTGCTGGATGGAGATGTGGGAGGGGAGGACAGATGTTGGCGGAATGGTGGCGCGGGGGTCAGACGGGGCCGGCTGGAGCCTGTTAGCCGACGGGTGGGTGGCGTGCAGGACGTCGTCTTCCACTTCCTGCTCGAAGTTATCCTCACCTTCTGTAGAAAGACGAACAAGACTTTATGTAATAATACCTTTCACGACAAGTACGTAACAGAACCACGGTTAATACATCACGGTATTCACCCTTCAGTATGAAGCTGAATTTATCACTGGAATTTCTACATCCAAGTAAGTCATTTTACATATTCATCACTGACACAAAATTTCCACAAATTGCACATAACATATAGGTTCTACAGTTTACCACAGTGCATCGTTGAGCCAATACATCATCCCAGCCCAAGCCTGCCAGGCACAGTGAGTACCTGATGCTGTTGAGGTGGAGGCCTGGTCGTCGTCAGGCTGGGCCGCCTGCCGTAGGATGCGGTCTACCTCCATGGCATCCATGCCCTGGCTCAGCTCGTTCTTCAGCTCGGCCAACCTTTGCTGGGTGGCGATCTTCTCACGAGCCAACCGCTCCATTTCGTGTTCGTATTCCTTCTCCTTACGCTTCAGCGTCTGCAGCCAGGATGGAGATGATAGAGATGCTTTCATCATCATCATCATCATCATAACTGCTGAAAATGCTTGGGAAACTTCACCTTACATATGCAACACATTTTGTCGCTATCATTCTGGTCATAGGTCAGTCAAGATCCACAGTAATGACCACTAGTTTGATCTAGGAAGTCATGACTATTTATTTTTTGGTACACCTCAGTTAGTGATGTGTACTGTTGTTTACCTCACCAACCCCACCCCAATCAGTCTCGTATCCGCTGTTCTTTGAAGCAAAACCCTTTGTAAAAGCTCCACCTTTTCCGATTAACAGCAACACGGTAGGTGTGGTCAAGAGGGAATATATTCACTGCCTCGACTTTCAACCAATAGGCTTGTCCCAAAAAAAAAAAAAAACCTGTCTGACCACTTCTGCAAGTTAGTTCCGCATGACTCTCTCAGCTGAAAGTCAGCAAACCTTCCAACCGCTTGTGCTGGTGGGTGTGCCTTCTCTGAGCTATTCATATAACCTCTTGGTTAATGTTCACAGCACTAAAAGTTCAATACCATGGACTCTTAGTAGAGGGGGGGGGGAGCAAAAACAAAGTCACATGGTTAAATGGTCTGCTGACCCACTTTTACTTTTGGTCAGCTGACAGTAGAACATTAAAACATGATAGCAGTACTATGGCACATGGCCTATTGATTTTCCTTTCTGTGAAAGGCCTTCTCAAAGACGCAACAAAACACAAACAATGTCCACTCATGTCAAACGATAAGATAAAGACAAAATGACGCGTATGAAAATGGAGCCAGAGTGGACAAATAGGGGAACAAAACACAACAATGAAACAGCCCAAGGGAAGAATGTGTATTCAAAAAAAAACATAGGAAAACACTGTTCTGAGAAAAGCTGGTTAAACTCATTCACACACACACCCTTCTCCTGGTCTGCTAAAGCCCAGAGCATGCGTGGGGATCGTCACATGACTGCCTGCCTGCTTCCTCCTCCAGCCTGATACTGCTGCTTCTCTCTACTACAGCAGGACCACCCGGGCACCACCCGACTCCCCCCAGGGCTGTGACCACGAGGGTGCCGCCGAACAGGACGGGAGGAACGAGAACGGACATCGTGACGGGTAGGCTTCCACCCGGACAGGGGTGAAGTGGGGCGGGCTGGTCCGGATCGACCCAAGCCAAAGAGGCAAGGAGGGAATTCCAGAGAGCAAAATGCATGTTTATGCTGTCCGGAGAGCAGCGCTTGCACTTATGTAATGCTGCTGATATTAAAGGGAGTGTGAATGTAGTTGAAGACAGCATTTATTCGAGCATAGAGTGTGTGTGTGTGTGCGTGCGCTCTTGTGGGGCCTGATCCAGGATTAGTGAGACTGAGCCGTCTAGCTGCTGGATGCACCTTAAAGGACCTTCACAGCAACTCAACACCAGAGAAACACACACACACACACACACACACACACACACACACACACACACAGCATCTTCATGTATTAAACATAACACATTCAGCTATTAAAAATGAGTAAGGGCAACAGCGAACTAGAAGAGAGTTTATATAAAGAGAAGTTAAAGATGTAGCAATGGAATCTAAAGTTTTCAAATGCCTTAAGGTAACGCAAGTAAACACAAGTATGGCGATGTACAATGTGGTTAATGTTTTTCAGTGAAGTAAATTTCACGATATCCAGAATTTCATCAGTTTTAAAAGATGACAAAGAATAAGACATGAGTGAATGTAGTTCTGCATCATCCCATCAAGGCTAGAACCAGGCCTTCACAGGAGATACTGAAATGCAATCAAAAGCAAGGTTTGACTCATTCTTAAACATATTGAGTCTTATTAGTTTTCTCAGCTTTCTGGGCTTTGCTTTTTAGAGTGGTGACAGAAGAAACAGTCCCAGATCCAAGATGAAATCCAGCAAATCCAGGAGCACAGAAAGCCTTCAACCTCCAACCCTGTGGCCTTGTTGTTCTGGAATTTTTCCACCAAAACCAGCATTTTTACCAGCAATGCATGTAACAACAAGACACATGAGGCAATACCCTACAAATACCATTTCCGGATCTGACTCATCAAACTTGTTGACCTGCATCACCCAGCTGGGCTCACCCCATTGGCTGTTAGGATTTAAAACCAAGTGGGAGTGACTGTAGTTTTTACAGTCATTTTCCCATCATGTCACGTGCATTTCCTTTCCTATTGCCCAAAAATGGGCGTTCACTTCGGGCTGAACCGTCACAGGGTTTGATGAGCAAGAGCTCAGGGAATGGAAAACTCTTCAGAACCACATGTTCAAAACTACAGCGGTTTGGCAAAGTTTTGCAACACACTATGTTTGAGGTGATATGTTCTGATGAAACTACAAAGATCACAACTGGGCAGAAGTTTGGCTTTGTTCCAGAGTCAGTTTCACTCTGTGCCGAAGCAGATATCTAAACACTCACAGCACCCATTTTAACAGGAACATTTATTTGGAGCACCTTCATTAAACAGCCAATGTATACTCCAACTCCTCCTCGCTGGTCAAGGGTTTTGACGACAAGACCAATGCTGAGCAGATACCATTTGGTGGTGCGCAGCGTGGTTGTCGGTGTGATATTAACAGTGGCAGGGAGGTGGGTGTCATGTGTAACAATAGCATTGTAGTGGGTGTCATGTGTAACAGTAGCATTGTAGTGGGTGTCATGTGTAACAGTAGCATTGTAGTGGGTGTCATGTGGGTACGAGTGCATCATACACAGTAGTGTTGCTGGAGGATTTACACGTCACTGCTGGGTGGTTCGCCACCCAAAAATATCCCACAGCGGTTCCGATGAGTTGGGGGGGTGGGGGTGAGGTGGGGGGATTGGCTCCAGAGCTGAACAGAAAAGAAGGTGGATGACAAACTGTACATACCGACAGACAGGCCAGAGTCTGTAAATAAACACCTACATGACAGTGGCACCTAAAAAAGTACGTATAGGTTCCAGGTAGGTGTCTCAAATAATTGGGTGGTGAGTGTATATATACAACATTGTATGCAATACTGCCTGCTAATGTATTCACGACTTGGTAGCTCAGTGGTCAAGGTGCTCAACTGCATTTGATCAAGGTGATCAAAACATTGCGGGTTCAAGCCTCACCACCGCCAGTCGACGGCGTTGGGCTCAAGATGTATTCAATCGTAATTGTAAATCACTTTGGATAAAAGCATCAGCCGAAGGCTGTAAATATAAATACTGGTTAGTTCCCTGCCAGTGTATCTGTGTAACAACAGGTTCACTCCTGCGGATGTAATAAAGCCATTTCTTATTTATTCAGGAAAAAACAGCACATCTCGACACAGTAAGGTAACAGCGCTTTAGTTATGAACAACGCATCCGGTCCAGACAGACATGATGCGGAAGCAGAGACGTCGGCGGCCAGGGACGCGCCGTCCTGCCTGCGCAAAAACGCCCGAGCCACCGAACAGGCAGCCCCCTTCAAGTCCCCGCGGGATATCACCACGGCAACAGCTGGAACCCGCCACAGTCTCCCTGGCAACGAAACAGAAAGGGAGCAGAGTGGCAAGGGGGTGGGAGGGGTGGAACCGAATGCGATCTGGGCTAATGTGATTGGACTGCTCGACTGCCAGTATGTTCCGCTCCGACGCTTCTCAAACATGTACACTCCCCCCCCCCCCCCCTTCACTTACACGCCTCCCCATCCTCACCCCCAGTGCTTTCTCTGTAATTACAGCCTCCCCTACACTCTCGTTTTCACTTTAGCGCTGAATGATTTGTCCTTGGTGACGACGAATTCACAGCTCTCCATTAACGGCAAGGAGAGAGGATGTAGCCGCGCTGGAAATAAAAACACCTAAAGAGCCTGGTTGTGTGGGGCTATCGCGTTACAAGGCACTATGGGTACAAGGAAAGCAGAGGCACAGGGTGACCACGAGACTGCGAGATATCAAATAGGAATTTCGTCACTTCTTTCTTGGAGAATCGACTGACCCAGGGTGCCAGCGGGCGGTTCGACCGCAGTGAAGGGTGGCCTGGGTGTATTACATCAGCAGCTTAGTCCGACCGCTGGTGCACAAACGCGGCATGAAAAAGCAAAGGGACTCCCCGCTGGTCGTGTCCTGCGCCGTCGCCTTAGCAACACCGATTCGCATCAGAGAAGGGGGTGGGGGGAGGGTTTAGATGGTCGACGGGCCCAGGTCTACAAGTCACGGAGGGGCATTTGGGGGAGGGGTGGTGCGCCATTATCCCTGTTCTTTAGGGCTCCATCCTCCCCGGTCTCCCTCCATAACGAGGCAACAACTCTTAGCCAGAGCCAGGAAGCATGAGGCCTGTCTGGCCCTGCTCCCAGCCAAAGGGAGGGGAGGGGTTTGTCTAAAGAAGCAGCTGACGTCAACAGGCTCGCGCAAACCATGTGCTCATGCTGCACGTGGCCTCAGGAGCAGGCGAGGAGCTGAAGGGAGAGGAGAGAGAAAGAGGGAGAGGGGGAAGCAGCTAAACCTCCGGCTTCGTGCCAGTAAAGGAGAATTCCATGTAATTGTGTTGGTCCGTGGCCTAAATTCTCCAGACCAAGAACATATTTTTTTGGCCCTTGTACAACGGTAGATTAAAAAAGATGCGTTATAATGACAGGCTTGGAATTAACTCTGATTTACTTTGATCTGTTGATTTAATAATAATAATAATAAATATTTCATGTACATTAGCAACTTGGAACATTTCCTCTTTATTATAATGTTGGAACCAACAGTGAAGAGAATAAACTTAATCAAAGTAGTGATCACACAGCACAGAATTATTAATCCAAGCAACCGAAAGTCTCCTCCTTCTCGTCTTGCAAATATAAACTGTTGTATATTACCACAGCAGCACGGTGTGTACAGAAACACTGGCAATAAAATGAACTCCAGTACAAAGAGGCAGGCAGGTGAAAACAGGGATGAAGTGACATAACAGATAACAACTACAGAAGGTAGTAGTCTGTCTCCCAGCGACAGTCATATATAACCATGACACTGCTCCTCCACTAAGAGACACACACACACACACACACACACACACACACAGCAAGGGTGTGTGCGTGTGTGGGAGAGAGAGAGAAAGAGAGAGAGAGAATATGAGGAAAAACGAATCTCGCTCGAAAAATCACAATCCTACGGCTGGTTCCAAAACAAACGAGAAGGACGACCTGCACACACACACACAAAAAAAAACAGGTCCATTTTAAACGACACGTTTGCACCCTCAGTCAATCCCTCAGTCTATCAAAAAGCTTTTTCTGTTTTCTATCAAATCTGAACTCCTACAGTTCAGGTCAGTCAAGCACCAGCAATCGGACCGGAATCGCCACCCTCACCTGCCGTTTTAAACATTAACTTTTACAACAACAACCTCCTTAATCCGATCCTGTCCAAGGCAAATGACTATTCAAGACCGGAGTCTTAGAAGCGCGTGACCCAAAGGCATTACGTGACCAGAAAGTCACGCAAATCTACCGTACACACGTTTTGGGTCAACCAGAGCAAAACCAGAGTTCAACAGCTCTCAACTACTCTTAACTTCAACCTTTCCTTTCCTTTCTCCTCTTAACATTTACTCCCTCTCTTTTTCTGAACTGAATCGTAGCCAGTTTCCAGTAAGTAGGTCCTTCCTTTACCCAGTCACGTGACCATGCCTCCGATCCGGGAGGGAACACGCGTGTGACATCAGAGCGCTCGGACATAAAAGCAGCCCAATGCCTCACCTGGATGTAGCGCAGGGCGCTTCTGAGCACGCTCAGGTTGGACGTCTTCTTCTCGTCCACGTTGGGGACGTTCTTCTTCAGCGTCTCGAAGCATTCCTTCAGATGGGCTCGCCTACGGCAGCCACACAGAGCGCGGCGTGAGCGCGCCAACGATTCACTCTCTGCTCCTACAGCGGCGTCGCAAAAAAACCCTGACTGGACGTTTGCGTTCGTTTGCAGGCATCGGAGAGGACGCTACAGCTACAGAGAGAAGGCGTCTGAAAATGCCTGCCAAGCTACTCCAATGTTCTGTAAAAGCATTTCTGAAATTCGCTCAGTTATGAAAATCGTCCACCCACACCGCCATTATGTTGACTCCAAGAACGGGTTAAATCGAATAGTGTAGGCTGATTATTTCATGATAAAAGTGTCTAGACAGAACACAGACTAAGTGCTTTGAACAGACCAAGTGTGTCTGAAGGCTTTAAAGGATGTTCCATATTGTTATTAAATAATTCACAATGTTTTTTCTACTGGTAAGCTAGTCTGGTAAACAAATAATATCTGGTAAACTAACTGGAGATCTATTAAAATAAATGAACACACATACAAAATTACCTGAGCTTATAAAGCCACTTAACTGGCATGAAGTTTCTTTAGGTCCATTACTTTACAGTCCAACTTTCCCTGTTGCCTTAAAGCTTATAAAATAGGTTCTCTCTCTTCCTTTATTCTAAAAAAAACTATGATTCAAGATCTATAACAAGTCAAAATTTCTTCATGTAATATCCAAGTTCCCTCAATTCATTTTACTATGACTCAAGGCCAAAGTGATGTACAATTACATACGACAAATGTGCAGGTTTTTTTTCTGTTCTCCGTTGGTTGCAGAATGTACAGAGCAAATATGAAGTGGTAAAGGTGCCCTTACCTGTTCTTTTCCAGCTTATTGTGCACCTCTCTGGTTCCAGCTCTGTAAGCACAGGAGTGATTCGTTTAGGCCAATGCGGGAGCTGCATGTAGGATGATCAGGACCAATGCATGCAATGTGTAACCCTGAGACCTTTTCATGGATATTTTTAAAATGCTCACAATAGACATTAATTAAGAAAAAAAGCCATTCTTTAATTTGTATTTGACACATTTACAGCGTTTTGAGAAGAGCTAGGATGTTAAAAGGGGGGAGCAATAAAACGCTAAACCAAATCACCAGCTTGCCCAAAAAAGTTGATAAAAAGCTAGTCATCGCTACATTATTTAATCAGGCATGTCAGGAAGCAGCGTTCTCACCCCCCGGGTCGCCTCTTCCCCTCCAGGCCGCGGGAGTCCTCCAAGGCTGCACCGTTGGGCCTGGCCGGTTGTGTGGCCAGGCCCTGGGGCTGGGCCAGGGCAGGCTGAGGCAGCAGAGCATGCTTGGGGCCCGGGTGCTGGGCAGTGGTGATGACAGGGGCCGGATACGGTTGCAGCAGGGACTGCGGCTGCTGGGGGCTGTTGCCGGACAGCGGCAGGGAAGGGCCGGGCTCCGTCTTTATGTGGGCCACTAAGTGCCGCTGGGGCTGCTGTTGCTGTGGAGGGGAGTGGGCGTCCTTCGCTGCAGGGCTGAGCAGAGGGGCGGTCGGGGGGGACAGAGCCGTCGCCAGGGGGGTCACCATGGGCATTGGGGGCGCAGCGTGGAGGGCCTGCGCTGCAGGGCTAGCGGAGACCATGGGGATTGGGATGACAGTGATGGGAACCGCTGGAGGAAGGGGAGGGGGCGGTGCCAGGGAGTTGGGCTGGTGCCGGTGGGGCTCTGCCCGCGTCTCGTCGGCCCAGGTCACATGGCTGACCTGCACGGACTGGACGGGTGGGGCAGTGACCTCAGGTCGCTTCGACTCGCGGGAGTGAAGGGCTTTCTCTCGCCGTTCCTCCTCGTCTGCAAGGAGAGAAGAGACCGTTGTCACAGTTACGGCACGTAGGTCCACAGAGCTCCACATATCTGTTTAAACAGTTTCCTGTCGCTTTATGCATGAGACAGCGAATCCACTACAAGTAGAAATCAAAATATCAAACAAATTTTGACATGTCATAGAGTGGGAGAGATGCATCAAAGCTCGGCTTAAACTTGGCTTCGTGATTCAGGAAGGAATCCCAGATACTGAAACGAGGCACCACACTGCAAACTGAACCATGCCACCCGGCTCTGAACAATGAGTTCCAAGATTAAATTACCATATGGACTTGAGCCATGACTTGAAATACTGAAAACTGACTCCAGTGCTGCCAGAAGCCAGAACTCTACCCATCCTCAGGCTTTAAAACTGGTACAGCAGGACTAATCAGTTGGCGTCTATCTGCAGCGAGGCCTTTCAGGCTCGGGCGAAGGAGTGCACTGCTGTCTCTTTAAGAGAGAAGCCCTGGTACGGGTCTGGCCTGCTCTCCAGCGCAGGAGCGCTGACGTCACTCAGCAGGCCCACACGAGAAGCAGAGGGAATCTGAGGACAAGCCACACTGCCTTCGCCTGCAGCCCTGCCAGACGCTTCCATTGGCTGGCGAAGCGTGACTGACAGACGGGGCTGTACGGTAGGCTGTGTCCCTGGAGCCTGGAAGGTTGCAGCTTTTGTTCAGTGGGTTGAATAAAAAAAAGGGGAGAGAGAGAGAAAGAGAGAGAGAGAGAGAGAGAGAGAGAGAGAGAGAGAGAGAGAGAAGGGGGGGGCTGCAGCTGCTGTCTTTCAGCTGATGTCATTAGCGCTAGGAGACTGGAGGTGCGGCCACTCCTCCCCCACCGCCGCAGGGAGCACGTAACACAGCCACAACCAATGCAGCCAGGCGGCGGTTGCCATGGACGCGCAGAGACCAACAGACTGGCACATGGGAATCCTCGTCCGTTGGAGAGGCTTAGGAGTCGAGCGACTGGGGCGCAGCAGCGTTCTCTGAAGGCTCCTCCCCCTCTCGGGCGCTCAGCCTCTCGTGAGGAACCGGCGGTAGGGCGCGCCGAGCGACAGCGCAGTCAGGAAACAAACAGACAGACTCACTCACCTGTAACGAGGATCGGGCGTCGCCTAGGCGACACCCACCTTTCGATCAGAACGCTCACAAATAAAGGACGGGCCCCACAGTCGCTCGGCCTAGAGAAATGAAGGGACTGCCCAGGCGGAGCCGGAATTGCTGACGTCTCCACGAAAGAGACACCGGAGTCTCGCGGCTAAGTCAACAGACGAATAACGGCCTCAATTACGCGGCGATCTGCGGAGGCCTTGCTCTCCTGTTCACCATGCCTTCCTGGCTCGAGTGCTGCCTGGTCTCCTGACATAGATTATACAGGCTGCTGTGAGTCAGGGAAAAAATGTGCCAACAGGACACAGCCGTTTGACTTCCCTCCCTCCCTCCTTCCCTCCGGAGCACATGCAATTACTCACACATGCGGTCTGGAGCACAAACAAAGCAGGGCACCCACGCAAGGAGGCACAAGCTCAGACGCGTGCAGCCTAGGAGATGCCGTGACCCCCAGTCGGCTGTTGGGAACCTCGCAAAGGCATGTTCAAAAAAGAAAAAAAACAGTGAGGCCCGATGCTACACAGATAAAACAGGTGAAGCGCTCACCTCCTTGGTGGGTCCGTCCGTGTGATTTCGATCGAGGGCTTTGACAATACAGAACTACTGGATTTGTGAGCTATGGAAGGTTTGGCTCAGTCTACTAAGAACTGCATGTCTTCTAGCAAACTGCTCCACTGGAACAAAATGTCTTTGGCGAATCAAGGGTCTGAAACAAACCGCTAAACTCCCTTAGGCTTCTGAACGAAGAAACTAATCAGCGAAGAAACTGATCAGGTTGCTAGCATTCCCAGAAAACACCACCATCACCTGAAGAAAACTGGTTTAGGAAAACCTAATATAGCAAATGAAAATATAGCATATGGAAATATACTGCATTGAGGGTGGAATCTTGTCTACCTGATGTATACATTTGACCTCATGTATACACTTACTAATCCTATTCACATTTCTGCCATGTGCAAAACATTTGTGTTTGATGATGTCACAGTACACAACCAGTAACACAGGCCAGTACATGACCACCACAGAGTCCTTAAGAGTCTCTGGAGCACACAATCCAAACTTCATTAACTTCAACATCCCACTGAAATATTTTGTAAGGGAGCAAAGTCCAAATGGTGTTCAAGGCCCATAAAGAATTTGTGTGGAGTGCACATAAACATAAGCCTGATGGAGGTAAGAAAGGGTTAGTCTATACATTTTTTTAAGGAGAGTCCTGTCTGGTTGGTTTTGTGGGGACACACTCCTTTGATACACCCTGTTTTAGAGTTATGTGATTGGTCTGTTTACAACAGATGGTTGGTGCAATGTCTGATATTAGTCTGAAATTTGAGACACTTCAGGAAAGGAACAGTGAGGAGATTATTTCCATGTTATTTCCATTTAAAGGAAAAAGGAAATCAGTCCCAAACAGCCAAGAAAAGCCCTACTTTGACTTGCGCGAAAAAAGTACGTTATATAACTTCTTCATTGAAAGAAGGAGGAGGGAGGGGGTGTTGCCCTACTTTCTCCCCCGTTGTGACCTGCGCTAGGCGGTGGGCGGTCTTCATGGGGGTGGGGGTGGGGGTGGGGGTGGGGGTGGAGGGTGTCTGGCACGCACGTGGTAGCAAGAGGCGGTCCTTCAGCACGCGGTATTTGCTAGGGGTGTGGATTCACTGACACGTCATCTCGAGAATGAAACAAAAAACCTACTCCCAGATTGTATCGATAAAAACTGTCGGACTAGAAATATAGCAAGCCCGTATTAAAGCTATGAGGTAGGCCTGTGATAATCGAACAAAACACGAATGAACTTATACCGATAAACTACGAAGGAAAAAGCAAAATGGCCTTGAAAGTCAGACATCTACTCGGCAATGTCATTATGTAAAAAAGACTCAGGTCCATTGCCACCGCCCAACGCAGGGGTAGCGCGACATTCGCTTACTGTTTAGATAGGTAATTAACATACAAATGTGATCAAATTTAGCCACCAATCAGCAGGGATATTTTAATCTAGGTACGGACTCTTTGGGGAATATAAAAACAATTACAATAACGTTACAAGTAATTATGCTAGAATACCTAAGCTTATTAATATCGACCGAAAAAAACGAAGAGTCCGCGCCATACAAGACAATCTGCCAGGGAAAGAATGTAACCACCCACCGCAGCGGTATTGAGCGCGCATAGTAGCAGACTAAATATAGAATGGATTTAACCCGGAAACCGAGTAAGCGAAATATGCCCTAATCGTGCTGCCTACCACCCGGCAGACGATGGAATACAATGGAAATCACACTTCAAGACAAAGACTGGACATTCACAGTGACATGATTTGCATGTCATTTAACGTGCACTTCCTTACGAAGGTCCAACGTTCTGCACTGGTCTGTCGGCAACAAAATCGTTTTGGCAAGAACAAATCCGGCTGTAATTAATCAGAACCTAATTATTGTCTACAAAATCAACAATTACCCCGGCAAACTCCCCCCTCCCGCCTTACCACGTGTAATCTGTTGTTGCTGGGCTTGCCACTCCAGATACCTAGCCGCCTCCAACAGCGTATCGATACTCATTTCGTACACCGATACAATGCGGTCTCTTTAAAAATGCAAGCGGGGCCCCTGTTGCCGGTGTAACAGTTGCTCAAACGCAGAATGATATAAAGGGGTCCAAAGAGAGTCATAAAATATCCAAAGCTCTTCCGAAAATCTTCAGATATTCATTACTTGACTTGCAACAAGATGGCGATGCGAGTAACAGAAAACACAACAAGTCGAAGGCTTACCATTCAGGATCCGCCCTCATCGCTGCTACTCCTCCCCAATACTACCAGCTATCGAAAAGTAGGGCAAAGCACAACGCCCGAAAGGCAGTAGGATCAGGAGTTTCTAATGGATACAAACATCAAAAATTAAACTGTAACATTGTTATCCTCTTTAAAAACTGCGAAATTGAGAGTGCATGCATGATATGCGTGTTTACCCTGACTGAATGTGCATGCTAGAGCGAATTATATGTATAATCTCCACGGGATCCAGCTTCCGTGTTTTCGAGGCTGTCTTTCCCTGCAGTATATTTGCATATGATTAAAACATGTCGATGCGAGGGAACCAATGGGCGTGGAGAACAACACGGCATGGTGTCTGTCCACATGGGCACCCGCTAGGCCCGAGCGCGGCTCATTTGCATGTCAAGAGCGTGACTCTGCCTAGCTGTCTTGAAACCTGACAATCATTCTGAGTAAGTAT
Organism: Sternarchorhynchus goeldii; assembly: GCA_028565775.1. NCBI lineage: Eukaryota > Metazoa > Chordata > Actinopteri > Gymnotiformes > Apteronotidae > Sternarchorhynchus > Sternarchorhynchus goeldii. The sequence continues at coordinate 14,940,482 of JAOXYF010000003.1, read as the reverse complement.
TCTAGTAGCCACGCCCAGACCTAGATCAGATTTTTTAGGACAAACAAAAGTTAATATGTATCGAATGATTTCGCGTCAAAAGAATGTGTTTAAACGGTTCGACATTATTTATATAATTTTCAAAATAACTTGTAAAAAGCTCCGAAAGTTGGCTACGATGCAAATCTAGGATACATTCCTTTTCCTAGACGTGTTCTCCTATGTAATTAAGTGTGTAGTATCTTAGTTCAAAACGTTAACTGTTAAGATCTCTCTCCTTTTCAGACGCCGCCTCACCCCGCCACGCAGTCACAGATACATGGCGGTTGAGTCTGTGTATAGTCTGTGGAAGTTAATATTTATTGTACCGTTTGACCTCATTAATCAATACGTGTGCTTGCGACCAACTATGTGTGATGAATAACGTCATCTCTGCCTTCGCCTAGTGTGTCAAGTTAGCGATGTGCGATAATAGAGCATTGGAAAGTTAGTACCGGATCTGCAGTCCCGTGTGATTAAAACTTAACAGCGTTCATTTCGAAGCGTGATGTACTTATCTTGAACAATGTTGCTTAAGAACTCCAGGGAGCGTTGCTGATTCACACTAACCTGAATTGCTGGCAAACATTTTTAATATTGACATACACAAGAATATGACTCGATGCCATAAAAGACAGTGTTGTTACATTTCAGGCTAAAATAACGTTAATTTTACATGTGGCGGAGCAAAAAGAAATTAATTTGTACTTTGTGAGTTTAAGATGCAGTAGTACCGCGGACAGATCATTCAGACTATCTGTATGAATGAGTGCTGGCATGGTAACAGGCCGTGATAGGTTTACAAAAGGGAAAACCCTGGGCGACTAGGAAACAGTCAGAGCATCTTACCCAATCAGCATTGCGCTTGAAACTACGTAATCCCCGATGTCGCTCTAGAGCACACGCACGCTCCCTACACACATACACAGACCAGTCTCACACGTATAACATGATCACATAAGTGTACGCACATACCAGAAGATTCCATTTGCACACGCATGCGTCTCACCCTGAAATACACAGGTCCATGCTGACTGGAGGTGGTTATTTTCTGTGTTGTGTGTATCGTGCTTAGTCATTATATATTTTTTACCTATTACTGCCTCTGAATCTTAAAAACATACATACTTGCTTGATTGTGTATTAATTTTTTAACAACATTTTGAAGCATGTTATCACAATTCCTATTATCGTCTGATAAAAAAACAGGTTATTTGAATTTAGTGGTGTGCACTAAATATCCTAACAAAATCTAATGCACCAACATACTAACAGTATTGATATGATTTCATATGACGATGCTCTTTTGGACTCTATCTTGAGCCCAAGTGCTCCCTCTTGTGATCAGTCCTATAACTTGTAACTTGCCACATAAGTCTACACAATTCTACATTCAACAGTCTGCTTCATGCACATCATCATCTGACAGCATGAATTTGGATTCCCTGAATTGGTGTATATTTTTTTGTCAACTGTATTAAAATGAATAAATCACCAAAGAAAGAAAAATAATAAATGTTTTATCAAGTAATGGCTCAATAATATATAAATATATCTATATATAAATATATCAATAATAATTATTAATTAATATCTTTATTCTGTTAGAAAGCAGTCGTTCTGCATTTCAGTCCTAATCCAGGCTGAGAATACCTTTAACGGGATTAAAATGATTATTATTATTGTTATGATCAAATCGAGCAAATATAGGTTTGCCTGAGTAGTACTAGAACATAAGACTGCACACACCCTTTTGCCTCTCCAGGAGCAGGACTGCCTGCCTGCCTGTCATGGCCTGTGGCACTGCTGTAGATGATGTAATGCAACTTCTTTCTGCAGACAGCAGCCACTAGAGGGAGCAGGTTGGCGACATTTCCTCGGGTTATTTCTGCTTCGCGTGAATGTACTTTGACAGTCGACAGCACCGGCCATTATGGCCAACCAATGAACTGGTTCCGAAAACATATGTGTGCCCCAGCTAATGAAATAATGCCTTGATGCAGACTGGTTATAATGTGTGCTTTCTGTAGTCAGTGCCATCCAGACTATATGAAATCTTCATCAGTTTTTTGTATGAGCTCTGTCGCTGATGGTTCTTCCTCGTAATTATTAACAATACACATTAGAAACATGCATTAGCACCGTGGAAGTAGGAAATCAACAATGCCCGTCCTCACGCAGATCTGGGATTAGTGTACTGTTTGCAGAAACAAACTTTACACAGGTAGATCTCTTGAGAACAATGCTTTGAAATACAGAGCAAACATTATCTTTTCAAAAATTATCGGTCTTTATGACCATATTACCTTGAAAATAGAATATTTAAAACTGGGAAATTATAATAAATCATGTAATCTCCTCTTGTAGTTTTCATTCATAATTATTTCATTCATAAATCCGAGTTGCTCCTTATACAGTACTATTACTCATATGACAATGTCAAGTAGCAAAACAACAGCACGCAGTAATATATCCGTCCAGGTAACGCCTGGAGAACGTACAGCTTTGCAACGCAGAGGTTTACCTTGGCAACTGAGAGCCAGAGCTCTACATGTTCGTGCCTACATGCACTGAGCCGAAGACTCAGCATGTTTATCACGTGCTTGTGCAGGGTTTAAGGTTTTTCCTCCACACTGCGCCAGCAGGAACACTAGTGCAGCCAAAGCCCCCTGGAGGGAAAGCGGTGTAATTGCAGTGTAAATGTTATCTTAGAAACTCTTAACTCCTAGAAAAGATATTTACTGTGGACATTATTTATGGAGGCCTAAATGTAAATCGTTAAGAACAAGTATAAGGCCTTGCTTAAGAATAAAGGCAAATCAATTGACATACAGGTCAAACCTACAACGCCCTTGTGAACACTGTGTTATATGTTTATAAAGTACTAGAGTACTATAGTAGTGCTGCACAGTTTAGCTGCTCCAACACATCTGATGCAAAAAGTCAGCTAATTATGAAGACCTTCATAAGTTTAAATTGATGCCTGGCTGGCTAGTCTGTGAAACAACTAAATGCCTGAAATGTGGGCTGCTGTGACTTGTAAAGACTGATATAATGTGGTTGTTATAGTTATTTAAAACAACGGTAAAGCCTTACGCTTGACATCTCCTCTGCATTTGTGTTTTTTAGCCTGTTGACCAAGAAAGGTGATCTCCTTTAGGGAAAAAAACTAATCAGTATTCCACACAGAATCAACCCTCCACAGTACATTCATATAAATATAAATAATGTTGTACTGATTATATCTACTGTATTGCTAATCCAAGATCTTTAATGTTTATATTCATTCTCAGTTGTCCAGGTTAAATCAATTTCATAATTTACCTGAATGTAGGGACCAAGCTTCACTGCACAAACTTTCATTGGAGTTGATTTGTTCTTTATGGTGAATGCTGTCATGTTGTGCTCTGGGTTTTCAAATGCACATCTACTGGGTTTTGCAAAAACATAGACATACAGAGACTCTTACTGTTGCCAGGATACAGAACATTGGGAAACAGAAGCTAGTGTATAAATGTGTCTGATACTGTGGACAGAAATGCATTATTGAGTAAAGACCTTGATCTCCATCTGTTAATAGTGTGTCTCTGTGTGTGTGTTTGCTGCAGGCGATGTTGAAATGCAGACTAGACCGTGTGAAATGCTGCATCATGTTTTTGTCTGAATGCTGTCACTGCTGGTTTGTTTTCAGGGTCGTTTGCCATACATATTTGGTACTAGCATTGTGGTCCATATCCACATATATCGCCTTTTTGGTCCTTATCAGCATCATCGGTGCGGGAGCTCAATCCAGCTGCCTCAGAACCGTTCAATGTTTCTTTGCTTTGACTTTGATTGTCCTTTTCAGTCAGAAAAGGCAACTACTCCACCCATAATTAATGCATCAGCAACGTCATTGAATTGATGTCCATGGCTGAGGGACTTGTCCCTGTGGAGCAGATAGATACAGAACAATTTGAGGAGAGCTGTTGCTGTGGTGGTCTAGCCAAAGGATATTCAAGACCCATCCATTCCATCCATTTAATTAGTGTACATTTTATAGAAAGGTCAAGGCAAAAACAGCATTGCCTGTCAGAGAAATCAATGAGCAAACTGCTGAAGTTTTGATTAAATAAATAAAAAATAAAGTAAAAATCTTTTGGGATTAAACGTCATGTATAGTTTCACATTACTAGCAGTTGACTGATCAGGTGACTGAACTGTTTCTGTGAGAGCGTCTCAACAACACAATCCTACACCAGAGAATCACTTTGACCGCTCATCCATATCAAATCAACACTATGTACATCTGAACAGATATAAGAAATGATATAAGCAATACACAACATTCCATGTAAATAATTGTTTATACTCGACATCTCCAAAATTCTACAAATGACAGATTTTATTGTAGAGAAAAATCTTGATGGGCATGTTCATGTTATGACGACGCAAAATGTCCAGAAGAAAATGCAACACTCCATTTTTGGTTTCACATTCTGCTGGATTTCATTTGGTGAGGTACCCAATTAGAAATGCTGGATTTTTAATTACATATGGATGGCTCAAAAGTTCATATCATCAAGGATTTCTTCATGATTCAAAAATATAGATCTCTGTATTAGCAGTAAATGTAACTCAGATACTGAAGTTATACATTGACTTTATATACTAACTCCAAGTTATATACTCTATATATAGTTGAACAAGGTACATTTTACGTTTAGAAATAAAAACTATATCCAAGCCATTATAATTTAACAGACTAAAACAGATAGTCAGATTTCACCGTGCAACAAATAACCTAACCACCCAACTTCCAAACCCCATTGCAACTGTAAAAGCACAAGACCAAGGTAGGGAACTGAACCCTTGAATCAGTCACCTTACAATATTAAAATGAGCCGAAGACACAAAATGATTGCTTTATATTTACATTTTTTATTACTCTTAATTATGTTGCAAACAATGACATCCAGATATATTGGTACACAATTTATATTTTGTGAGTGTGTGTACATGTGTGCGAGAACAGTAAGATCACAAAAAGCAGAATGAAGGTCTTTACGTCAAGGGGCTTCAGTATATTAACAAGGCATAAAAAGCAAACTGGACTTGGAGCTTACTGGATGCACAACCCTACTGCACATACAGAAAAGCTCTAACATCCTTCCACGTCAACTGATACTACATACACAGCTTTGGAATAAAGCGGCTAGGCCTACACAACTGCCATTAAAACAGTTACAACCACGTGCACCACTGACGTAACCCCTTAGGTTGCTAAAATCTGCCTCTTCATCCCATCTATAACTAGGAGAGGAGTTTTCAATCCATATTCGTGTCAAACGGTCAACCGCTTGCTGCCGCCGTCAATTCAATAACAACACAGAGGAGGCAATTTTCCTACAAACGCGTTCGTTTTGACACGTGCATACATACCTGTTCGTCAACAGTTAACACAGAGCAGCCTATAGTTATTGCACTTGTTGATCCACCTTGGAGGCATCTTTCCGTTACTACAGGCAGCCGCTCTGCAGGCCCATCAGAGTGAGTTTACTGGCGGAGACATTAAATCTGCAGTGTCACCAATCTCCCTGATACAAGAGAGCCTTACTAGATAGCTCATCCAGTAAAGTGACACACAGCAGTACCACTGAATGTCAAAAAGGTTACTTCAATCGCAGAACTTTGAGCAGACCACACCTAACACCCCCCCCCCACGTATGTACGCTCCCAGCATGGCAGCTGACTCACACTTGCCCGCGCACACAGGAAATAAAATACAGGCAACAAAACGGATGATGTCATAATCGTGCTAACAAAATATGGTTTTCATTCAGGTGTTTCTTGAATGGAGTCGACGCATGAAAAAAATAAAAACTGTTAGTGAGTGGTGTATTGTCAGTATGTGGCCTGAGCTTAGACAATTGCTAAAGACGACACTCGCTGCGCCTAGAAACCTGTAGTTAGCGGATGGTTATGGTGTATTTGCTAAAACCGTTATGAGGCTGTCTGTGGTAACATAAAAGATGATGCATGAATTCTTTTTAACATGGCGGAATGCACGGTCCCTGCAAGCATCTTGCTTTGATTAATTATGCAGTCCAGAAAAAGGTGAGTAAGCATAACATCATTTGGTACAAGTACCATTTCTTCACAGATGTTCTCCTGGAGACAATCATGACAAAATGCAATGGTGCTGAAGTGAGCAGAACTGTTCGGTTCTCCACAAATAGTAGTTAAATGGAGCACAGCAAAAAAAAAAAAAGAGAATGTAAACCCTGCTTTACACACATCATGTACCTCCTTCAACAAGTGCACTTAAACAAGACGGTTCCCTGTCACTGTTGATTCGTCTTCTCATTAATATGATCACCTTGACCACGCTCACCAAGTCACAGCTTGTCTGTTGTTATAGACAGATGAACTGGCACGTGACTGGGAAAACTGAGGCCATAGTCAGTTTAATCTTGCAAGGCAGACATTGTGTTAAACCTGTCAACGCTGACCTTGGCTCAAAGTGGTCTTCATGACCTGTAGCTCAGATCAATCTTAAACCCAACATACATGAAAAACTAGCAGACTTTGCTGAGAGGATCTCTGGCCAACACCTGTATGTCCATGTTAAGTGCTAGATAATCTTTGCTGAGTGTGAGATTTTGTATATTGATTAAAAAAAAAAAAATCCTCTCACACTAGGTTGTATGTCTACTATGCAGCTTTTAGCACCTAAAAACGCATTATTGGAGAAGGTCCTTTGGGGCCAGGGGTGGGGACGACAAAGTTAGACGTTTCGTTTAGTTAACCGACATCTTGCGCAAAAACAAAAACAAAAACAAAAAACCAAAACAAAAAAGTCATGCATCTAGAGGTCATACATCAGTAATCCGTCAGATTTACAGTAATTCCCTCAGATGCACAAAGCTGTACATTTCAAAGGAAATCTTGACACCCCCTTTTCTATTTCTCTCTTGAAACTTAAAAGAAAAGCGAGACTCGCTTTGAGTGCCCTGTACTTGAATTCCCCAGACAGGATCATTCTGCCTTCTGTAAGGAGATGCTCGATGTCTGAGCACTGCCTGTGCTCCTTCACCCTTATGGTAGCTTCTAGACAATGGTAAGGCCCCCTCCCCCCTCCCCCATTTTTTTTAATTATTATTGTATTTTTTTGTTTATTTTTTACAGAATACAAGTTTTTGGAATCACCATGCAAGAATACTTGTTTTTCTTTTTTCTTACTTTTTTCCACTCCTTTTGAGGGTGTCTCTTGTAACATTTAATAAGCTCAAACTACATCCAGAATAATTTACATAAAAGGACAATAGTTATTAGAAGAGAGCTGGATGGGATGATAGCCATGGTGATGAGTGCTTCCTGAAGGGTGAGTGTCAGGGCAAGGGGTAAAGTGACGGTAAAGAGGGGGGGAGGCAAGGGGGCGGGACCAGGGAGAAATCAGCGACATTCCCACACTTTGACTGTTTGATCTACGCTTCCTGTCACCACATAGGGGGAAGCCTTGTGGAAATCTGTGGAGAAAAAGATGAAGGATGTATGTGAGTAAAACCCATGGGGGAAAACTCATAAAAGGAGAGAGAAAAAAAAAAAAAAAAGCTGGACAATGCATTTCCTAATGGCATTAGGAAAGGTCATGAAACCCACGTCTTGCCATCCTGGAGCACTAGGCAACAGCATCTTACCCAGAGAGGTAACAAAGTGTTCGTGGGCACTCAGGGTCTTCATGCAGCGCTTGTTCTTATAGTCCCAGATGCGCAGCGTCTTATCGTCTGCGCAGCTCACCACAAACTTTCCTCCTGGGTGGAAGAGCACCCCACGCACCCAATTATCATGGCCAACCTGAGAGAGAGAGAGAGAGAGAGAGAGAGAGAGAGAGAGAGAGAGAAATATACATTCAGTATGTAGAAAATGGATGTTAAGCCAATGCACATTCAAGTTTGTTGCCAGTAAATATTCTAGTTCCTGATTCAAGGTTATTCACCAGTGTCATAAGGCACATGCCAGTGCTGACATCCCACATCTTAATGGTTTTGTCTCGGGATCCTGACAGTAGGAAGGGACCAGGCTTTCCACTCTTCTTGTTCTACAGGAGGCACACGACGAACTTTGGGTTGAATAAAGCAATAACGATATTTCCAATTCTCGAAACGTTAGAATAATAATTGGCAGCTGCATCGCATCCAAACAGTTATCAGACACCAGGCGGGCAGTGGTACTTATAGTTTCTTTTCTAATAAAACAGAATACCTTCATCAGACCTTACAATGAAGCATTTCTACAAAGTGATGCGGCAGTAATTCATAAGGTAACTCTTCCGTCATAAGCAGGGAGGAGAGTGCTGGGCACCTCTGAGCCTGTGGCCTCCAGTATGGTGGGGTGGGCGCTGTCTGGAGCCCAAGAGACGCACTCCACCACGTGCTCATGCTCCCGCAGCTCCGCTTTGCACTCCTTAGTAGCAGCCACCCACACGCGCACCGTCTGGTCGTTGGAGCAGCTGGCCAACAGCGTGCCGTCCTGGTTGGGCCGCACCATCCGCACCCACTCCCGGTGGCCGGTGAACGTCTTCACACAGTAGCTGCATGGGCGCGCACACAGTTTCTGTTGACTCGCTTTCTAATGTGTAATAACAGCCTACGTCAATGTGACCATGCTAACGCAGATACGCAACAGAGGGACAAAAACTAAAAAATTAGCATGAAGCGCTGTGTGAAGATGCCTCAAGAAGGCTGGGCATATTTCAGAAAAGAGAAGGTCCACTGAACTCTGCCATCCTAGACACGCTGCATCATGACTCAGGAGGAAGAGCAACGTGATCGTTCTGTTCGCTCTGGAACACAATCAGCTCGCTGTTCTTTCCGGCCTAAATCACACAAAAGCCTTCTCTACTCACCCGGTGGCCACCTCCCACATTTTAATGGTCTTATCCCTCGAGGCAGATACTATATGGTCACCATTGGGCATAATGGCAACTGATGACACATTGTGATCATGTCCTGGGAGAGACAGAGAAGAAGGAATTAATGGAATGCTAGAAAGGCACAGAAAGTAGCATAAGCTTTACATTTAAAAGAAGCATGGATAGGCTGGTGGCCCATCTTTTAATTTCCATGGTGCATTATAAATGCCAAGGACGATTATTACATCTTTAATGGTTCCAGTAAAGATGATCCATGCATCAGCGGTGTCTGCTGTCGCTAATAATCGGCATTTCCATTTACGGCATTTGACTGACGACTTTGTCCAAATCAACTTACAATTGTGACTGGATACATCTTGAGCAGCTGAGGGTTAAGGGTCTTGATCAGGACCAAACAGTGGCAACTTGGCAAAAGTGAGGCTTGAACCAGCAACCTTTTGATTACTAGTCGAGTTTGGTTTTTTTTTTTTTTTTTTACACCACTGAGCTACCACTGCACCAATGCTGTTGCGGTCCTCTTACCATGCATGGTCCTGATACACTCGAAGCCCTGGAAGTCCCAGAGTTTGATAGTCATGTCCGCTGAGCAGGAAGCCAGGAGCTTTCCAGACTGGTCGAAGGAGATGTCCTGTACAGAGTCTGTGTGGCCCTTCAGCGTGCGCTCAAAGTCTCCAGCCTCGTAGTCCCACACCTGCGCACACACAGGAGGACCAAACTGCCCTGAGTCGAGATGAAAAACTGCCGTTGTTCGTGTTCACCAAAGCCTGCAATTACACTGTTACCAGGACTTTTTGCAAATGGCTGACGAGATGGTTCAAACGGTCGCCTTCAAACCAAGACATCACTGCAAGCGCCAAAACAGCATATACTCTGGTAGTGAACCTGAAGTTTTTGCTCTATGTTTCACTGAATCCATATTTACATTTCAAGGTAACTGCATAACAACAACTAGCAACATTGCAATGGAAACACAAAGATTGATCCACATCTCTCAGAGAAACACTCGCCTGCTTTCTTCAAGTGAACAACATAAATCTGACTCTTTCCTTTGCAGGCATCACTTCACCAAACCAGACTACAGTCACTACAGACCCCAAAATGCAATTTCATACTGCACTACTGCAAACATACAGACGCAGAATTTTACATTTCTGTAAAGTTCCAAAACAAAAATTATGCAATGGTTCAATCACATGATAAACCAATTTATTAAACCAGAATAAAGGAATGCTTGTAGAAATAACAGAGCGGTCTAAACATATTCCAGACAATGGGATTCATGACCAGAGATTTAAAGGGCAGCTTCTAAGAAGAGGCTGCTGGTTGAGCTTACAAGTCAGACAACCAAATGAGCTTCAAGTCTCAAAGATCTTCAATCTTAGGTATACAGGTAAACTAATGGGCCAAGGAGAAATATTTCCTCAAAAGCCTGAACTGATTTGCTTCCCCTTCCTAGCAATCATTACACATCCAGTTGATAAATCAATCACAGAGAATTGCCTGAAAGCCTGGGAAAAAGACACTCTCTCTCTCTGATCCTAGCTGTCCGTTTGCTGTGAAATGTCAACGAGTTCCAACAGAGACAAAAAGGTTAGGATGCCTCTGGCACTTTAATTATGAGGGTGTGGCTCAGAGAAGCTCTGAGGAAGATTCTTCTAGAAAATGAATAGAGCTGCAGTGATCTTTCTGTCTTAAGAGACATATGGATTCTAAAACAGAGAAAGGGGAAACCAAAGATCTATATAAATAAAGGAAAAACAAAAATAAAACAGCACTGAGAACCACAGCATGTCTGGTGGCCAAAGAACTGCTTGCTCTGCTGTTGCCCTGGGAAACCAGTGCATCGCTGCAGCTCCATGGAGACAGTAAGTGACTCAGCATAAAAACCTGGGAGCACAGCGACATTCTTCTGGTTACATTAAACATAGCAAAAAAAACAATACATTAAGTGTCACAGGAGACAATATCTAAAACTGAACCACACTATAAACAGGCAGATGCTCACCTTGATAGTGGCATCCTCTGAGGCTGAAACCATGATACTAAACACGGGGTGAAAGATGACGCGTGTGACAGGACTCCTGTGGCCACTGAGCGCGTACTTCTCTGGAGGGCGGGGGATCCACTCTTTGGGGTCTCTCTTCTGCCCCACGGGGCCTCCTAAAGTGATCTCCTCTTTAGCCTCATTCAGTTTGGACTCCAACTCCATCACCTTAGTAAACACCACAAGAAAATGAGCTTCTGAATGGAATCTACATGGGATCTCTGCTATGTAAGCACCATGTTGTCCTGGATGAACTTTCACATTACAAATGAATAAGCACGATAATCAAAACATACTAATTTATAGGATGGTAATTAAATAAAGCTTTACAAAAATAGCTAAAAAAAATACCCACATACGAAACAACTTCAGTGCTTACACAGCAAATCTTACCATGTAGACTAAATAAACTAGACCAACCTGATGTAGGCACACTGACCTTCTTTTGTAATCTGATGACTGAGGTCCATTTCTTTTCCAACAGACCTGCATATTTTTTATCTAATTCTTCGTTCTGGAGACCAAAAATAAGAGAGATGGTAATGTGGCAATACGGATTTGAGAAACCCCAATAGGAGAGTGATTAAAGGTCACTTTATATGCCCAACAGCAGATGATGGTTTTCTAGATACATGTAAATCCAAAATGTGGAGTAGGAAAGAAGTTGTTCAGAGGATAAGGCTTGAATCTTTGTTTCAGAGAGAGCAGGTCTTAAAGCTACAGAAACGGGTCTTACCATATCTAACTCTGCCTCCTTCTTAAAAACAGAATAGGCCTCTTCATAGCCATTAGAACGGAGGTAGTCCGCAATCGCTCGGTTTCTGAAATGGCAAGTTTTAATTCACCACATATTAAGAGAGGGGATAAAAATCTTTACTTATTAAATAGGGACAATACTGGTTGAAAAGTAACATTGCTTTATGATTTGATGAAGCAAAACGGTGCATTTTATCTGATGGTATGCTTGAAGAACAACTCTACAGTTTAATCAACATAAAACAAACGTTAGAGAAATAATGACCGACTAAGCCAAGAGTTAGCTTAAAGAACCCAGTGCTAACAAGCGTAGAAACATTTAGTAGAGAGGGAATACTAAAAGTCAGTCTTTCTTTAAATGTTGAGCTGCTGACGAAGTATCAACACAGAGACTCTCAAAAGACAAGAAATCAAATGCAAAGCAGAAAATGTTCCAAGAAGAAGTAACACTAACAGAGTTGGGGAGAGAGTGAGAGAGAGAGAGAGAGAGAGAGAGAGAATCCTAAGGGAAGCAAAGGCCCTAGAGAGCAGGCAGGTTCTCTGTGCTGCATCAGCATTCTGATCCAGCCTTTGAAGGCTAACCACACTGAAGAAACACCACCAGCAAATGAAGCCCTACTACTCTTGAATTGGGGGCGGGGTTACCATGGGTACCAGCCCACAGCTAGAGGATGGAACTGCTCTCGGATGACGCTGCCGGAAATGCAACCAAACCAAGCGAGCGAAGGGCACGCGCACGCCTGCGCGGCCACACGCGGGCTTGCAGCCCTTCATCATTAAGTAAACGAGCTTTTCACTTCTTGAGATGGCAGTGAATATTTTATGAACTGGCCACATGGCTAAATTTAGACACTGTCAGGTTAAATTCACGTTTCTTCTCCCTAGTGCTGGAGGCTTTAGTGGGAGTGAGAGCGAGAGAGAGAAAGTGAGGAAGCCTGTGTGTTTCTGTATATATAATTGACTCACACACATACATACATATGTGAATCAGTCATCAAGCATCCATCAGACAAGTGGTACACAATGGAAAACCAGAAACAAACAAACAAAGATAAATCTGGTATTGTTGTATAGAAAAATCTATGAAACACCCGAACAAAGCAAATAATTAAATGTAAAGGCATGCAATTACAAAGCAAAAATTATTATATGAAAAGTTTGGTGTCGTTTTATATATTACATATTATAAACCAGTGGACAATCCCCACAAGATCATACTGAGCACAACTAATGTACAGGGATCTTTGTGAAATATATTTACTTGGTTGGTGGATGAAGGAATAAAACATATGTAATATTAAAATACTAAATATACAACAACTTGCGCTTCAACAAGAAAAATGGTACTAAGTGAGAACCTCTCTCTCAGTCATATGAAGCTTTATGAAACATTAAAAGCTAACTAGTCAGTGAATGGCGCTCCCTGAGGCACAGACAACCATGTCCGTGTGAGACATCTGTTCACTCTGCCTGATAGCTTAGCGCTTAGGGGGCCGAGGAGCCAGGATGACAGGGTTTGGTCATTCTGTGAAGTTTCACTCTGAATAGCCTGGAACCAAACCTGGCCAATGAGATGTGGATGAATATAATCCACTCATCCCCCCCGACCATTTCGCTTACCTAAAAATACATGGCTCAATACATTCACATTAATATATGATCAATTTCTCATAAAATATGACTTTCTGGTGGCGTGGCTTATAAATGAAAAGGTATCAAAAGATGGACATTGATTATGAGCATGTCCCCAGAATTCACCCACGGGTCTAATCCTAATGCAGGCTTTAAAAAAAAAAAAAAATTAGTTTTTTTTTATATATATAGTTCCACTTACAAAGACCAGTATGTGTGATACTCAGTTCTGGCTCTAAGAGTGAAGGCTATGAACTCACAGTTCGTCTCGTTGCCTCTGTGATAGCACCATGGTGGCGGGGTGCGTGGGGCACTGCGTCTGCCCCGGGCAGGGACCCTGCGGTCGGTCCTCAGCACACTGGGTGAGTCCTTGTTGGACGGGACAAGACGGGATTGGACAGGCGCTCAGAGGGAGGGACACTCTCCAGGGGGGGAGGGGTGGGGGCAGGTGTGTCAGTAGCACCTGTGGCGATCCAATCACAGGTTCAGGCCAGGTGCACTTACACTAGACAACTGAACAGAGCTGCAAAGACGTTCAACAGTGGGATCTTCCTTTCATCTAGAGAGACATAGGAGGGAGAAAAAAAACGACACATGAGATAAGATTAGACATAATTTTAACTTCAAGATCCTAGTTAGCTGACTCAAGTCCATGCCACGCTGTAAACAAAAAGCAGTTAATAGTCCCTGGACTTGTTTAATTAGACGATAAGCAAAGTTTCTCTCATTATAGCAGTTCACTTGCTCTCGCTCACCAGCATCTCTCATGATGCACCCTGAGCGACCGACGTAACCTCCTGCCAGCACGGATGCAGAGAGCAAATGGACGACCCTTCTACAGCAGCCAGACAAGACACAGGGCCTTAAACCCTCTTGGCTAATGCAGAGGCTCAATTAAAACATACCTCCAGATGAGCACACGAAAGAGTGTGGTTTGGCACTGAGGAAATGTAAAGAGGCGCGGCTCTGTAATCCTTCTGACGGCAATATGCTCTCTAATCTGAAGGGTGATCAATGAAATACATGGTGGAGGGGGAAAAAATATCTAATCTAGCCTTGGCCAGGCAGTCAAAGCACAAAGCCGTGTAGCCATGCTTTGGGACCAAAGAAAAGGCTTGGAAAAGTAATCCTCCATTCCAAAGTCCATGTGCCCACATGTCAGCTCCCCCACCCCACCCCACCCCACCCCCATGTAAAATAAGATGAGGCCATGCACGTGTAACATCCTGGAGCGAGTGTGGTCCAACACGAGTGAGAGGCTCTCGCTTTTCTCCCACACTCGGACATCTGGGCGGCTGCACTTAGGCAGTGGACGGCACAGTGCCCGACTCTGCTTCGTTTCCATCCCGTATGTGAAAGCCTTTTGTGCATTTGTGCCCATTCTCAGCGGCCTTCGCCCATGCATGACATCATCGTCTGGCAGCTGTAAATCTTTATTGCTGTTATTTAATTCCATTAAAAAGAGCACGGCTGTGAACTTTGAACAAGAGCGCTTCACTTCTTTATCTAGCGCAGGCAAAGCTATGCGGTTTAGGCCAGTGGAGAGAGAAAGGGCTCAAGAGCTCTGCTTCCCTGTAGCTCAGTGGGAGGACTGGGCCAGCCATGCTGAGAATCCCAATATCCCTGGCCCAGTCTGTCACTAAGAGGAGGGAGCATCAGTGCCTATTTCACCTGCCACTCCATGTACATGCAGGTAATTTTCAGCAATAGGCTTTTTCGAAGGGATCTGCAGTCATGAGCATAAGCATTTATAGGGAGAAGACATTCAGCACCTTTCTTAGCATGTAGAGCAGAGGAAACAGAATGCAAGTGAACTGTATGTGATGTAATGCAATGCATAGTTACTTTATATAAAGTGCATGCTTGGCATCCATGCAGAACAAGCTAGGAAAATATGAACATTATGATAATTCCCTGAAAGTGCAAGTTTCTGGCAAATATTAGCATTTCAAGGAAGTTGGTGTTTATCAGACAACATAGTCATACTTTGATAAACTGATAATTCTGAACCAGGGCCTGAGCCTATCGAGAAGAACCCCGTGTACCATCCGCTCCAACAACACGGTCATATGTCAGCCAGTGTGTTAAATGTCAGCCAACCAGTCTCCACTAGGAACAGCACAAGTATGTTTCAGGACTCAGGGAATCCAACCGTGCAATATGTCTATTTTTGTTTCTGTAACAGAATCCAATTGGGACACTTCTTGGTGTATATGCAAACTGAAATGATGACTTAAATGTGCTGAACTTGTAGTTACGGCAACGGCTTCATATGGATCAAGCAGAAACTTGTTGACGCTTAAAAGTCAGTTTTGCAGTAAATCCTATTTTGTTCAGGCCTATGTAAATTGGCAAAACATGAGGGAGGCTGGTGGTATTTCACACAACATGGAAAGCATTTCTTTACTTCACACATTTGTTATAATGTACAGCCCAAAATGAAATGCCCACACGTGTGTGTGTGTGTTAAGCAGAGGTAGGCTTATCTATCCAATTTCTACATGTTCAGAGGAAATGTGATTTGAAATGGGCAATGTCATGGATAAAGAGGATGAATTTTTTTTATCAAGATGCTGAATGTGCAGGTCCTTATCCTGACTCTTACTCGAGAAAAAAAAAAAAGCTTCAAGATTTAAAAAATAAAATAAATAAAAATTAAGAAGTCCCTCCAACAAAACCCTTTCAAACGCCAGAAATGCCTGACACGTTTTTTTTAGAGGAACTGCTGAAAATACCAATTTCACGTTACCATGTCTTAAGTGTTCATATGGGGTTGAGGAGATTAGGACCAACACTTGCCAGGCTTTACTTTGTAACGCAGGCATAAAAGGGGTCTTGAATTTTTTTTCTTAAGTGCATTTGCCTGAAAGGCTGAGACAGACAAATGAGCAATAAATTAAAGTGGGTCACAGCATAATCTAACATTTACAGAAGAATAAATTGCCACATGGACACACACACACCTGCTACATGAACTACATCTAACATTAAAGACAAAGTAACATCACAAAAATATAAGCTTACATGCCCACAGAAAAAGTTTATTTTGCTAATAATATAATGCAATCAGCTCGTTTTCAGATGAAGGCAAGATCAAATGGTTAAATGAAGACTTTCATCACACAATACACTATTTCCATTTAAACACGAAATATGCTTACGATATGCCTACGTCTCGTTACTGTGTCAAGGTCAAGACAATGCTTTAAAGAAATGTATATACAATGTAACAAATTTACAATAAAATAGAAAATAAAAGGTAAAATTAACTGGTGTTAATTTTATTTGGTGTGTGTGTTAATTTAAGTCCAGACCACTGATCTGGGAGTAACAAACAAGCAATCACATTATGAAGTGTTACCTGAGAAACATCAAATTCGTTACGGCGGAGGATTCTAGCTATTAGCCAGTAAAGAAACGTACTAAAAACATTCACCAGAATATTTAGCTAGACAACGTTAATCATTTCTAACGTTATTGACTATTTAAAATCCGTTTGGGCTGTGCAAGCTAAAAATAAAAACCTCTTTGGCCTGAAATGTGTTTGCTTACAGAGCAGAGACAGTTAGCCAAAACCATTTAGACACATGACAAATAACCCTTGAAAGTTGAAAATGTGAAGTAAGCATCAGTAAGTAGCTGTTATTCTAAGCAAATAATCAAGCTAACGGGCAGACCTGCAATACACGCCCTTGCTAGCTACCCTATGAGGGTGAACTTCAGAGTTAGAATAGCTAAGCTAGCTAGCTAAACAGCTAATCAACAGCAGGCAGTTAGCCGGGTACCAAAAATAGACCCACCTTAAAAAAAAAAATCACAGGCACACCCAAGCTGCAGCTAGACAGAAGAGTTAGGTCAATTAGGCTCTGAGGTCGTTACAATGTCGGCAAGCATGTTAGTGTGGTAATCCGGAGTCAACGATAAACATATAAACACAGCTATCTCAACGTCCTCTAATATTACTTAAACTAGCTAGCTAACTTAATAACTAGCTAGCTAGCAGGCTAAGTTAGCTTGCTAGCCAGATGCTGGTGGGCTAACATGTTAGCTAGATAGATAGATAGCTAGCCTAGGAAGTGCGACAAACCAACGTTGCCGGGTGTTCTTACCATTTTGAAGTAGTGCGATTAACGTTACCTCATTTAGCTAATAGGGTTTGATTTGAAACATTACATAAATGGTTCTGTATCTAAGCGACATGATTAAGATGCATCAGTATCTTTGCAAGATTCACACCCTATCATTTTTGCTCTAACGGCCTAGCCGCCATTTTGAGATATACGGCGCAAATTTTGTATCCACATAGATAAGCATTTTACTGACTCATTCCCAGAACACAGAAATGAACAAAATCTAATGTTTCTTACCTTGCTGTAAATAACGTGTCACTTATTTACCGGGTAACGTAGCTAGACAAAACGCAAAATGAATAGCTCTAATCTCTACAGCAAGTCACTTCCGATTCTTCGGCACGGACAACCCTGTTTCTCCTCCTTGATTACTGCACCGCAATCGTCTATGGTTGCCGGCCACGCGCACAATGTGTCGAGTGGCGCGCCCGTCTTAAGAAGCCCAACTCAACAAAATTCTTTCATCGCAGAAAAAATATTTTGATTAGGTCCTAAAAGGTATAGAGATGTTTAAGAGCACATGGACGTAGTTAGGTGTTCAGTGTAAGCTTATTCCAGGAAAAAATGGTATTTTTTCTATAGATGCAGTACAGAAGAATAATGTTATATGCTCTACTATAATAAAGTGTGAATAAACGATAACTGATTCTGTGAAAGTTAGCCTAATACACACAAATAATGTAAATGTGCTGCAGTTCATTGTTAACTTTAAAGGTGATGAATCTTTGGCATCAAATGTGCTCAACACCTTATATAAGCTATGTTGGCCTTGCTTGCAGGCTATTAGATGGGAGAACACATAGAGCTTATTGTTATAGAACTCCATGACACCTGCTCCACACTTGCTCATAACCCACCATGTTTTTGATGATAGACCAA
>JAOXYF010000003.1:14897136-14919606 GCA_028565775.1 Sternarchorhynchus goeldii | reverse complement strand
ATGAATCTTTGGCATCAAATGTGCTCAACACCTTATATAAGCTATGTTGGCCTTGCTTGCAGGCTATTAGATGGGAGCTTATTGTTATAGAACTCCATGACACCTGCTCCACACTTGCTCATAACCCACCATGTTTTTGATGATAGACCAACAATAATGTATTACCACAATAACACTAGATGATTTACCTGAACATTCTACATCTTGACTAATCTGTGCCGAGGATCTCTTTAATCCTATGTACAGCCATGTGGGCATAATTGACCAAAATGTTTTTGATTGTGATAAAAATAGATTGCCCTCATTTATATTTCATATGGAGTGCATCATTACATCATTGTAATTCATGTTCCAAAACATTACATTATTTGTGATGATTTGCTTGGACTGTTTCTTATCACGATCTCAACTAAGTCATATAACCTAATGGTCTGTAGCAGCCAATGTTATTGCTTTTTGAATTATAATGTTATTGTCCAGTCATTTTTCCCAGTACCAATTAAAGGAGAACAGGTTTAACCTTTTACTTTTGGTTACCCTTGATGGTTTTGTCATAACTGTTATATATCTATAAAAATGGTTGGGTAGTAATGTAATACATGTAAGGATAGTATATAATCAGGGTATAAAAAGGCAACTGTATTCTATTACATGTAAAGAAAAACACAGTAATTCGATTACTGGTACACTTTTCAAAGGAGGAGTACATAAAGCAGGAGTACATTACAATTTAACAAGGATCACTCATTTTTTTCTTTCTTTTTTCTCTTTTAAATGTTCTTAACTAGTGAAACAGCAGAGGGTTAAATGGCCACCAGCAAGCAAAGAGTCTGGATCAAGTTTGATGATGATGCAGAGCAAGTTTGACGATGATTTCTGAATGCAACCTCTGTGAGACTTCAGTCTATGAAATCCATCATCACCAGATATGCAGCTGAAAAATATGATACACTGGAGTGGAAGAGCAACAAGCGACATAAACTGAAGCAGCACTTTGTGGAGATTGGTGAAACAAAGAAGCAGACTCTGAAAGAACTCTGTGGGATCCTCAGGAGGAAGTTCGTTTTCCTCCACCGGGCTGAAGGACACACGCGTCAGGCAATGCAGTGGACCAGAAAGCATTCAGGTTTAATTCAAACCCAGACCATCATCTCCATAACACCAGCTGTGATGCAGCAAAGGAGGAGGTCCTAAGGAAGTGTAGTGCTGTGACTAATCTGCCACAGCCCACTTCTGATGTTCAAAACAAAGAGCCCAGGGGGTGGGGGGTCAAGTATGGAAGGCTGTCAAGGTGGCAAGAGCCAGTTTTCCCTCAGAAACTACTTGAGTGCCCTACACAGTGTATAAAATGTGTTCTGGACTTCAGCACAAGTTGTGAAAGATATGGAGTATTATCTAGAGGAGGGGAAAGGTAGCCCAACAGTGGATATGAACAAATAGTGTATAGATTCCCAAGGAGGAGTGAGGAAAACTGAAAGACTAGATCTATCAGAACAGCAACCTTTACAAGATGTTGTGGCCACTGCAGATCAACTAATTCCCATTGTCAGTGGTGGAGGGCATTGGGAGGAGGACCAGGCTAAGCACCTACTCATCTGGCTGGGCCTGCTATGTAGCCTGATAACCATTACTCTGTACAGTGAGAGCATCAAGATAAAGTTCCCCAAGAGAAAAATAAGTAAGGAGTTCATGAGTAGGCCACAGAGGCCGAGAGAAAGACAGGACTGCTCTTCTACACCTGCAGGTATGCTAGCCTGTCCAGCCACTTCTCGTCCTCTGGCACACAATAGGAGTCATGCTGGAGAACGCCAGGAGTGCAGGGAGGGCTGGACTCCACACTGGCATTCAGACAGACCAGCCTGGCAACCCAAGATGCCAGCAGAATGAATAAGGGAAACAACACTGTTCATATTTTCTCACGTCACAAGAAATACCCAAACATCAGCAGTCTCCATCCTTGGGGTTTTAAACTGTCCCCATGGATACAAGCTTATGACACACACCTGTCTGTCATTGTCTCTATGCCTACCTTTAAAGCTCCCCTCTCCGTCCTCTCAGTGTCAGGTATTGTAGTTTCACTACTCTAACAGTGTTGCATTACGTCCTATCCTTTAAAATTAGTCAAAAAAGCTATTCATTAGTGAAACAAAACATCAAATGTAGCAGTTTACATATTTACATCACTTATTTAGCTTCCAACCCACTCAAAATTACCACTCTATTTGTACAGTCTGGTTGACAAACTAGCTAGCTATAGATATCTTAGCTTGTTATGTAGCTACTAGATGTGACGAGAACGATCAAAGTAAGTTTTGTGTTAACTATAAAATCAGTTTGCTGATTTTTGGCCTACTTGGGAAACACACCACTTTCTTACTAACTCAGCATCTCTGCACATCATGGTCTTCAACTTCAAAAACAAAATGGGCCCAGCCATTTCACATACAGCGTTTTCGTGACTTCTATGTAAGATAGATCTCTTCATGTGAACATGATGCCAACCAACTAATGTGTTCAAAAAGATAATAAACAAATATAATAATAATATAATAATGAATAAACTTGTATTGTACACAAAGGCTACATTTGCATTTTGCAATGAAATATACAGTAGTTTGATGTAACAAATATGTCAAATTTAGTTTTATTGGTCAGATTTGTCAAACTCACGCATGCTTTTCTGCAATATTGACTATACTGTATTTGCCTATATGTTTCAACACAAATCCTGTTCTCCAGCTAACAGAATTGTTACCGTTTCTGAATCCTGAATTTCCGCTACTACACATTTTCTTATACTACACATTACTAATTAAAATAATCTGTGGAATATATAACATAGCATAGCAATACATAATAAATATAAATAACACAATAACAATATTTTTGCACTGGCATCAGCACAAGTTCTTTGCATCAGAAAACCTTCTGGAATAACTGAGTTTCAGGAACCTTATTTTGTATTTGTCCAATTTCCCAATTTATCACACACAGGTGTTGCACATTGCATTAACCACCTTCACCAAGGCTACAGGTCCTACCAAACGCTGTTGCACATTCGTTCAGTTAGGACTGCAGAAGCCTGTCTGCAATACGAACTCAAGATGAAGCGTCTTGAGAAGTTATTGCATTAGTATTCGTGTCTGTTTGCTACAGCAGTGTTACTCGCTGCGTGCTTGTTACTTTATGGAGAATAAAGCTTCTTCCACTACAGTACCGCCCTATGCTCCCTTACTGCTGCCGTCACAGTGTTTACACTGACCTTCAGTCAGTCATTATGAGGCACTCCTCAACGCCCCATTACTCCTTCCCCTTCTCCGCCTGTTTAGCTAGGAAAACACGGCAGAATCTGTAAGTGCTCTGCAGCACCAGGTGCTTGTACCAAAAACAGTACAAAATGCGACAGGACTGTAAGGACAGGGCATTTTGTAGCAGAGGTCCTTCTCGGCAATGCTGGACTGCTGGAGAAGGGACGTGGCATACTGGAGAACTTTGACACATCTACTGAATTGTTCATGAGCCTGCATAGAGAAAACACAGGATAACAACGAGCAGACTATTCCAAAACATACAATTACTATAAAATAATTCAAATGTAATGGAAAGTAATCAGATTTATTTAATCTAGTAATTACTTTATTATACTTCAATCTGGTAATCCTTTGGATTATGTTGCAGATATATTTTAATCGGTAATCTTTAATGGTCTATAAATCTGTGTCTGTTTGCACCTGTAAAAACACAATCATTGCACATTTACAGTAATTCAGTAATTCATCTATTTTTTTATATCATTACTTTTCACAAAACATTTTGCATAATGCAGTTAATAGCATGTTCAGGTCTTCATCCTATAACAGGTAAACAAAGTCACAAACTGTTACATGCAAATCAACCCAAATGAATAGTATGAACTCCAAGAACATTATTCACAATAACAACATAGATATCTGGCAATAGCTAAATGTTATGCATTCATTATTAATTATATTATAATTTTTTTTCTCAGCTTTGAAACTTTGTATTCATTTTCTTACTTGCTGTTTTAAGACTCGCAAAAGGACTAAGAGAAACCACTGCAGTGCAGTCTTTTACAAACATGCAAACAAAACATTTGCTGTTATTCAAGAAAATTAATTCCGGATCATTTCTCCCCTCATTTTTTCATTCATAAATCAGGTGAGATTCTGTCCCTTCTTTACATCATTATCATTTTGAGTGCTCTTCACTAATACACTGCACTTAATTTTTAATAAACTAAATATTGGTTTTCCAGCACTATATGAGAAGATAATTGTGCTCCTGTAATAAGCGACTGACAGTGAAAGAGTCCCTTTGTAGTTAGGCAGCTGTTTAATGGGTGTCAGCTCTGAGTGTTTCAAGGTCCTTGTTGCTTGAATGATAAAGAGGTGTAGAGTAGACAAAGGTTCACATATCGGAGACAAGGAGAATAGGGAGAAAAATAAAGAAAGAGAAACAAGAAAGAAAGTCAGAAGTCAGAAAAAAAGGTTACAAGCAAATGCAGTTTACACCAACTGTTTGTATACTGTGTAATGCTGTTTTCTGTTCTTTGTTTTGTTCAGTATAGGTTACCTGAGGGGGATCAGGACAATGCCAGTCACGAGGTTTAGCTGCTCCATAATCCAAAGGCGACTCGGGGCATTCAGCTTGAGAGAACAGCAAGACAGGTGCAGCGTAAAGGATTAGGCGCACACACACGCCTGCAGACGTGAGGACACAACACCCACACACACGGATGCAGAGCGTGGCACTCACTTTGAGGGAAGCAATGCTGGCCTCTGAACCTTTTTTGCAGATCACGTTCATGGTCCTCTGTAGGAGCACAGCCTGATTCGTGAGGTGTTTCAGGTACTCTGAGCTCTCGCATGTCTTCTCATGCGACTCACCAACCTGTGGAAAACGACCATTGTTATTCGGATGCCAAAAACCTTGTTGTCATCATTTTCTCACAATCTCAGGGATTTATAAACATTCTGATATGATGACTACAGATAGATGACTTCAGTTGAGGCACACTTCTACTAAATGCACCACTCTTTTAGATACTTTTAGATATCAGGTTTCTCGAAACAACTTGAAGCAAAAAAAGGCATCTTATTCTTTACAATCATGTCATGTGTTGGAAGGTGTTTTGGGATATTTTGTATGACTAAGAGATCACCTGGGTCCTGTATATTGTGTAGCGTTCCTTCTCATGCCTGAGTGCTGAACGGAACTCTCCTTTGCTCTCCAACACCTTTGCCATCAAATGATGACTGTAATGGACAATCAGAGGAGAACCCTTTGTTGAAGGTGAGCAATTGCTGGTGTTTGATGTTTCTCCTACGTATTGTCTATCTGTTACATCCAGTGGTTAACATGTATTTTCCTTGGGTTGTTCCTCACCTGTGGGCCAGTTTAAGGGAAACAGGTCCCTGGTATTTAGAAGTCAAGGCCAGGGCATTTTCCAGGAACCTCAGAGCAAGGTCACACTCCGTCATGCAGTACAGCATGAGGCCGATCTTACTCTGAACAGGTGAGAGTGATGAGCTGAAACAGCTGGGCACCACATGAGCCTCACATTCATACACCAACAATGACTTTATAGAAAAGTTGATAGTCACTTCAAGTATGTGCGATTGGAAGGAAATGGTTCCTTGCTAAGTTATGTTCAAGTCAATTTCCACTTTCATGTTTTGCTTTCAGCCCCGCTACTTTTATTTTCTAAATTGTTCTACATTTTAAAGAAACCTTCCATTCTTCAGCCACCAGAAACACTTCTGGACAGAAACGCTATCTAGTTTATAGACTAGAAGCACTTGGTCATGACATTGCAAATTAAGACTAAGTTTAGTCTGAACCTGTGCCTGGAAAACTAACTCTTATTTACTGTGCAGAGAGTGACCCTTAAGATCATTCAGGCTTTACACACGTCCAATAGGGCCATTTCTGGGTGGTCCTCTCCACACACCAGCAGCATGAGGTAGCGAGCACGGTATAGCAGCCTCACGGCAGTGGCCGCTTGCCCACCAGCAAAACAGTAGAGGCCCAGGTGCTTCTATAAACGGATGAAGATAGGAATTAGTAGAACTTGCATATAACCTCATAACCCATACTAAAGAAACGTTCTCCAGTACTCACATACTCCCTTATAGTGTTAGGATGATCTATTCCCAGCACTCTCTCACTGATTAGTACAGCCCTCTGCTGGTGACTCAGTGCCTTGCAGGGAAAAACACACACAAACCATCAACGGGTTAATATGACCTTCTGTGTGGGCGTGCACATGCGTAGTGGGGTGGGGGTATAGGGGGTGGAGTCAGGCACAAGAACGTGCCACATCCACACCTCAGCATGTTCGCCCAGGATGTAGTGAATGCGGCCCAGGAGCCGCAGGCAGGTGCAGACGTCATGGTGCAGGGCTCCGTACACATTAGTGAAAAGGCCCAGGGCCTGGCCAATCAGATCACAACCCTCCCTCAGGCCACCTGATGAGAAATGTTAGGGAATAAAATCGTTTGTGGAGTATATGGCATAATTATCATGTGCTTATCAATCTAGTGCTTTCATGTGCATGTATCGTTTGCAGTTTGTTAGTAGTTAGTAACATGTAATTTGCGTTTATATGGTTGTCTTATCTTAAATATGCAGTTGTGAAGTAAAAAAAATATGTAGAATGCATGTAATGACTATGTCGTAAATCTGAATTGAGTATGTACTAAATGTTAATTAAGTATGTGGTAAATGTGAATTGAGTATGTACTAAATGTGAATTGAGTATGTACTAAATGTGAATTGAGTATGTAATAAATGTTAATTGAGTATGTAGTAAATTGGAATTCCTGCATTTACCTTGCTGGACCTTCGCCTGACCACAATGCAGGAGATAGAGGCCATCATTTGCCTTTGGGCTGATGTGCTTCGGTACAGGAAAAATGTTGAGGATGTCTTCCTCTGTGAATACCGGTCTGTGCTTAGCGTCAAAGTGGTACTCTCTGATAAGGATCTAAACAGGGCAAAGGAGTGGGGAGGGGTGGCAGAAGGGTTCAAATGTGTGCATGAGTGTGTGTGAGTGTGTGTGTGAGTGTGTGTGTGGTAAAGACACATTTACATTGGTGTGTCAAGAGATGTAGAGGAGAAGTTCTACCATGCTGCCAGAGAGACAATATTACCTGTCAGCAGGTCTTGCTGGTGTGATGAATGACAGACAGATGCAGCATTACCTGGATGCCAGTTTTGATGGCAAGTTCTCTGAGCAGGGTCATCCTCTGTAAACCGCACTTACACACTGCTTGCTCTATACTGCCACTGCCAGACACAGATGAGACATCACGTCTAAAACAGTGACTGATGAACCACGCTTAAAGATTACACAACTGTAGAGAGCAGAGTGCCCAGGCCATCAATAGACTTATTAGGGGGAATATTGCTAAGCACTGGTTTAGACATCATGTGTTACATCATATGCTACCATTTAACACAGTGTCCAGCTCTCACCACGGCAGGCGGTAATGGTAGTATTCCATAGCCTCAGCCTGGATGGTTCTCCAGAGCTCGCTGTAGGTCATGACAGCCCATGTGGTCATAGCTCCGCCCATGGAGCCTCGACTCCGCCTCCGCCGGCTCCTGCGCTTGGCTGCTAGTCCATCGACCTGCTGGGAACCCAGCCCATCAGGTGAAGAGCTGAGGAAGCAGTTGAGGAAATGGCTGACCGAGGCAGAGAGGGCAGATGGCTCCACCGCCTGACAGCAGAATATGCAAAAGTGATATTACCGCACTAAGGTCAGAAATGCCTGAAAGGCATGACAAAGACAGCAGCAAACTGCAGTTAAACAAGTACACGAAACCATTATGGATCTCAGAACTGCTTGGATACTTACTAGCAAGTACGTCCTGAACAGATGCTTTGTGCATCGGGTGATCAGCTCGCACAGTGCAGTTCTCTGCAAGAAGACAATGAACAGGTTACTGCCATTTTGAAAGATGTTTGACATATGTTCCATGAAAGTGCTACATGAGTCATTGCTGACACACATAAATGTGATCCAGTCTGAGTATCTGGGGAGACTTCTCAATACATTCCAGCACTGTGCCCAGGTATCGGATGTTAATGCCATACTGGTGGAGAGTCTCTGTCAGTGTGACGCCATCCATGGGCAGTGAGGTGTGATCAAGACAACTCTGAATCTGCATGACCACATGAGCATTCTGTTAGTTATCACATCCAGGAAATATTCCATTCTGTTAAACATCTGTTAAACTTTCTGACCAAACTTTATTTACATATAACATGATATAGATGTCAGTGTAGATGATCACTGTTGATGAACAACAGGTTCTTGCGCAATTCACACCAAATAAAAATGCTTACAAAGGCAGGAATTTGATGGGAAACCAGAAAGGCTGCAGCGTCCTTTAAAAGCTGTTTCTGTTCCTGGATGTCATTAGAGCTTTCTACTGGGAAACGAACACCTGGAAATATGAACATATTCTGTAATTATGACTGATATATGCAGATAAACAAATATTCTTCTTTTATCTAGATCTTATTTGGTCTTCAGTACATAATTATGACTATATATTTGAAAGAAATAAGAATTCTATCATCAACTACACACTAACCAACAAACCTGGTGAGAAAACGTCAGGGTTGAAGAAAATGTCAGCATTTCTGAAGAAAGAAGACGTAGTTAGGATGACATGACCATATTTGCTAATGGGGCAAATGTGTCATGTGTGCCATGTGTAATATGTATCAAAGATATTCACCTGTGCTTCACAAACGCCTCAGTTAGTTCTTGCCTCAGATAGGCTAAGCGATGTGGGTGCTGCTGTGGGAAGCCTAGCTGTTGGCACTCAGGGTTTAGCTCCTCCCCTTCCATTGGCAGAAAGTTGAGGTCTGGCGGGAACGTGAACAACAGGTCCAGAATGTAGTGTCGGCCGTCATTACCCACAATGCCCTTGCACTGCACTGAGGAGCACAGCTCTACAGCCGTGTCGTCTTCATTAAGCACTTGGTGACGCTGCACTCTCAGCAGTTTGCTGGGTTTCTCCAACAGCTTCAAGTACCTTTGGAAGTTTAGAGAGTTTACATTTATTTTGTGCTTGACAACCTATGGAATCATATCCATATAGGACCTCTACATGAATTGATTTCCAGAACAATAAAAAAGCATTGTAAACATTGTAAAACAACTAGCAAAGAGTTTTCATTCAGCAAAAAGTTTTCATTCAGAACTTTAGTCCCTCACCCTACAAGTGCTCAACATATGTAAGAATGTCTTCAAGACTGATAGAGAGGCATCATAGATTGTTGCCTCATGAAGCTGGTTAACAGAACACCAAAAACGTGCAATGCTGTCATCAAAGTAAAGGGTGGCTTATTTGAAGAATCTAAAATCTAAGACAGACATTATTTCTTTAACAGCATGATCACATGTTTTATTCCACTGAAGCATCTACAAGCTTAATGAACTGGCTTACTTTTCATTAGAGACAACAGTCTTTCCAAAATCAGTGGAGCCGTAGGTCACAGTCTCCTCCTGGTCACCCTCCAGAATGCCTGGAACTATGGACTGTGCGGTGACGCGGTAACCTCGGTAGTCCACCACCACAGTGCCAAGCACGTATAGGCCCTCTGCATCCACCGTGCTGTATGCCCTCACTCCGCTCAGGTCGACGGCCGAGGCGACTCGAGCGGCCGCTTCGCCGCCCAGTGCCTGATGGTGTTCCCGCGTGTCAAAGCCTAAGCTGAACAAGATGCCGTTCCAGATGAACATCTGATTGCGTGGCTCTTCGCCAGGGTTGATGGGCATCACGTCGCCATCGACCACAGCTACGGCACCTTTTGTTGCAATGCTCACAAAGTCACTGTTAACCTGGGGGAAGAGTCAGTGATGGGACCATGATAAAGAACATTGCTGGGCTACTATAGAAAAAGCACTACTAATAGTGCTACTTTGCATGAAAAGTCCGATTTGACAGTAACATGCATCCATAAGCATTCTATAGGAAGGACAGGCTTGCCTTAAAGATGGCTCTGTCTCTCAGCAGACGATCTTTCAGGCTCTTGCTTGGTAGTTCTCTGGTGCTTTGAAGCTCTTCATTCCAGTCACGAATCTGCATTTATCATAATTAACATATTTATTAAAGTTATTCACTACAGACTAAGGAATTTAGTTATGACTTTCCCCATTATGCTTTAAACCAGTACATTCAGTACATTTTTAATTCCTATCTTTTCTAGTTTGTTGTTAGGTTACTCTGGTCTGACAACATTATTTAGCTCTGCTTGTTACAGTCATGCAAGGCTTTTACCACTGACTGGTGTCAAATCCCAACCATGTGTTTTTTTAAGGTTTTTTTTTTTTTTAGCTTATTGTTCCATATTTCATGGTTTAAGTTAGAGGAAAATCCTGAAAGACCTTTGCCTGCCCAGGCACATGTTCTTCATAGGCCAAACAGGAAGGACTAGAATCCTCAGCCTGAATACAGTCCATGGCATGGTCAAGAGCTGGGGCAGTCCAGCTGAACACCTGGAACGGTGTAGCTATCCTTTCAAATGGGTGTGTAGATGTTCTGAAAAGAAGTCCAAAATTAAAAGGTACAGCTTTTCAAAAACTCTTCAATACTGACCTTCTATAAATGGTTGAATCTATTAACCAGTTACCTCTTCTTCAGTAAAGCATTGAAGTTCTTCTTAAAAATGGGACTGAGCTGATTCAAGAGCTCCACCAAAGAATGACTAAGCAAACTGGGATTTTCTGGCTTTGGGTTAAAACTGTAAGTGGTGGATCTACAAAATACAGAACACCAACATTCATACCACTAAGATGACAGGTTTGTAAATATGCAGACAAAGATGGTATATAAGGCACTGTTGCAGAGAATTTTGAAGAGAATCTTTGGTCACTAACTGATTGAGGTAAAATCCCCTAGCTGATGCTGTAATGCTGAAGTGTCTGTCTTCCATGGTAACAACATTAAGGTACATGAGATCGCCATGCATCTTTCTGTTTCCTGGAGGAGGGTTCCAGCTACTGGTCGTCAGAACCTTCAGGCACTCAGTGGGCTATCAACATAAGGAACCAGAACAAAATGATACATAAAATTTAGCCTTCAAGATGAAGACAGCATAGGCAATTTATTCATAATTCTATTGATTACATCCAGCAAATAAATGCTATGTTAATTATAGACATGTGATTTTTCTCCAAGGTGAGCCCAATATAATTAAGGTTACGTATTTGAATAAATGCTAATTAAAAATATCCATTGTCAATTAACCAAGTTATGAAATTTCATATGAATTTCCTATAAACGTACAGAACAAATGCCTCTAGCATACCTTTAAATTCTCAGTTTGAGGCTGCAGAGGCTTCAGTAAGCAATCTTTAGTTCCTGGGAGAATGTATTCTGGGGGGCTGCAGTTGAATAGCTTATGCTCCTCAGCCCTCTTCCTTACTCTGTTGCTCTCTGGGAAATGAAGGCATATCTCAAGACAGTGGTCCAGTCCTTTATAATATAATCAACCAAGTCACTACATATTGAGAAGAATGATAAAGGCCAATAAAAGTGTAATTGGTTCTAGGAAATGCTGTCATGAAGGAACTGGACAAATTATTATGTTCTTCTCACCTTCTAGATGTTCTTCACTGAAGAACCTGAGGAATGTCAGTGAGCTACCATCCATTCCATTATAAGCATCTGTTGGGTCCATGCTCTTCAGCAGATCCCTGATGTGATGCAAATGTATACGAACCTCTCTAATTGTATATGGCTCTGAAATGTTTACAGGAGTCAAATGTAGCATGGTAGTAAGTTGTATCAGGTAGTGTTATTGGACCATGGTTGATTCAGTGCTGGTTTAACCTTAGGAGAGCTGAATCCTGTTGTTAAAACATGTTATTACTCTTGCAGCTTTGCACATACAAAATGCATACCTTAACTCAACATTTTCTCCAAAACACTCTTTATGTAACCTGAGTAATTCAGCCTGTGGTGTCACTCAACATAAAATGAGTTATGATACTTTTCTAGAAAGGTGTAGAAAAAAGGCATAGAACGGCATAGAAGAAAATCATGCATGTGAAAATGGATATTGCAGTTGGTGTTAGATGTTAGGACTTTACCTTCCACTATCTTAAGGAGTGAACCCTCTTGTAGGTTGGAGATAGCCCTCAGGTGGCTGAAATTATCCATTGTGTTCCCCTCTAACTGCAGAGAGAAGCAGGTACAGTGGCATGTTTCCTTGCGATCCATCAACACTTGCTTGATTTCCTGGACCATTGCTAAAGGTGACACCTTGAAGCCATAAAGAAAAATAACAGATTGATTATAGGTTCGAGAGGAAGTACCCTTTTTGTCAAATAAGAACTAGATATAAACCAGCAAAATCATGTTTTAGGTTAGCTTGTGATCATTCTAAAGGGGCATGCTATATGTTTTACAATGTACCACAAAAAAGTACAGCTACTCTGGCATTTCTGTGCAGGAATAAAAGCTTTTACTTGGAAGTCAGTGGGTTCAATTCCAGGGGCCTGGATCTTGATTGTGAACCCCATGTCCTCGCAGGTTTCTGGTTCTAGAGCAGCAGGATCCTCCTGGTACCTGTCCAGCTCTGACATCTCTGCTTGGTCACTGAGCTCATCATGATATAGACTCCCAAATCCTGACATGATGTGAATAAGAGAAATGATGCATAATGAGTAACTGATAATCTCAACTGCTGGCATGAACGTAAACGTAGTTATAAGGTTGATTTTGAGATGATAATACTTGTCTTAAGGGAAGTTTTGAAGAATATATTTATTTACTAAATAATATTTATTATTAGTGTAGATTAATAGATAAACTAAGATGCATGGTAACTGTTTATGGACAATGCACAAAAACTATATATTTCACAAATTATTTTAAACAAAGAAATGTGTCTACTCTAAATTAATTAACTGATTTTGATACACTTTCATATACAAATATGTTAATATGCCTTAAGAGACATCAATTGTGTGATATTTCGTTTAGGTTTACAAACATTCCCATACATTTCAAAGGAAAATCAGTAGGATCTGTTTTTGTTGTCCCTTACATTTTGAATTCATGCCATCACTGTGAACACACCTGTCATATTTGGGGTGTTCAGGAACAGCTTGTCAACAACAAACAGGGTAAACCGTTCTGAACCTTGGTCCACGGCCCGGCCTGTCTTCTCAGCACGTTGCCGTCTTTGTGATGCATTTTTCTCCTGTTGCATCTGTACTGCATCTCCTACTTCCTGGCCCACATTTTCATCAGCCTGAGCTTTTTCAAACTGCAGCATGTCTGACTTTGGGCCATTCTTTCTCTCCAGAACAAACCTTTGTTCCATCATGTCTTGATTTGTTGCTAACTCTGGCTCTTCCATCTCTGCTAATGTTTTTCCTGTCTGGTTCAAGGCCTTTGCCATATGTAAAATGTCTTCCCCCATCTGAGTGGATTCCTGCTCTAAGCCAAGCTGGTCTGTCTGTGATAAATTTAGTACAGCGTCCTTTGCAGATAATGGATCTTGGTCTGTAAGTTCTAAATCTAGATCTCTACATTCCCTGTCTTGAATCTTAACCATTGTCTTATTATTCTCTTCATCGTAATCTACCTGTGATATGTTCTCTTTATGTTGTGCTTCTGTCTGTTCCATCTGAATTGAACAATGTTCCAACTGTTTGTTGCCCTCAAAGTCCATTTTCAATACGATGGTTTCATCTATCTGAGCTGCATTCTTGACCGAATGCACAACCCTTTGTTCACTCTCAGCTGCACTGCGCACTTCCTGCAGCACGTATTTTGCTCTTTGTGCCACTGCTTGTCCCATTTGTGCGAGACTCGGGTCCTTGTGTGCCAGGTTTAGCTCCATCTGTTCTGTACCCTTAGCTGACTGGGTGGCACCTTGTTCCCTCTGCTCATTATGAATCCCAACCTCTCTTGCCTGAGTGGCATCAAAAACGGTCTGTGTAGCGTCCACTCTGCCCAGTGAAGGCATGCTGGAGGTGCCAGAGGGTCGAGGCCCTGAAATAGTAAGTTGGTAACTGCCATAACCCTGTGCTGGTAACTGTGCACCTTGACAGAGGGAAGACATCCAAATGTCATTTCCCAGGCCATGGGTGTATACCAGGGTCTGAGTAGTAGAACTAACAACATTTGATTGTTCTGTAGGCCACGATAGGAAGGAAGACAGTAAGGGCCATTCGTTCTCAGTGGTACACAATCGATTTCTATCCAAATACTGGACTTCCTGTTGAATGATGCTCACGTTTGGCATTCCCTCCATGTCCTCTTCTCCTGCAAGCTCTTCACGGTTTCTGTCCTTCTCATCCCTTCTCCTTTGCTTTCGTCCTCTGTCCTCTAACATGAGCTCCAATTGCTGGGTTATACCGTCTTTGTATGGAGGAGCTTGGAGATTACTGCTCAGGACTATGTCAGGGTAAAGGAGGTGGTCCTGGTCCAGGACAGGAGAAGCCAGCATGTCAGTGGAAGTTCTTGATGGAGAGATGCTTTCGGTTTCACTGTTCTCCCGTGACAAAAGAGGTGATCCCTCCTCAGTTTGGTGAGAAACATCTTTGCACCAGATAAAATGTGCCACTCTGTAACAACACTGAAGTACACTTCCCATGTTGTCAGAGAATTACCACTCAAAATGTCAAATTATGACATCAAGCATGAAATTTGGTTTGTGTTTACAAAATATGAACATAGAAAGATCTTTATAACCACATCAACAACTAATTTGGGTTTTTTAATCAGCAACAAATCACCATAATCCTGTGGTGTGCATCCTTCACAGTGTTCTGCTTGGTGTCCGAAGAGCTGTTACAGAGCAGACCAAGCTATCAGCTGATGTATCCATTCTGAAGTTTGATGCAACATGGCCATATGCAAATAACATAAAAAAGTATTGTTACATGTAAAGTACAAATTCTAGAAGACAGAAATTTGTTTAAATCTGGCAGGTTC
Source organism: Sternarchorhynchus goeldii (assembly GCA_028565775.1). NCBI lineage: Eukaryota > Metazoa > Chordata > Actinopteri > Gymnotiformes > Apteronotidae > Sternarchorhynchus > Sternarchorhynchus goeldii. The sequence continues at coordinate 14,904,618 of JAOXYF010000003.1, read as the reverse complement.
TTATAAAGTATGCACAAAGTTGTAAAAGTTTCTTCAAAAAATAAAAACTTTCTTTAGGCTGGCACCACCAGAGACTTTAAAAAGTTAATAATTAGTCAGCTTTCGTTCTCATGGACTAGAAGCCTACAGAACCGCAGATCCTTATAAACAGTGCTACAAAATATGAACCAGATCTCACCATTGTGTGTTCTCCTCAGCACAGCTTCTTGACAGTCCATGGATATCTGCAGTAGCATGAGAAAGCAGAGCCCTGTTTTCAGGTTATACAACCTCGTATTGTATCCTCTTCTGCCCTTCAGTGTGTGCTTCTCTTATGCTCCCCACTCTCCTTCACACACAAGCACACAGACACACACACACGCACACAAACGAAGACACACTTTCCCAGGGAGGAGGAGTCTGGGCCCCACTGCTTTCCCTAGCCCATTTCTCTTCCCCAGCAGTGAAAATCCCAACTCATCCCTCATCTCCACACACAGGCAGTGACCACCCAAAGAATCAGTGGACCGGGTGATATAACCTCCTGGATCCTTTTCATCACATACAGCTGCTTGTTCGGAGGGATCGTCTGCAGAAACAGCCTGGGTAAGTGCTAATGTGATGTGCTTGTCATGCAGAGGGGGGAGGGGGGGCTCCGGTTAGACACACCTCTTCTATGTCCTCTTTGAATCGACTGCTGGCTCATGCCTGCTCCCGAGCGGTTGCTATGACAGAGTGCTGCGGTAATGGCAGAATGCTGAGCCAGACCTCTGCAAGCCTCCAGTTGTCTGGGAAAGGGTTTTTTTAAGCAATACAGCAATACATTGAAGCAAAAAAGATGAACAGAATTTTATGTGAAATTGTGAATGTCTGATGACTACCTTCTCTAAGAATGCACATGCACACACAGGCATTCATGGGCATGCTTTTCAGTGAAAGGTGTTTTAAGTGTAATGTTGTAGGATCCCAGAATCCTCTGATGAGCTCTTTTACAAAAGACCTGTGCTGATGAACAGGCAAGTGCTTTCTGTAAACGTTCAGCTCCATTACACTCTTGCCAGAGCAAAATGAACAACAATCGAAGCAACATAACTGCACAAGTCAAATAAATAACATAAATATGAGTCATTTTATTGTGTCTTAAATAAACCACATCACTGTTGTTGTCTCATCAAGCTGAAAAAAATAACAACAACAACAACAACTTACAGTGTGAACTCTGAGTGAAGTTTTGGGTTTCGCTTTACAGCATCTACATGTGTTCTGAGTGACAACTTTATTAAGACAATTAATTTGTACTCCACATTGGTCCTCGTTTATAGTGTGTTTAGCTGAAAATCATATGAAATCATGAAAATGATTTCTATAGGTTACTGGACCAGAACATGATCAACCAACGATTTGGCCAAACATACTCCATTTGAATCATGAAGGGTCAGAGTATTCAAATTTTCTTTTAACTGAGGGATCAGTTATATATTAACTACATTTTCTGCCAATGGCAATCACAGTCAATTTAAACCCTGCCACATACGTGTCCCCTGGTGCACAACAGTTACCAGGCTGGAAGGTTAAAGCATGCTTTCACTAACACATGCAGCCAGCCAGCTCTCCAAAAATCACTGAACAGTTGAAGAGATTTGGACGGGAGCACTAATGACTTAGTTCTGCATGCAAGTGTGGACACCCTCAACTGGCCAGCAGCAAAAAAAGACCTAAATCACTCTAAACCATCATTCAGTGAACTCATGGGCAGTAGGACTCAACATCCTTAACTGTTTCCATTTAACATTCAGAGATGTAGTAAGTAATGCATGGTTAGAAATAAATTAGTTTTTTTCTGGACAGTTGATATGGTCTTCATTAGCAGACTAGCAGACTGGAATAGCTTTATAAGAGACAGCACAATTGACAAACAGTGTAACTAATTAGTCTCTTAAAAGCAGGATTGGTTTATTTACCCTAATATTTCCCTATAATTCTGTACTCTCGGGTCCAGTATCCTCTCTCAGTGATTGGGTCCTCAGTCTACCTAACTGCCTGTCTGACCTCTCTGGGAGGTTTCCTTCCCTCCAGTGGCCACCCAGTGACATGTGCAGTGGGAGGAGCCTGTGTCTGAAGGGGTACAGGAAGAGGGCGGGATCAGGCATGGGGTGGGGCTCCTCCGGGCCCAGCACCCGTTCCTGTGGGACGCACTCCCTCGCTCGTTCCGACCTTCTTGTCCTCACTGAGGAGCGACTGTGATGTCCCACTGCTGCTCTCATGGGGGATGCCTGGTGAGAACCGGCTGAGAAGCCTCGTCCCTGTGCAGAGAACATCATCTTTTGAGCACAGTGACCTTGAAATGAAATAAATACAACACTTTTTTTTCCCTCTTCTGCCATTTCACTAAAACAATGTCTAGCAATCTAGTGAATGGTATCGTAATATATTATTTAGCAAAGGTTTCAGTTCTGTATAACAATACACCTAATGTTAATTATTTCTATGCTCAAATGTTTCTATTGCTGTCAAGCATGGACCAACCACAACCTTCAATAAAAAGAACTTACAAGCCATGCGATACATTCCCATGCTTTTATTGTGTGTTAGCTTTCTCTAACCTGCATGTCCGTTTCGTTGCTGTCGTTGTTGTCCTCCTCCTCCTCCTCCTCCTCTTCCTCCTCGTCTTCCTCAGCCTGGCGGTAGAGGCGGAGGTGAGCCGAGTGCAGCTTGAAGGCCAGCTGGGCAGCCACGTCCGTCTGCCGGCGCAGTTCACGGCTCAGCGCCGTGATTTTGTGGCCACGCCTTTTCAGCTCAGACAGGCAGCGCCGCTCTTCGTCGCGCAGCCGCGCCTGCAGGCCGCTCGCTTGCGCCCCCTTGTGCCGCAGCTTGGCCCTGAGCTCTGCCTGCGTGCACTCCTGCTCGGCCAGCTGCCGCTCAGTCTCCAGCAGCCGGGCCTGCAGATGCTCCTCCTCAGCTTCTGTGTCTGGACAACGCGCAGAAATATTCCCTGCTAATTCCTTTACTCCCCTCTAATACCCCCAATCCCTGGAGGTTTCGCAGTTACTCATGTTTTTATGAGTAACTACGGTAATTATTCATTGCCTACATATGTACAGTAATCTGAGCTCTGTGATAGTGATCTCGCTGGAGGATTCATGTGATCATGCATATGGTAGTCATTTGAAGTCTGTTACACTTCACTCTCATCCTTGTTTTCTCCATTGTCACATTCTTGCTCCTTTCAAGCCCAACCCCTTTCTTTTAACCAATCTTCCCATCTTCTCCTGCCTGTTTGACCTTTAATGCACTTCACCCATTATACCCTGACGCCTGTCACATGGGGGAAAATGTCTTGGTGCAAAATGTAAAGTAATTCGCACAGGTTAAAATGTCCTCACCTTCACTGCTTCTTCCAGGAGGCTTTTTGCTCAGCTCACAGCTCAGATCTGCACAGAGGGAGGTAGATACCAATGAACTGGTCTGACAGCACAGGTGTGATATTAAAAGCCTGACGAGGGCGAGTGATGGGACAGGATGTGACAGACCGTTGCATCGCTTCTTCAGGTGGCGGATCTCCAGGCGCAGGCCGGTCAGCAGGAGGTGATGTTCCTTTTGCAGGAACACTATGTTACGCTCAACACTCTCCACCTGTAGGGCTAGGGGGCCAGTATCCATGGAAACACCTCGATGCTCTAAACAGCAGGGTCGAGAGTCTTACTGCACAAGATACGGGAGACCATGTGACAATGTTTTAGAAAATACACACTTTTACTTGAATACATTATCCCACCATATAAATTCATGATGACTAGAGTAATATGTGATGCTCATGTTAGAAGGTTTAACATATAAGGTAACTGCCAAGATAAGAACTCATTGTTTATGCCTCGTTTTTTGAAGCCACGTGTAAGTATATCGCAATATTAGATACGTCATCTTTACAGCCGGGGCATGGTGAACCAGGAATAAGAACTGCGTAACAACTGCAGTCATTTATAAACATCACAATTTCGAAAAAGCTACAAATTATACATCTGATTTAAACCATGCTAATGTAAACATTAGCTAAGGTACCAAAACTCACACCCAAATATCCACGTTCTTAGAATATTCCGGCTCAGTGTCGTCATATGATTAATTTTCAACATTCTTCACTAAATATATCAGTTTTATCTGACCGTTTAGCTTTCCCATACTGTTCATACGAACAACGAAATTAAATTCCTTTGACCTAACCTATGGCTCTGGCGTAATCCAGTGAGTACGGAACTGCATTTGTTGACAGTGATGTAATCGCAAATATGGCATGTCTTTGCAGCTATGCTAGGTGACCTGAAGTTTGCCTTTCAACCAGTCCAATAATAAAGTGATTAGAAATCGACGTTTTCACAACATTTTTTCGCGCGACTCAATAATGAAGTGAAAACGCATAAGAATGCTTTTCTATTGTGTGAAAAGCGTTACTTACGATCTTGATGAACAGATGAATGTTGTAAGACGGCTCTCGACCAAAGCATCGCCGCCAGGACGGCGCGTCAAAGCGCCGTGACAGGAAAGGGTTTGCTCTCTGCCATGATGTTAAGGATCGGACCAGTTTAGCCAATGAGGTGAAGTGACAAATTAGGTCGATTTTACTGAGGAGTCTGTTCACACCTAATGATGTACTCTGATATAAAGGGGGATCCGAAGTAGGTTGTTTGAGTAATTCTTTTCGAACGTCTTACAATCTAATAGGTTGTTGATCCCATAGTGGAATGGTTATATTAGACAAGCACAGTTACTGAAACAGAGACCAAGAATGTGTCATTAGTTTACTTTTTTTCGAAATCGTGTCCCTGAAATTTTCAGTACCTTGGACAGGGACAGACTGCTCCCTAGTGGCCATGTTTATAGCAGTTATGATTCTGGTGTGAAAGTCCACTCAACCGATTACAGTGGCACGTGTCAAGCGTCATGATATAGAAGAACTTATTCATAGTGGTTTTCTTTGAGGAAAATGAACTTTCCTACAAACGTCTGTATCAAATCTTTATTGCATAATATACAACATTTACTTTGACTTAATTACACCACTTCAAATTCTTGCACGTGTAGTGAAAAGTGGTATAGTTTATATAGATATGTTTTATAGCTTATATATTACTTTCTTGCAACATTGTGGCTAGCTCAAAAGCTTTCAAAAAGATTAAAAAAGGTTCTCTGTCAGCACAGGCTGGACAAAAAGACATAAAACTGATTTTGTTTAAGTCTGAAAGCCTGTATCTATAATTAAAATCCATCTTAAACATTTGGAAGTATATACATGATGTAACAGTTCTCCCTTTAAAACCTGTTAGTAACCTGGGAATTACCCTACACTCTATTCCCTAACACATACAATCTCCTTTACTAAAGTAGTATTCTATTTTACTAAAGTAGTATCCTGTTTTACTAAAGTAGTCTTCTTTCAGCTGAGCAACATTGCTTCTCTACACCCCTCTCTTGGTTTTTACGATTCAGAAATCCAAGTCCTGCATTCATTACCCCTTGTCTAGATAACTGCAAGTCCTTGTTTATTGGTCTTTCTGCTAAAATCTTAAACATTCAGCAACTCTGCTCTGCTCGTACAAAAAACTGCACACATTACTCCCGTTCTTGTTGAATTAGAATGGCTTTTTATAACTGCCTGTATTCAATTCAAACTCCTTGAAATCACATACAGGGGCCTGAATGGTCTTTCTCCTTTCTCCTTCTCTGATCTGTTCCACCTCTGCATCATCCTGTTCACTGAGACCCTCTGGCACTGGTCTGCTTCCCATTCCAGACACTAAGATGTCCAATGTGGGAGAAGATCATTTAGTGCTACTTCCCTCAAACTCTGGAACACCCTTCTTCAACATCTCCATGGTTGCTCAGATCTGTCCTCTTATACGATTACACTTTAGACAGACCTTTTCACCCTGTAGTACATTCTGCTGGCAAAGATCACTGGATATGCAGTTCTGTGGATAAAGGCATAGTTTGATGAAAAAAACCCTTTTTGCCTAGGTGTGACTAATAAAGGAGGACTTTATTTTTCCAATAAAAAGGTAACAAAAAAGGTAATCAATAAAGAAAACAGCTTGCAATTAAAATGATGGAAACTATAAGACTATTAATGAATTAAAATGAAGTAATCCAATATAGACATGTTCCTACTCAAATTCTATTTCTTTTGCATGTCATAACTGCTAAGTTCAGAAATAGCTTTGTGTTGTGATCCTGTTGCTGGATTTATCTTTAAACATTATTCACTTATGTTATTTCTATTAAAAGAAAATGTTATTTGGACATGGAGTTTTTGTCATTATAACTGGAGACTATTTTAATTTCAAGTTACATTTTGCCCTCTGCAAAACTGTAATAATGTAAGAATGCTAAGCCTGTCTTTGCTAATTGACTACCTCTTAAGGTTTGTAGAATGTGAACAGCGTGTGATTCTGTCTTCTGTGTCCATAATGTCATTAAGTTTAATAATTCTGTTCTGAACAGTACTGAAAGACCATGAGGTTCTTAACACTTTACCTCCAGTAAGTAGTTGAAATGTATATGTCCGTGCTTTTCATGATCTTTCACCATAATTTTAACATCTACCTCTTTTGGTAATGAAGTGGGGGGGGGTTGCACTTTGAGCTTTCCTGAATGATAAGTTACCAGCAGGGAAAGTGATTACAAAGGCAGGAGCAGAGTTAGTGAGCCAAGGACACTTGCATCACCAAGCCGTCACAAGACGAAAGAGTTTGTGTCCATTAATAGATGTCTGAAACACCATACGAGGCAGAGTTAGATGATAGATGTGCTGCTTCTTCTTTTGCTGAGCATGACGAAAATATATAGGTTATAGAACACATGGACCAGCACATCACAGCTTAATTTAGGTGATTACAAGGGAGGGCCACTACCAGTGGGAGTTCCATCCTGTGTTTCTTTTCTTTTTTTAGGGTGAGATGACTTGAGCTGGCTGAAGCTGGTGCCTGGTGAACACTGACAGTGGTACGCACTTCCGGAATGTTCTTTTCCTGATACCCAGGGTCCTTAGTGTTTTACATTCATTTGTTCTTAGATAAAAACTGATACTCAGAGGACAGCTACACAAAAGGTTATTGCGAACTTTTTAGAATGTAACAATGTAACAGCATAATACAAACAGTTAATGAAAATAATAATTGGAAAGAGCACAGCAACTCATTTATTACCCATATATGCAGTATTAGCATAATTTCACACTATAACTGAAAAATACAAAGAAATCTTTAAACAAAATCACAAAATTCAGAGAAAAAGGATAAAGTTAGTAGCAATTTTCTGAGTAAATAAGGACATTGGCAGTGCAGCACTCAGTGAATCTGGTGTAACTGGATAGTTGTTTGGCTCTGAACAGAGAAGAACCTATGACAGAACAACACAGACGACCTCTTACTAATGCACACGGGTTAGGTCCGCCCTGCAGGGGGAGGAGTCCTGCTCACAGTGCTGTGCGTTTACCACATGTGATTGTGT
>JAOXYF010000003.1:14861238-14894248 GCA_028565775.1 Sternarchorhynchus goeldii | reverse complement strand
TAGTTAGTGTTTGTAGTTAGTGTTTGTAGTTAGCTGTCAATACCGTACACTTCAACCCACAGTTATTGGGTCTCTCACCTCAAGGGCTCTCAGGTGCTTAGTATGTCCCTTTGAATGGGTTTGCCAGCTGGATTATAGCATGCTATAGTTTGAAGCAGGTGGTAAATAAAACCAGTGGCACGCTGGAAGACATGCTTACTTTGCATGAGCTTGCGGTTACTACTGGGGGGAAAAAATAATTTTCTAAACATTACAGGTTAAAACTGACAAGCACAGGGCTACAAAACCTTTGCAGTTGGCCCAGCCTTGTGAGCTCGGCCTAGTTTCGAATGCGGGTCTGGACCCAATCCCGCCTGGATGCTTTCTAAGAGTGTCTGCCTGGAGGCCACATAGCGCTTGCGACGGTTCTCTCGGTAGACCTCTAGCCGTTCTGCTTCAGCGGCAGGATCCTCCAGAACCCCTTCCCACCTGAGGCTCTCCTGGGCCTGGCTGCTCAGCTCCACTGGGTCCTCCGTAACCAAAGCTTGAGGTTTCTCCACAGCAGGTGGTTTGGATTTGCATTTGTGGCTCTTCCTGCCTTTGCCTGGATTTGGTTCACTGCTCTTATTAGAACTGGTGCACTGCTCCGCCTTGGGTTTCTCTAGAGTACACAGAAACAATCAGACAAAACATGTGGATTCATTTAGAGTCATAATTCTTCTAGCCAATAAGGTTCCAGCCAAACTCATGACAAAAGACATCATCTCAGGGTATACCTACTGATGGAGTTTCACCAGATATTGAGGTGTGAAACGTGGCACTTCTCTGCTAAGCTTGTAGTATTTCCTGGATTCACCCTTACAAGTTTATAGAGCTTTTAAAAATGTCTGAGGTTTGTGCTACTTTATGTGAGTTTAGGAACACCTGTGAGTACTTCAGGAGGCTACTTCAACCTGAACAGATGTAATTCAGATGCCTTACTAACTTTTGCAGGCTTTCACCCATTGTTAGAACAAATGTTAAACATAACTATTATAAATGTTCTAAGAGTACACTGAGGTAAAATTCAAGGACTAAGAAGTTTATTGGATTAAATGCAGTACAGTAGACATTATTTTTTCTAGCTATCTGTATTAAAACAGTGAAACACTAAAATAATTTTTGTTATATGACAAATACATACAAACAAACAGAAGGCCTGACATAAAGCTTTATGATCTCAGCTGTAGCCTTTAGTTTCAGACATGCTTGATTGGATGAACTTCCAGGACAAAACAAAACTTTAAAAAAAGCAGCTACTAACCCGAATCATCTGAGTTTGAAGGCGTGCTAGGGTGTAATCTTTTCTTTTTCCCTTTAGCTGTATTTTTTCTTTTCTTTTTACTTTCCTGCACAATAGCCCCAGTCAAGGGTGGAATGCGATGACCTTTCCGCGTTGAAGAATTTTCTGCGCGCAGGTTATGCGTTGTGGGCTCAGAGACCTTACTGGGAACCGCCAAAGTTTCCATTGTACACGGTTCGTTACTAGATGTCACCTCATTGTAGCTTTTTTAAATATTAAATCAATCGCTTAGTTTAAATCCTCAAGAAATGAAAATGAACTAACAGCAAAAAGAACACTCTTGCTAGATACTCTTGCTAGAAGCTAAACTACTCCAACCTTTCGTTTTGTTTGTTTGTTTGTTGTTTTGATACGGAGTTTAAGATTAAAAGGCCCACGGGCGATAAAAGAGGACAGATCTGTAAAATAATTCTCAGATATAAACCTGGAAAAAATCTCACTATATATGTCAAGTAAGTCAACCTGCAGTCCGGAGTTGAGTACGTGAAGAACTGTTTGTCGACGCTTGAGTGAGTCCTCGGGGTCGAAACGAGAAGCACAAAGGGACGCCTCTCTATGGTAACCGAGCTCCTCCTATGCTGTTGTTCTGGAAGATTTGCAGGTTTAAACAGAAGTGTGGTGGGCAGCATGTTCCCTCACATTCGAGAAAGAGTTAGGACTGGCAGGTGCGCTCTACATGTAGTAAATTTACATGTAGTTTTTGATAGCACTACAGCACGTGCAGCTAGAACTAACCCTTTGCTGTTCGTGGTAATTCGTGGTAAAGCTGTTTTCCGAAGGTAATGTTCAAAAACATGGTCATTAACCACAATTGCCAAGCTGAATTAAACCTAGTTAATTTTATAAGACTTAAAAAATAGAGAAAGGTAGAAAGGTAGTAGCGAATTTCAGCTTTTTAAATTTCAGTTAAAATGTTGCATCAGATAAGACGTTTCAATACGGGTGGTAAAATTATTAATAAGCTATTATATGTGTGTGTAATATGTTGCACTTTTGTTTGCTATATTGGTACCAAACACCAGTGTTTAAACCTATGTTGCAGTTTCAACACAAATCAGGTCATTTCAATGTTCTAATAGCGAAAAGCCTTAATTCAAATGAAAATGAACTAACCTGGAAATGTCCAAGAAGGCAAAGTTCCGAAAAGTAAAATTCGAGTTACCTACGCTAAAGCACATGATCTTAAACACCTGTTTAATTGACTGGTTATTGGTTTTATTGTATGATTAATTTGCTATTGGAAGCAAATTTGGTTTTTCCTTTGCAGGGCCTTTGTGGTCTAAGCGCACATTTTCCTAAATGAGAGCAAATAGAAACTGCATATTGAGTTTCCACAGTGATGTAATAGACATTGGGTGTTTATATGAAGCCCCATTTAAAAAGCAACTGTAGGCCTTACACAGAGACTGAGCTGCAAATCTTCTGCAACCCACTTGTCTGGGAACACACTACGTTCTGGATGGTTTTTGATGTCATTAATGGACAGTTGTAGGATCTTTATGTGGAAGGGTTCAGGCTGCTAAAACTTGGACCAGGAGATCTTCCAATACAGCTCCTATTTCCATCTTTCTCCATGCTCCCTGCTAATTCATACTTATTATGTGAGCTACATGCAACTCATCCACCTGAGCTCTGGTCTCCTTCTGAACCAAGTGATATCTGTCCTTGTCCTCAGCTTGCTCATAACAGGTTGATTAAAAGCTGTTGAGCAATGCTGTTCCTGATGCCACTGTCCCTACAAAAGCTTCCTGTGGTCACAACAGTGGTCACAAAATCCTGGGAAGGATTCCGTGATGACATATTCAGGCCTTCAATTTTCCTGGTAGTCAACTGCTGCCAGCTATGCCTCCAACATCTTCAGCAAACCCATAGTCAATTCTTGCTGACCCTAGTAACCTTGTTGTGTGAGTTCAGGTGGTTTCCATCTGGTTGCAGATTTACCTCGCCAAGATGTAATTTTAAATGATTTAGAAATTCATTTGTTCCTGTGATTACTGGCTTTTTGAATACTATTTGTGTTTTGGTGTGAGTTGATTTATCTGCAGTGTATTGATTGTTGATGATAAAGCTTACCTTGACCATTACACATTCTCCATTGTAGGGTTTCCTTATCCCTATTCCAGGTAAGCCACAGGACCTTCCACAGTTGGAGCAGATGCCTGAGGCATGTCTTGAACTTTTTTGTATGACATTCCACTGGGTCCTTGGGCTGAACTGGCTTTAACTGCCTTGTCCACCTTCTGTACTTCCTTCCACCTTATTGTTATAATCAAAGATGGGCTGAGTCATAACAATAAAGATACCTCCTCCATTACTTTATCGGTATAGGTTTTGTGGAGATTAGAGCATATCTAATCATTGGAGTAGGTGAGGTGGCCTCTGCACTTCGATCCTAGTAGCTGTGTAAACCTAAATGGGTTTGAAATCAAGGGTGCACATCTCCTAACCTGCTCTCTGGCTTGTGTCCTTCAGCCCTGTGGAGGGACCTGAGCTTCTTCCTGAGGATTCTGCGAGGTTTCCCAGAGCCTACTTCTGTACCATGCCAGCCTCCTTGAACGACTGCTTCAATGCACAGAGTTCCTGTCTTATCTGTCTGATTCTCTCAGCCCTGCAATTTACATAGGATGTCTTGATGCCCTTCTGCTCGATTGTTCCAAACCTTTCAGCTGCAAGACTGATGATGATGGTTATCATAGATTGAAATCTCCTGTCAGCATCCTCATTCAAGGTTGCTTTCAGAATGCTGTCTACATCATCATATATATCATCACTATGATGAGGTTACTTTAACATATCACCAGATGTGCATCAGACTCCTTACACCCAAAGACATTAAAAACAAATGGACACTTACCTGAAGGAGATAAAAGTACATGCAAAACAAAGGAAAAGCAATGTTAAATTATCAGCAGCGCTGTTGCCTGTGTTATGTATGTAATACGTGGGATGGCAATACGTGTGTATGATTTGTGTGTAATGTTGTTGGTGTAGTCTGTCTGTTTTAAGGTTACCCTAGGAGGCAAAATGGTACGATCCAGATCCAAGGAGAGGAGGGGCTAACAATTGAAAAGGTGGTAGTGCCAGATGCTGTTGCGACTGCCCGAGGTAGACTTCAGAGTCAACAAGAGTTGTACGCTTGTTGTGCATTATTTTTAAAATATTTTCTTGTGGGTATAAATGTTATGCAAGTTCTTAATGAATTTATGTAAAACTGGGAATGGAGACCTGAACGTCTATGAGTGGTAAATTTGGAGCCTTCAGACCTTGTTTTTACACCAAAACCGGCCAAGTACTATGTAATGGGACTCCTGACCATTCAATGTGGAAAATGGTGACATATCTGCTTTAAAGAAAGAACACAAACAGTGCATATGGTTGGAGATTCTTTATTGTGGCCTCAGTTGATGTGCTGGCATGGGGGACATGTGCTCCAGAAGATGCTATGAAATAAAAACTGTTGTCATGGGTTTGCATGATTCTGGGTGGCCAACTCAATATACATAGTACTGATAGGGTTGTACTATTTTTCATGTTGAAGGGGGGGGGGGTTCCTGAGTGTTTATGTAACCCATTATGAATGTATGGTTTTATAAACTGTGTTGGAATATTGGCAATGTATTAAATGATTGTATATGTTTTAATGATTTTTTTATTCAGATAACTTTACTTATGGTTTGCAGGATGTGTTATTAGGTCACCTGTAGATGGGTTAGTCTGAGGGGGAAGAGGAAGAGAAGTGTTTATTTAAAAGAGAGAGATAATGGGCTAGGTGAGGCTAGGCTAGGCCATTATACTTGGTCATGGTTTGCCATAGTTGAAAGGCATGTGGATTACGTTAATATTGTTTATTTTATTTGGGTTTTTCTATACATCTTGTGTGTATTTGGTTTGTTATTTTTTCTTTTTCTTTTCTATGGTGCTTTGGCCTGGTGTTTGGATTAGCAGGGAAATAAAGCCCCTTTTTGATATAGCATCCTTCCGACTGGAATCTGTTTTACCATCGCCTCTTGGTAGTCCGGCAACACACTACCACAATCACTTACAGTCAACAAATCTTACAAATATTCCCACTGTCAAATATATTAACAAATTTCTTAGTCAGACTGCCATCACTACAGACTATACCAGTCTACTTCACATTTATGTTACCTGTCTTCAAACTCTTCACCGGTAGTTTCCTACCACAGAACCACTCCTGAATGGACTTTACTTATGTGACGTGATAGAGGATGTTGCATAGTCTTGAGTGTATTAGGCAGATTAGCAATTCTTGGAGCTTTTACATGTGTTGAGAGTGCCACAAAAATATTCAAGAGAGGCACATAAGAAACTGGGCTATTATGAAAAGCTGGCCAATACAAACTGAGCGACAGATGGACTATAGCCTCTAATTGCACACCTACAAGCTAATAAATGCTTCCATTAAAATGGGTGGAGGGTGTATGATTACATTCTTTAAAGAGTCGGTGGATCTGTTTTCACATGACTTCAAGCTTTAACCCAGTGGTCAACAATACTATTACTTAGATGACTGTGGCTTTCACACATTTCATATAAAACATTGTAGACAAAAGCTAAAAGGGATAACATCAATGTCCTTGGAGGATCACATATTCTACTAAGTAGGTTATCTGCAATACAGTCCTGTTAACTAAACTCTGACTTATTACCTGAGCTGAAAAAGTTACCATCTGTTGAGCAGACATTAGCTACTCAACATTCTCCAATATGTAATCTATGCCAGATGATAATCTGTTTGAAAAAGCAAAAGGAATGTTCAAATTCCCTTTCAAATTTCAAAATATTTGTGACTTGATTACATCAAGCCTTAATATAATACCTGATATAATGAATGTATTGTATTGTAGATACAATATATTTGTATATGTAAATATACTAGTTCATATATTACTAGTGTATTTACACAATTGCACTTACTAGTCACTTTGTTGTGTTATTAGAAATATATTGTCAATTTATAGGTTTACAATTAGAGTATGTAACCTATTTTATCAACTGTTTTCTAGCTTATTATCACTGGTCAGTTTCTGACCAACAGACTACTGTTGTATGAATATTCAACACAGCACTGACAGTGACGTATAAAAAACAACAACAACAACAATCACCAGCCCACAAATAAACAGAATAGTTCTGAACAAAATATGAGATAGTTGATCATTTGTACATGCGATGAAGCTGAAGTCTATATTTGTAGCCTTAAAAAAACAACATATATTTATATACCTAATAAAGTAAGTACAACTGCGTGCAGCTAAAATATAGGTGTTTCTCATGACCTTTGTGGCTAGGGAGTGTGTGTTGCTCAGTGAAGCATGTAGACCCAAGACTGTACGGTTTTCTCAGACCAATGACATTTCTCTCACTCTGATGAAAAAAGCTGCTAAGTCCTTTAACATAACATCTGATTTGGCTCAGAAACTAACACTATTCTTAGAACAGGACCAGGAGAGCTAGAACATAACTCGTGCAAGGCAGCCAAATTTAGCAGTCGTTATAAAGGTTACAGTCAGGCATACAGACAACATTTAAATCTAAGTAAGCAAATGGCAGGAGAAAATCCAGAAAGCATACCCTGGGTTTTTATCTCAGAGGGGGCATCTGATACTACTCTGCGTGTGGCTGTGTGTGAGTGTGTGTGTGTGTGTGTGGGGGCGGGGGTTCAGAAATGTTACAAGCTCGATTAACAAAATTCATGCTGAGCATACTTTAAAGGTTTCAGCGGTAGTTCTCCTTATTTGATAATCTGCACATTAGTTTTTTTCTCTTTCAGTGTGCAGTTTTGGTTTCTGATGAGCAATGGTGTGATCATGACTAAGCTTAGTCCCTTCATGAAGTCCCCATTTGCTGCCAAATGCTTTGTAAGCAGAGTGGGAGGCGGACAGACGGGGGCTAAACCTCTGTGGGGTCCAAGGCGAAGTGACATGCTAAATTTACCCACTCTGGGTTTTGGATGGGGATGCCCCTGATCCGATTGTCTCGATTCTGTAAGCAAAGTTCAGCAGCCCAGATCAGATGAGTGCAATCAGTACAAAGAACTGGCTGTTTTGGGGTTTTTTTTAACCCACAGACATTTATTTAGAGCTTTACTGTCTGAGATAACAAACACTTGATCAAAACAGAGAATGTTTACGAAATAATAGAATAGCAAACAAATGATGAATAAGGGCAGCTTTTCCTTCATTTAAAGGAGGTTACATTAAGGTTACATTAAATAGTTAATTAAGATTAAACAGGTGGGTCTTTTGCTTGCTGTATGTTTCAGTGCTGGCAAGTACATATCAACCATCTTACATAAGATGGAGACGGGATGATCACCCTTTCCCATTTGGCACAAGAAGCAATTCAGCTTTTACCACTGAATTGAATTTGGTCTTAAACCAGATAAAGGGGCTACACTGACACATGTCAGTTCACAATTCATCTGTGCTGATTTATAAGAATTACATAATAAGTATTTAAAAAATGTTAAATTAAATGTTAAAAATTAAATGTTAAAGTCTTACATCCTTTACTCTGTCTTACTTTGCTTTAAAATATTTTCTATTCTTATAGCTCATGTTAATAATGATATAGACTATTCACTGTAAGATTTAAGTATGTCTGGTATATGATAAAATTAAATTTAATGTTATATAACACAGAGACTTCACTATAAGTACAGGATTCAAGCAGGTTTAGGCCTATATGTAAATTGAGAATTATAAGGGACATTTATTCCTCCAAATAATTAAAAGGGAGCAGATGGGTTGCATGAGAATTTAATAAGGCTATAGGACACAATTAGTTCCAACTCTTTTCTTCTCTAGACTCATCATGAAAGAAAATGTCATGGATCCACTTCAGGTTAATATGATACTTATGTGACATTACTAGGAGGAGTGTCTAAATACCTACTTGTGTAGTTAAAAACCGTTCCTCCAAGATGTATTTTAGTATTGTCTAAAAAACATTATATTTCTTCGTTTAGTCCTAGAAGCCAAGGTATCTTAACGGTTTATAAATCGGCAGCAAAAACAACTTTTGCGTTCTCAAACTTTCACACATATCTCATTGGGTAGAAGTGAATCGTCATTGAAAGGAATGTATTATAATTGGCCAATAGTGCTTAATCCCGCCCTTTTACTGGGGAGTAGAAGCTAGGCATTGGGTAAAGTTGCAGGCTTTCAGACGCTACGGAATACAATCGTCATACATAACCTTTGACGTTGGAGTACCAATAGCCAGCTGTTACAAATCGCGTCACTCTCTTGCCAGCTGATCGGAGACACCGGTAGAGTGAGAGACGATAAGAATCAGCCTGCCCGTGAGGTGAGCTTTTCTGATAAAATAACTGATTTATTTCCGTTTTCAGTCGATCTAATAAACTCTTTTCCGCATTACCTAGTTTAGAAATAAGACCGCTTAGTGCCTCTGGGAAAGGCGAGGCATTTAACCTACTCTGGACCGAGGCGATACGTGAGGTGGGGCGTTGGTGAAAGAAAAAAAACGTTCATAAACGAGTCAAGACTGATCTCATGACAGCTGAAGGTAAAAGTAGACATTCGAGTAGATCTTGCTCTTGTCTTAAACAGTCGTATAATCATTATATAATGTGTA
This sequence comes from Sternarchorhynchus goeldii, assembly GCA_028565775.1. Taxonomy (NCBI): domain Eukaryota; kingdom Metazoa; phylum Chordata; class Actinopteri; order Gymnotiformes; family Apteronotidae; genus Sternarchorhynchus; species Sternarchorhynchus goeldii. The sequence goes on along the minus strand of JAOXYF010000003.1, from coordinate 14,885,307 downwards.
TTCTACCATAGTGACCAAACTTAGAAATAGCCTAGTAATAGACGGCGCAAACCGTATCCTACCAACTCTGCTCAGGAGTAGCTAACCTGCTCAGAAGTCGGCTTGGTTAATACAATACCAAGAGTAAACTATATAACAAGCGATAGTTAAAACATCGGTTTCCTTATTATGCATTTTGTTGCTTAAGATGTAATCTAACATAACGGAGTCGTGACTGAATCGAACCTGATGATATAAGGCAAAGTTCGCACAATAATGCTAGCTCACTGTATTGCTGCACAGTTGCCAACGTGTCTGCTTAACCATGTTTCCTGATTTGGTTTAGGAGAATCGGGTGAGGACGTCCTTATGTAATTCTCTCAATCCAGTAGTCCGCCGAGGAGGAATGCCATTTTGTTAGAGGCTTGCTTTCAGTTCTCCGTTGTCGGGGCCTTAAGCCGTAGTGCTGTTTAAAATGTCGTCTAATGTTCAGATCGAATAAGATGCATCATTAAATGCCATTATAAAGTTAAGAGTACCTCAAGTGAATCGCAGTTATGCCAAAGGAAGACCATGGCCGGTAGGTTACAAATGTACATTCATTACAAACTTTAAATGGTTATCATGTGGTTGCCTTAGATGTCAGTGATCCTCTGAATCATTTTTCATTCGCGTCATTCTGATAATTTTTTTTCCATCACGTAATCAGTCTGTCTACATGTGGGAGAAGTGCTTTAGGTGCTCGCAGTTCAAAATGCTATGCCTTTTGTCCCATGGCAAAACGGATTAAATCCCCAGCCCTGCCTCTCAAACTTGGGTTTAAACTGAATTCCAGACGCAGGACCAAAGCGGGTTTTTTTTGTTGTTGTTGTTAACTGCGTTTGTTGCCTTTTAAACAGCCTTTAACTATGGAGAGAATTCCTGAAGACCACGCCCTGCTACATGTAGGGCGAGCGATCCCAAATGATTTTGGGGAGCTTTGTCAATCTTTATAATGTCTTTTCCTAATAGACCTAATAGAGTATCTAGGTCTTTCAGGCTTAAAAGTCTAAACTATCATAACCTCTTGTCTTCCAATTGCTTTTCATGACGAATCTACATATATTTAAATGTTTAAATAGGAGCCATTAGAACAGTTAGGACATAGCTGTTCATTGTAATACCAAGTCATGTAGAACTTTCCACGAGTCAGACCCAGAGCCTTTTGACCAAGCAGTCATAGTGTCTTGGTCATTGCAGTCTAGTACTATAGTACCAGCTACCGGTCCTCCCTCCTGCTTTCCACTGGCTTCGTCACAAGCCCAGCCTTGTCTGTCTGACTTAGGTCACCAGACTGAGCAGCCCAGAATGAATAAGCTGCCCAAGATTCACCTCATAATAGCAAGTGGGCCTAAGCAGGAACAGGTGGCGTAGGTTTTACTGAGAACAAACTGCATAGGAAGGAAGTCTTTTAACTGATTTTAGGCGATACATAATCTTCTGCTTTCTTAAATAAAATGTATAGAACTTAATCCAAACGCAAGGCAGCCAAAACCTGGACACGATACCTCGGAGGACGACATCTTTGCGTTGACGCGTTCAAAGACCCTCCGGCGGTGCACGCGATCCGTCGCTCGGACGGACGGCATCTGCCGAACAGAAGGGTTCGCGTGAAGCCTCAGCAGGGCGTTAGCGCGGTGGGCCCCCATCGAGGCCCACGGAAAAGTTGCTGCCTGGTCACATCCCTGCTACGATTCAGCTTCTGGCTGATGACATGATCTCCCTCGAACAGCAAAGATTGATGGGGGACATCTTGGCGCTCTTCCATCTCCCTGCCCCCCTGGTAACGCTGGCGCCGTTCTCCACTTGTTCGTCCCCGCTCCTCCGCTCCCTCCCTTGGCGTCGGCGGCCGCTGCGGCAGGCCCAGGGCGAGGCAGCCGGTGGCCGTCTCCTTCACACTGGCTCCAGGCGGGAAACCTCGCCATCCTCTCTTTTGAAATGTGCCTTCTTCTAACGCCTGCCGTAAGGGGCAAGCGTGGCTGCAGCTAAAAGCTAACGACTTGAGCGTTAGCATCTAGCAGTTAGCCCATTGCCCTGAGGATCTCTCTTGCGGGCTCGCGCATTGCAGTATTGCACACTGCCATGTGGCACCCCAGATCAATAGGTCGACAGGTGATCGGAACGATGGAGCAGAAGGGCACAGTTGAGGTATGCCCACAGTCTCAGTTTATGCTCCAGCACTAACCTGATTACATCCTCAAACTGATGTTGCACTTGTTTGTGGCATCTGTTCCACTTTAATAATATTTTTAAAATTTCAATATATTTAACAATTTGACAGTTTGCGTATTCAAACGTCTTATAAGGCAAACTATTTTTTTTTTTTAGCATCAGCAAAATGTGCTGTGGATTTGCAGACAAACTATGGATCCCTCATAATCTGGACTATAAACTCGTTCATAAACTGGGCCACAATCTGACTCACCCCCCCCCCCCCATGTCCTACCACTTCCCTTGAGGAGAGCTAATGCGTATCTAAATGATTATCTGAAGTACATTTAACAAATGCCTCAGTCATTCTGGAACGTTTTTGACTTAATGTCAGATCCAGATAGCACCAGTCTGAGAGGGTGCGAGTTGTTCTTTCTGCCTCTGTGCTTTTCGTAAAAGCACAAAGACATGATGGCGTGCCTGGTGACGCTGACGCAGGCAGCCTTACCTTGTCCGACTCCCCCTCCACCCCCCCCGGCAGCCTGCTGATTCATGTCTACACCGGGGAAGGGAGGAGGGAACGAGAGAATGGAAGATCATTACCAAATGGACCATCGAGGAGGAAATAAGTTATTGAGTGGGAGGGAGGCCTGTCCCTGGCTGTAAATGTAACGTGATTCAGCAAATTCGATTTTTGTTTTCTCTGATGGACTGATTAATGTGCTTTGGGAGGCAGCCACATGTTTGATTAGGATGGTCTACGTGGCACTACAACTACAGAGCAGATCGTACCAAGTTCCAAACGTAGCGTTCACCCACCCAGTCAGAGATTTTGGTTCGCTGGAGAAGAACGCTGATCAGAACTCGCCCAGGTCCCCCTTTGGCTCCTTCTAGTTAACCAGCAAGAAGACTTGATGTGTATAAAAACTCTCTAAACAGCGATGGCCTTCAGTGGCGGAGAGGGGGTGGTGGAGAGGGGGACCGTGTGGTTTAGAGTTCGTTGCCAGTTCCTGAAACGAGTGGAAGCTCTGCGCAAACAGCGAGTGTGAGGAATTTCCAGCATGTGCAGGAGGAATGTGAGGAATGCTGGGTATTTTGACCTAGCTGTTTGTCTGAGTGGAAGGAGAGAGGGAGGGAGGCCATTCTTTTGGCTTGCAGACAAACTGTAAGATAATATAACTGTATTTAATATTGTGTGCGTGTGGACGTTTGTGTGTATAGGTTATGGGATGGGGGTCATCACCGGGTGCCTTTGTACTGGCTTGGGTGTCTGTGAATGAGCTGAAAAGTCTAGTTGGATGCTAAATGAGTGCTTTGTGGACTATATGCTGAGAGGGCAGAGGCAGAGGGCCTGGAAACGAGGCCCATGTTTAAGTTTGTTAGAATTTAGGCAGCCGGAAATGTCTCCGACGAAGTTTGCATTCAAGTTGTTGCATTTCAAAGTATGTCAAATGGGACGGTGGTGATTCACTTGTGGAGCTTTCTCACTCCCAGGCTGTTGAATGTCAGCGAAAGGCCCTTGGCAATAGGATTCCGAGAACACGCGTGCATACGTGCTGAGTCATGCCTCCTCACATCAGCCTGTATGTTCCCAACTAATCGATACTGCAGTATTTTCATATTGGAAGTTTTTGGGGGTTTTTTTTTGCTTGCCAAAGAATGTCAATCCTGGCTCATAGGAATGTGATGACAATAAAAAAACAAATGGAGATAAAGCAGAAAACAACATAAGACTGAACAGTAATGTCCTTTTATTCTGACATGGATTCATTCCGACACCAAATGACGTTTGTTACAGGGCAAGAGCTGGGACATTGTCTGGTTTAACTAAGTAACTACGTTATCTGTGCAACTATGTACAAGTAATACATTTTACTGTCACCAGTATATTAATGTAGACTGTGTTTTTGTTTTGTTTTTTTTAGCCAAGCTGTAAGGTTCTTATGTGTTCTTGAAATGTGATGTGAAGTCTCACTACACTGAACATACAGGAAAATCTCCTATACTCCCATACCAGTAAAGCTCCTCCCAGCAAGCACTGGGCATTCCCAGCGTAATCGGACTTCCTCTGACTTGTGCTAGCAGTCGTTCTTCTTGTTGTTCACGGAAGACCCATGTTAACATGGACGACATATAGGAGGATGGTGAACACCACAAGTTGCCGCCGTTAGCACAGCGGCGCTGGTGCCAAACCTAATGCGGAACCTTTTCTCTCCCCTTCTCCAGGAGCGCAGACGGGAGCTAGTGCGCGTGCGTGCACCACCGTGGAAACGTTGGCTAACCTACAGCAGTTCTTCTCTGGCAAACTTTACGTTCCTGTCCCCATGCTAAAGCTGCCAGCTGAAGAACTGTTGTGGTCAGCTCTGCCCTGCATTAGCCCTCCTCAACTGGAACCATCTCAAGCATTTACCACAACAAGCCACAGCGAGCATGTTTTGACTGCTTTCTGGGCAGTTTGAAAATAACTGCTTCAAAAACATAATGGATGAGAATGTACATTCTTTGCTTTAGTTTGCTGGAAGTAAAGCACTGGAATGAGACTGGGATTTGTCTTGTTTTTTTTATGGAATAAAAAAGACTTGTGTATTGTTGTATACCAAACGCTTGATTTCCTTGTCCTGTGATTCAAAGATTAAATGTGCTTAGTAATACCTACCTTCAGTTAATTATAACTAATATTTGTGCAGCTGTCATAATGTAGCAGCCAAGAACATTCTTGAAAGCAACTGCCCCCTGGCTCATATCATTCATCATAATTCTGTTGACCTTTCTTGCCTTTGTGAATAAACACTTGACATGTACACTTGCAAGTTACAAAGCACTGTAAAATAAGTGCAAAATAGTATTATGACCCATTATACAACTTAGCATATTATTGGATACCCCCATTGGATGATGGGAAAGAGAGAAGGAGAGTGAAAGCTCTTGGAGCACTGGGATTATTTAATATCTAGACTTGAAAGAAGGTTTTTGGAAATCTAAATCTCAGATTTGTAGTAATCGAGGTGAGGATTACAGGACAAATTTTCTCTGACCCAGACAGTTACTTTCCAGTCTGATTACACACAAAAACTTGACACAATAGCTACTTAGACCACTTTAACACCTCTTGCAGAAATTTGTCAATCATTATTTTTTTGTTTATGTACAATATTTAAACTCTGGATTTTGAGTTTAGATATATTTTCAAATAGTTTCAGTGGTCTTAAAAACATAAAAATAAAACGAATAAATAGTTTTTCTTTATTATCAGAGATACAGATGTCAGCAAGAAGTTTCTCGAAAGAATCTGAACTCATTAATAGAGAGCTAAGAGCAATGTAGCGATGTGTCCGGGAGGGGGCACCATTGATTAACAATCATAGACAATAACGAAAACTAGTTACGTACAACACAGTGTACTACTTTCTTGGTCAGAAACAGCATAAAATTTGTTTTATATTAAGGGAATATTGCCCAGTGTATAATTAATATAACCAATAGTAATGCCTTTTAAAAATATTCCTTTATGGTGGATATATTCAGATAAAAAGGCTATAGGCTAAATAAAGGTGGCTTTGCCTTGTAATAGTGGTAGTATGTCTTTAAACGGGCCTTATGCCAGATTAGTTGAAAGACGAAAACTTGTACCGTAATTGCCTAAAATTATTCGGATATAAAAAATACTTACTGTGTAACTTGTCTATTACGCCTATCTTGACTTTGATTTTGTAATATCATAACCTACTGGCTGTCCGCTCAAACAAACAAACAAAACATTCTGAACAAATTGCCTTATCTCTGCCGAACTGCCAGTCCGCCGTTGTCCTTGAGAACCACTTTCACTTAAACTCCCAAAAAGGTCGGTCCAACAGTTTATGATCTAGTGTAAGTAGAAACAGGTTATGGTCTAGTGTACGTTAGAAGCAAAAAGGGCGCTCGCTCCCTTAAAGACAAACTCCTTGCCCCGTTCCTAGCGTCAGTTAACGCGCGTAACTCCACCAATAAGACGCTGGAGAGGCTGGTTTAAAGCGAACTCAGTATGCTCTGATTGATTGCTGTAAAGCATCCAGATCTGACCATAGATTAACCCACGCTTAAACCCTCTCGTGAATGTAAGTCTGTTCAAATATTGATGAAACAGTTGGATCAATCTATTTCCTGCAAGAAATTCCTTCCATTAACCCGGTGCGCTTGACTGGATTAATTTAAAAAAATCTTTACATCATATGTTTCATGTAGAACAGCTCCGACCTAAATATTTTAGCTATTTTTATTATCGGTTGTTATCGGTAAGAGATGGCCATTAATACCGATGCCACTTTTGAGGCAAGCACTTTAGGTGAGACTGCTGCGTCGCACTCGGGGGGATTTGGAGACACTCAGAAACTTCTTTGCGTCACTGCCAAAGATTCAAAAGACGGGCTCAAAATTTCCGACTCGCGCAGGGGGAGTGCTAAATCGCTGAACGCGGAGCAGAATGGACACAGGTCGCCGTTTAGATCAAGATCTGCTGGAAATGTAACTACAGCGTCACGTTCTCCGTCGCCCCTCAGCTTTAGCCGTGCGTCGTCACCAGCACCAAACCAGCCCGAACCGCACAGCTTTATGTGGCTTGCCTTAGTCTCTTGCTTTTGTCCTTCCTTTCCTCTGAATATATTTGCGCTGTATTTTGCGCATGCGGTAAGTTTGCGCAACAAATTTACATTTGTTAAATTAAATGTATTTTTGCCATAATGGTAAGATTATAATATTTTAAGTGTTGATTGAAATTTGTCACGTTATGAAATCCTGTACTTTATGTATCTCTCAAATTCTGTCTTTATGTACGATCTGTTTTTGTTTGTGCTATTCAGTCACGCTCTATGATACAAGTAAACGACTATGAGGGAGCAAAGAGACTGGGACGGCGTGCACTGATCTTCAGTATCATGGCGATCACTTTTGGTCTGGTTGTAATTATTTATCTGGTGATCACAGGTAAAGACACGCACAAACACACACACGCACGCGCACGCGCGGGCACAAACACAGTCTCTAGTACTTTCAATTCCTTCTCTTTCCTTGTGTTCCCTAGAGAGATGATATTTTGTAGTGTAGAAGATCACGAAGGATCTTATGGGCATGGCATGGTCTTATGAAGAGGTGAACTGACGTAGCAGAATCCTCAGGATAAAGGAAAAACTATTCAGATGTCATGCATCAAGTCATACTGTGGACAATGCACAGAATACACTATCAATATGGATTTTTAATGCATGGTGTGCCTCAGTTTGTGTTCTCAGAAGTATCAGAGGAAGCCTGTTTCAGGGCAGTCTTGTTTCATACACATGGCTGTGTGTTGGCACCTTGATATATATCATTATCAGACTTATGTTATATGACCAAGTACACTTATGAGTTGAATTCTGTCAATTAACGTTAAATGAGCTAAATATAAAATAAAAGTTAAAAAAAACCCCACACTTGACCTGTAGCAAAAAAGGACATGGATGTAAAATATAAACTGAATCTATGGACTTTTTATCTTTTAATATTTCTGTAATTGTGAAGTAAATTTTTTCTCCATTATATTTTCACATTTTAATCATATTATTTTTTTATTTTAGGCCTGATTCACATTTACTTTACATGTTGCAAAAAGCAAAACATTATAGAAAATAATAATTTAATGCGCTATTTTTCTTACAAAATGTATGTGAATGTTCAAAAACAACCCACTTGAAAAATTTGCTTAAGAAAACTAACAAGGGAAAGATTTTTAAAACATTGTTTATTTTAATATTGTCCAAAATATCCATATATTGCAGTTTTATTAATAGAATTGATTCCTTGTCATGTCTTACAGTGGTAATGTTAAAAGCATGTATTATTTTAACCTTTATTTAGACAATGTACAACTGTATACAAAGATCACTGAAAGTTGAAATAATTTAGAGTAATGCTGTTTTTTATTTACCTGTTTATTAATTTAATTTAAAGTCAATTAAAAGTATTTTTTATTTAAGACTTAGTAGGACCAAAATTGTGGTTATGGTGAAAGACCAGCTGAGTCACCACTCAATGTTTGTTTGTTGTTTAATCAGATCAGAAAGTCATTTTCTATTACTGTTGTGATGTGTTATGCAGAGGCAGACATGTAAAAAAGCTCAGTATTAGGGAGGTGGCTGGTCCACATCCTACACACAGTAGTCCAGTGAAACAACCCTGTGCTATTGAACAGTTCCCCTTAGCAAGGAGTTTGATTGTTGACCCCCTTCAGGTTTTGATGCATCATTATATATGCAAACATGGTGTTCATACTGTATGCAGTGTTGAATTGTCTGATAATGCATGAACGCCATTATATATGTTTGATGTCCATGCACTGTGCAAATGTGTCGTGGATAGACAAGGTGCCATATTAATGCATTGCATGTTCTGAATTAAAGTAAACATGCCTGGTTAATAGATTAAGTGTATTTATTGTAACTATGCCTTAAATGTTCATCTTCATAAATTTAGATCAGGTAAGGCTTATGTTTTAATCTAAGAGTCTGAATGGTACAGATGAGCATTCAGTCCAAGATGCACTACAAATGATCCATGAAGCCTATCAGATGTGTACATGAGTACGGTTGGAAAGACATTAGGCTAAATGCGCTTTCTGCTCTGGTATCAATTAGACCTCCAGAGCTGAGGAAACATGCAGAGTTCAGGGAGGCTCTGAGAAGCAGAGATCAGAGGAGACCGAATTAGTAATCGATAAGCTGTCTCCATAAGTGCACTCCTTTCATATGTCTGCGCATTTAATCATTTACTAGCTTCAAAGGGAATGGCAGTACCATGGCAAAACCGAGCTCTCTCACCGGAAAATGTCCTGACCACGAACTGGGCACGCGAGGACTGCACGGTTACCACAGACGTGATTGTTGTGACCTTTATTTATTTATTTTACTGTTATTGAGATTCTGATGCACATTGATTCACCGTGTTAGAGATGTGAAATTCAGACCATACACAGAGCACATCATGGATTACATTAGACTGAGACAAGTTCACAGTGCACTGAGCAGAAATTACATGTCTCTTATGAGAAGGCTGGTTCCGGTTGCAATGGATACACTCCCCACTGAATGCCTTAATGATATATAAGAGAACTAGTAATAAGAGCCAACAACATTAGGCTTGGGAAGGGGTAAAAGAACTTGGGGAGAAGTCATGGATGCTTGTGTTTAAAAACAAGTCCCACAACTTTTCTTTTAGCTCATTTTTTTGTCAATAATCACTGAACATTCTACATGACAGGGCAAAATTTGGCAGCATCTCTAAAAACCACTGAGTTGTTTATCCATTACTATCTATGAAGAATTTTCTTCTTCTCCAGTGGCTATGCAGGCCATAAGAGAAGATAAACGCATCTAGCATGGTGTAAATGGCTTCACTGATGGGCACTAGAGACTCAGAACACATAGATGGCCTTCCGCTTCAAGCACCAATTCTGAATTAGAACAAAATAGATTTCCAATTATTTTATACAGAGACTAAACAAAAGCTTTTAAAGCTCTGACCCACATCACACAGGACATTCTATAAAGACTCTCAGGAATTATGTCCACATTCACATAACCAGTGTAGGCATTTCAGCTCATCTCAGTAGTGCATCTAAACCCTTCCAACTGGATCAAGTCAACCACTTTTAGTTTATATCACCAGACTGTCTAAACCATATCAAACTATATGATATTTGCAGAACACCTGGCTCGCAACACCAGAGACTGAACCACAGGAGCCATTTAGCACAGAGTAACTCCTTCTCAGCTCAAATGAAGTTTAGAAATCAATAACACTCTGCTCCTTCATCCTCCTCCTGAGAACAAAGGCTTAGCTGGGAGAAGGGAGGTATGGGTGTCCATTCATCACAAATGACTGCCATTCATCATTTTATCATGTGTGTATATTCTCCTGACAGTGTAGGCTTCTGCTTGTCCGTTAGAATTATGTTCTGCTTATATATATATATATATAGCTTGAGAGTTACTAACAGCTAGAGTCAGTGTGTGTGTGTGAGCAAACTTGGCCAATAAACCTGTTTCTGATTCTGATACAGCGATGATGTCACTTATATGTAATATTATAGTTTAACTGAACACAAAAGCCAGCTTCAGTTTCTCAGCTGAAGGCTTTATATTATGCTCACGATACTGAGCCCTTTTAACAGATTGCTACATAAAACTGTTAGCTTATGGGCATTGATTTCTGGAAAGCACATTTTTTTGCACAAGATCCTTGTTGATGCAAGAGCAGTAGCAGTCTAAATTACATAATGAACAAAAAATGATGTGAAGCTGATATGGTGTAGCACAATATTTTAACCGTTCAGATAAACTTTTAATGTGCTTTTCAACCATGTCTACCTATAGTTTCTCTCTGTTTATATATATAAACACACAAACAATTTAAATATTCACCCATAATAATATATACAGTATATGCCAGTATACGATGAATGAAACTAAAGATATAACTGATTAATCTTATATAAGTACTTCTAATTTTCTAGTTGCATACAGATATTAATGCAAACACATCTCTGATCCCTCCCCCTCCCCACACACTAACACACATCCCTGACCCCTCCCCCTCCCCACACACTAACACACATCCCTGACCCCTCCCCACCATTTCCTTCACCCTTACTGGAAGCGAGTCCTGTTGGGACTTCCTGCGTTAGTCATGCTCTCCTGTAAGCCCAACCTTGCTACTCTCTGCACACTCAGAAAGCCACATACAACACGTGTGTTGCATTGACCCTTTTTCACCTTCACAGTACTTTTTTGATCATTAAACCTGAAATATAAGGCATGCAATTACTAAATCAGTGGTTGCATAATATATTGATGATTTAGTCAGCACATGCTCTTTATTCCCCTGAGCTCGTCTGCTTATTTTAACCATAGTAATGAACGCATTTAATGAACATCTGAAGAAATCTGATCCTAGGTCAGTACGTGAACGCTAAGGTGATTTGGAAATCTTGGCCCGTCAAACACACAAAGAAATAACTAAACTTCTACATCAACTCTAGTTTTATCCAATCAGTCATTTCTGGAGGTCGGTGCTTTAGTGCCATCTGCTGTATTACAGCGTGGACATAAGACTGAATTCAGTTACTGAGTTAGTCCAACAACATATCTAATTTTGTTATAATTTAAGTTTTGTTTTGGACTGAAATCAACAGCAGTGAATCTAATCACAAAAGTATGGAGTTTAAATGAAAGTATGGAAATTAAATTCAACATGGATGACTTCACACAAGATTTCTGTACACTTACTGTATTAAACACACTGTATACAACAGGAACAATGGAGATATGTGGCTCAAGACAGACTGTTGTAAAGTGACGTTTTTATTAAGAGTCACATCTGTAGTGCTCAAGATAAAAAGCATCGTCGTCACTCTCAGTGTCCTCCAGAATGACGCGGCGCAGGGGCGACTTCTCTGACAAAATGGCTTCCAGGCGAAGTTCATCTTGTCGACGGCGCAGCCTTCGAATGTGGTCTCGGATTCGGTTGAACTTGGAGGAACGGAAGCGCCAGACCAGCAGAGAGCAGAGAATCACTGTAGTAATGGAGACTGTCGGGCAAGAAACAAGGAACAGCTTAGTCATTCTGATATGATCAGAAATGTATATTACTACTGGCAGAAAATGAAGATAATGAAACATTTCTAAAATAAATAAACAAAACAGCAGTGTTGGCAGTGTTTTACGGTGATTATGACAAACTGGAACTTCAATGTGTAATTCCACCAAGCTGAAGTTACTTTTATATTATGGGATGGACCTTACTAGCAGCTGCCAGCTCCACTGTATGGGTAAAGTGACCACTATCTGCAGTGAACTGAATCACAACAGGACTTGCCATTTGATGAGACGACACGTTCACCTGAAAAACGAGGCGAAAGACAGTAAAGCACCCCATCACAAAACCAGCAAACAGAGTTTATGCTTCCACCTGCTGGACACAGGAGGTACCTGCTTTACACTTAGAAAACAGGACCCCTTCCGAACTAGGACCACGTTTGGTCTCGGATTTGGACCGACCTGCATGAGCTGTTCCTGGAAACCTGCAGCCTGGACCTGAAGCTGGTGCATGCCTGGAGACAGCAGGGTGTGGAAGTAGCCCTGGGCGTCCGTGTGCACCAAAGTGGAGCCGTTCGCCCTGATCACGGCGCTTGCCACGGGCTGGCCCTCCTCATCTCGCACTATACCGCTCACCCCCTTGTGAATCTGGTGAAATGGGAACAAAAACCAAACAAACAAACAAAGAAGGTGTGATGTGCACCAAACCCCACCCCGCATGTGTGTGCTTTCAGGGAGTGCAGCACGTCCGTTGGCCTGACCTCCAACAACATGGCAATCAGAGGCGTGGAGTGTTCAGCCCAAAGTGAGGGCAGCTGCTGAGATGGTGGGAACACACAACAGCCAGTGTACACGGTGACCTCCGGACACGAGGCCACATCCATACTGAAGTCCTGCAACACACACTCGGGCTTAGTGACTACACGTACGAACCTTCCATTCTCACTAAACATTTGGGTGTCGGAGCCAACAGGACATTATTGGAACCATCTCTTCTTCCTCTTATGCAAAAGATTCCTTATGTATTTCCTGGTAAACAGGTACACAATATAAGATTTGGGAACTTGAATTTCTGGTCCATGTAAACTAACGTAACCATTCATGGTTCTTGGTGCACCAACTACAGCGTAGGTTCCTGCTCTGTCAACACAGAGTATGAATTCTATGTGTGACTAATTCCGATCACTTTAATACATAGGTTCACTACAAAATATGTCGATGAGCGATTGGACTTTTATATGAAGTGTACATGCCAGTTTTATAACACATTGCTTGTTTATGAAAGGATTCATATTTGGGGACCGTGAGTTAAGAACACCCCTCTAATGTACCTTCATGCTGCCTGTGTGACTGCTGAATTCTGCACCCCTCAGAATTCCTTCTTGGACTGATCCTGTTGATGGCAGCAAACATACTGAGCACACACACCAGTGATTATGGCATCATGGATTACGGCAGACTGAGCACACATTATTGTGGTATTCAGTTCAAGACCGAGATTATAGCATCAGGGATTATGACATCCGGGACTATGCCATTCACAGTATGAAATATTGATTACATCGTGACTTTATAGCATTCAGACTACACTCGCTGCACTGAAGCTATTCAGAAATGAGGAACATTACGTTCTACCAAACTAAGACATTAAGATACGTGAGCATCATCACAAAGTGGATGCATGTGAATCAACAGAGGCGTGTTACCGTCGGTCATTCTTACCTGGCCCATCTGTACATCCAGTGTAACCAAAGTGCATGTGAGGATGATTTCTGGTATACACAGAGGCCAAATATCTCAGTGTTTCTTCATTTTGTACTAGACAGATGCGAGACACACACTTAATTCATCTTCATTTGACAATACGAAAACCATTAAAAATTACTTAAAAATGTTGTCCTGCAAGTGGAAATACTAGTAAATCATGGCTTTTTGTATATGGTTCTTTCTAAATGCACCATATACAAAAAGGCATGATATACAGCCCATATACTGAGCTAACCGAGCTAAACTAACTGAGCTTTGTGTTCTATGCAACAATAAATAACCCTCAAAAATGTGCTAGCTACGTTTTATCTTTATTTACCAGACTGTGTGGGCCTGTCATAGGGGTAAGTGACCAGCAGAGAGCCTCCTTCCAGGGCTATAGACAGAGTGAAGCCTCCTGCATCTATCAAATCCATCATGGCACGTGTCTCTGGTTGCACAGATACGTTTCCTAAACACAATCACAAAAAGGTACTCTAGAATACCGTGTAACCCTTTTCTGGCCCAATAAACATTGATTTTAGCCTGCAAGCTCAAGAAACACACTACCAAAGATATTTTATTTATAAGCTGACAAACACAGTTTAAAGTGTGCTGACTGACCATAAAGGAAGTCTGTGTCAAGGTCCACGTTCTGGGCATTGGTAAGACCTTCAGCGGAGAAGCATTTGCCCTCTTGCGCCAACTCTCTCCCATCCGGATTCACACACGGCACAATCACAATCCTGCTCCTGTTGATCAGCTTCAAGATCAGTGAAGCTGAGTTAATTCTTTTCGGACATGTATGTACCGCATGCTGTATACAATAATCATTCCCCTACCACAGAAATGAGTGAACAGGCTGACCAGTAATCTGGATCGCCCACCCATTAAATCCAACATCCTTCCCGCCCCCCCTCAACAAACAGAAAGGCACATCACTACCACAAGATACTGCCCGTCATCCGTGATGCATGTTCACTCGTGTGGGGCTCTAGGTCATCTTCCGCCACTCTAAGCTGGCTAGCAAAATGAGGCTAACCTGAGGCAGTGTGGCGTTCGAATTATTTTTAATGTTCTAATTAAAAATCTTGGATCCGTATACAAGTTGAAACAATCCAAATATATATTTTTTTGTTGCCAGCAATTAATGCCAGTCGCTAAGAAAAATACTGTACAGTATGCAAGATACCGTCTTGAGTGAGGAAAAAAAAATATCACAAAAATCAAATGCATAAAAAAAAGAGATGAGAGGAAGTAATGTGAGAAAAACGGAGGGGGTGTGCTGACTCATTACACCCACCTTGGTTATGGTAGGATTCCTCCCATAGTTTATGCAAAGAACTGAGGCAAACTCTAAAAGCAGCTCTGGGCCGGCGGCAGCGTTACCATGGACACCTGCCACATAGCGCATCTTGGGCTCCGTGGGCCGAGGTGACTCAGGACTTCCAGAGATCTCCAGAGCCCAGATGGTCCTGAACTCCAAGCTGCGACCCAGACTGGTCAAAAGAACAACAATTTGTACATACACTGATAGATACAGGGCATTGTGCAAGTGCTTTTATAACGTTCTGGCTTTTGATGATCAGTCATGTCTATATTTAGAATCTGTTACCCATAGAGACGAGTGATATGAGGAAACTTGAAGGCAAGTCCATGCAGGAACTCTGACCGCTCCTTGTAGTTCCTATACAAGAGTGTTCCAGCTGAAAGAAGGCCTTGGACCAGCTGTCCAAGGTTATGAGCAGAAGATAGGCCCTCCACCAGCCTCCTAAACTCTTCTTCCTTCAGATGGTCTTCAGATTGTGGGAGTTGCTCTCGGGTCAGTCCGAAGTCCACCTGCTCAACCTGAGTTTCCAACACCCTGACCGTCATCATGGCTGCAATGTATCTGATGAGAAAATGTTGCAAAAGATCACACCAAAACTAGTAAAGGTTGTGTCAAGGCTAGTTGTTTGAATAAGCAGTGGGAGAAAAAGAAAAACAAATTATTAATGAGAATAGCTCAGCTGCATCAACCATTTTCTGAGAAGAACCTCCAGCTAAGCATGATTCATTTTTCATAGAAGCATTAACGTAATTAAGATATGAGTAATGGAGGATTGCTTAGCTGGTATTAATGCAGTTAATAGCATCACTGGTTTTAAAATCATACCAAAAAAATGATAAAAAAGAAAAAAAAGTGAGAGAACATTTTTATTTGAAGAATGCTCTACTGAGTTAAGACAATGCCACCTCCATTCTCACCCTGGAGCAAAGGCGTGGAGTTTGTATATTCCAGGAGCCAGGGGTCTCCAGTATCGCCCTGTGCTAGTCACGTGCACCTGATGCCTGGAGCCTTCCACCACTATGGCTGCATTACCAATGGGCTGACCAGACTGCGCATCCGTAACTGTACCCCTGACAGAAAAATGAACCTGACAAGAAACAAAATCTTTAATGATGAAAAATAAAAGAATAATTTCTAATAGAAAACGATTCAGTATGAATTCAGTGATTCAGGACCAACAGGGGTGTTTCAAAGAATTGTCATGCAATGATACAGAGGAACTCTACTGTGAACTTCTAAGGAACGGAGAGAGGGAATAATGAGAGTCATTAGAGAGGAGCACCTGCTGAATGTACTTTAGCAAGGCCCTATGATTCTGCTTCCAGGAGGTAAGAAGGTCTTCACCTCGAGGACTCAGATCACAGCTCAGTCCAATGTTAACTCCCAGAGTATCTGTGTTACGGTATGCCCAGGTCTGCAGGTCAGTCCCTGACACTGGGGAGGAGAGTCAAAGTCAGAGTATTTTCTCAGCGAGATGAAATATGAAAAGAAAGAAAAAGAAAATACTGCATTTTCACAACAATTGTATAGATATATATTTCAGTTTTTATATAATTTTTACCTTTCAATTTTTTTTAGATATAGTCTGTTTTGGTCTCAAGAAGTGTATATATATATATTTTTTTTTAAAACACAAATACTCGATTCACAATAAAACAAAAGCACAGGTGTGACACTAAACCATATTTAAATGTAATGCCAATCTTACGTGTGGGGCCTGAGAACTCATGGTTAATGTCATTTCTGTCTAAAAGCTTTGATGCCTTACAGGCCGGCGATATCTGGAGATAAGGGTTTTCCTTGGAAGAGAAAAAAAAAAAATTATCAAGATTAAATGCATCTAAGATTCGTTTAGTCCACAACTATTCCTCAGACACTGATGTCACTAAACACTTACCATATAATATGCATCTGTAATGGTTTTCAATACAGCCTCATCAAGGGAATCAACTGAATTAGGATATTTTATTCCATTTATTCCTAGAGATAATAAAATAATGTTGAATGTCTGAATTTTCTATTAAAATGGAAGCACATGTTAAATCTATTACTTACCCCCAATAATACTAGCAGACAGAACAAAGGAATTAGCTTTGATCCAGTTCATAACCGCAGTTGTTTCAGGTCGCACAAAATCCTTTGCATTGGAAAGGTCAGGAAAATTCCAGTTCAAGTCAGTGCTTTGCTCACTGCTGTATCTCACACCTCCACCCAAATCTTGATTTACCGGAAAGTATTTTTGAGCTAAAGAAAAAGAAGTGAAAGAAATTAAATATATAATTTTAGGACATGATGGCAAATAACAGATGTCCATCTCTTTATGTTTACCCTCTACTGCCGCTTCATAGCCATCTGGGTTCATGGAAGGCAATATGTGAACCCTTGTTGTGTTCACCAGTTGTGTGACTATAGGTTCATTGCCATAATAATGGCACAAGTATTCCATCAAATTCAAGAGAATCTCTCGACCTACAGCATCATTGGCTTGCAGACCGCCAACAAACATGACCTCTGGCTTACCTGTTTAAGAGACCAATGGATAGAAAAATAAAAGAAAAAAGTGAGAAAGTAATCAACTCGGCTGTCTATTATTTATAATGGTCAGGAGGCAGATTTTTTTTTCCTAGTGAAAAAAAAAAAAAGCTCAGCAAATTGCACCTGACTGATCAGTGCCAGGATTAGTGGAAATCTCCATGACATAGAGATTCCTGCCTCGCTCCGACTGGCCAATAGTGTAGAGGTGGGCAATGGAAGAATGAACAGTGCTGAGCTGCTGCAGGAACTGCTCCATGTCCGAGTAACTGTGATATCTGGTGTCTTGTGGCTGGACTCTGAACCCTGGAGTGGAAGCCCCTTTGTCGCCGAGGTCCTGATTCCCTGTTGTAGTGGGTACAGCACTGGTGGGAGACTCTAGCACGGGCATCTCCTCACTCAAATCCTTCAGGATGAAGTTAAGGAGAGTGGCTCTGCCTTCTTTCACAATTACATTGTTTACTGTCTTTGGATGGTACCTGAGACAGACACATCACTATAGGTTAAGGCAACTAAAAGTATTCAGACACAAACCAACAGCAAATATGAGAGCATAACCACCCAGGACAGCCATCTGTAATGTTGCACGAGAGCATAACCACCCAGGACAGCCATCTGTGATTTTGTACGAGAGCATAACCACCCAGGAGAGCTCGATGTGGTGATGTACGAGAGCATAACCACCCAGGAGAGCCATCTATTATGATGTACAAGAGCATAACCACCCAGGAGAGTTGGCTGTGATGTTGTACGAGAGCATAACCACCCAGGAGAGCCGGCTGTGATGTTGTATGTTCCTGGCAGCAGCAAGCGATAATAATCGCCAAATATCCATGTCGTGATGCTGTGGTCTATTCCAGCCACCAAGATGTTTGAGTCAGGAATACCTATTCCTGAACTTGTCATGACATAACCTCTAACCCCAATATGGACCTTTAAAAAAAGGAACATATTTTTATCACATATACTGACGTTTACCACACAAGCTTACTTAGTATGCTCTCCGTATTGAACCATTCATTTTTATAAGACGCTAGAAGGTATTTGCCAATGGTCATCAGTCATACATCTTTATTTCTCAAATTAATACTGGATATACTATGCATATCAGTGAAACATTCTTGAGTTAGTGCACACTTTTTAGTCCATTTTAAAGACAGTAAAAAGTTTCACTGCAACAATGCCTTGATTGAAAGACGGAAAATATCCATTCATCTGTCGTATGAAGAACCAGACATCCTACACATAAGAGCTTCGTGTCTATTGTTTTTCTGTCTTTTCTTACCTTCTCCATGTATGTCAGCAGGGCTTCCCTGTTATTGTTCCACTCAGTATACAGATCTGAAGCCAATGGGTACTTGCAGCAGCTCAACTCAAAAGTGACTTCAAAGCAGTTTCCCCTGAGATAACTGAAGTATTGCATGCCTCCTGCAATTTAAATAAAATGTCTAGAACATCTAGATGTAAACTGATGTCAGGAAAAAAAAATGGACCCCGATATGAGATACATATTACCTTTCACGTTATAAGACTCTGGTACATTTGCAACTCCATCTTCGAACTGTTCATCTGGGTCAACTGGACATTGTGGTCTGCCTTCTCTCATAATGGGGTGTTTCTCAGCGTAGGCCTTTGCCAAATAGCGGAATACAGCGCCATCGCCAGTTCGTCTATACACCCCTGACATTACATGGGAAACGGAGTCATCAAAGGGGTAGCTGGCCCCGACAGAACCTCCATGCAAGTCACCGGAGAGAACAAATCTTAAAGACAGAGAGGTGCGTTATTGGCAGATTAGAGCACAATACCTCTACCTGAATATTCTTGGTACTTAGCCTATCTACCGGAAAGGACGGATATAAATTGACAAATATCTGTAGTGCAGTGCAAATGTATTAAAAATACGTTTGTTTAAAACCTACTTTCTCTGTAAAATCCATTTAATGACAGCTGTAATCTCAGGTGCATCATTTGTCAAGACATTTGTGGAATCAAACTGGTCAGGGAAACTTCGGTTTAGATCGAGGTGTTTTGCATTTTCTCGACCCGCATTGTTACCCTTACAGTAACCCTCTATTGCCCTCTCAAAACCGTCAGGATTCAAACTGGGCATTATATAAATATCTGTGTAGTTGACTAGTGCCGTGACTCTCGAATCAGTTCCATACTGAGCCAAAAGATATTCAATTAAATACACCAACACTTGTCTGGATACCGCCTCATCTCCATGCATGCTACCCACATATCTGACTCGTGGTTTTCCAGGCAGGTCCATAACAGGATGAGTTGTCACCCTCATGACCCAAAGTTCTCTGCCTTCAATCGACCTTCCAATGCTTGCTAGGCTGGAAATATGAGGGTATTTTTCAACAGAAGCATGAAGACGTCGGGTAAGCTCCTCATAATTGTAGTATTCTTTGTAATTTTCTTCACGATCTAGCTCGAACAGGCTTGTAACACAATTAGTAACATGCGACAGTACGAAAAGCTGTGGTAAAACGAACCAGAAATACGCCATTGTCTGTTCGATCTAATTGGCTTTGGCCTTCAGGCTATCATGGTAAATAAATGAACGTGCGCGCACTCGTGTTCCGCGCCACATTAAGCGGAAATGTCGCATGTGGATTTCTAGGCTACTTACGGTCAAAACATTTACGGAAACAATTAATGTTGCTGAAAACGCAGAGTTTAATTAATTATAATCACATAGTTACCACTAAGTAATCATTAAGCAACCACCAATATTAATAATATTAAGTAACCACTAATACTCGTTTTCCTTATAATGTATTGACTATTATTCCGTTATATCTCTTGATGACTGTTTAAACAATTGGGGTTGGGTTTCCCAAACGCATAACACCAAAGTAATGTTTTAAATGCCATTCTATTCAGAAATTACAATGTATTTAAGGTGATCATAACACTACAGTATGTTTGGGAGACGGCTTGTTAATGTTTGTTAATACTTGGAAATAAATGCAAGATATGCATAGCATGTGGTATCTAGAGGCTTCTTATAAAATTTTTGTATAAGCCTGTCTTCGTTTTCTTTAGTGGTTGAGCCAAGGAAGATGGCTAGTTTTGGAAAGATCTAAATTCATCCACATGACCAGCAATGAGCTAGCAGTATAGAAGTAAAATGAAACCAACACTTATAGCTGACGTTCCTCAAATTCATATTATAATACTTTCATGTAACAAATTCATTCAGATTATTTGCCTTCTATTTCCGTTCCCATGTTGTCTTGTGTATTTGCTTTGAGTAAACTATTGTATGATGAGAAAATGCAACACAATCATCTATTCTTTGCCAAGCTAATTGTTTTTGCTTTAGTTTTAACTTATGACTATATGACTCTTAGAAACGATCATTCAGTTCTAGTTTCAAAAACACATTCGTCTTCAAAACAAATTAGATCGACTTACAAATCTTGCTTTTCTGGAGAGGCTTGCAGTAACATAGTGGGTAAGAGTTCAGAAAAGAATCACACACAAATGCTTGACTGACATCCATTGCTTTTTTCTGTAACACTTTTACTTACTTTCTTTATTTATCAAGTCTTGCACAGAACTTGACGAGCACAACCAATGGCCGTGATGAGAGAATAACAACGGCCGACTAACCACGGCACCTTCCAGGATGTTCACTTTTGTCAGTTTTTACTCTCATCGGAGAGCTTGTCATTTCCTCTGTTGGCACTTTGGCCTCTCTTTCCTTCAGTGATGGGTTGGACACGTTGAACTGATGTAGCACATCAGTCAGCCGGCAGCCCTGGCGAATAGGTCCAGATGGGTATGGCGGGGTGGAGGGATTGGAGGTGGAGGAGATGAGTTGAGGGTGGTGGGGAGGCAGCACACAGGTGGCTCTACTCAGTCCTGGATTCGGCGGATCGACTGGATCTGAGGGGTGTGGGCGTGGCTGCCAAATTCCCTGTAGTGTCTGTACTCGCCTGCATGGCGGTCGCACTCCATGATGTACTGGTAGCCACGGTAACCCGGGTACTGGTAGCACACCCATCTAGAAGAGGGCAGAGAACATAACAGTAAAAAAATACTTCCTAATACAGAGAAGGTGCCAAAGCAGATTTTTTTTTATCAAAAATTTATAACAATTTGTTACTCCCGACTAGGGTCAAGGATCAACTCTTGTTTATTGATCATTACTGAAAATCATTAATGACTGTGGTGATATTTTCACAGGTCGGAGAGAGACGAGACAGTGTGTTAATGTGAAGGCAATGGAGGTGCTTACGCTCCACTCTGGACCTGCATGGAGCCGATCTCAGTGTTGCTCCAGCCCATGGCCTGCAGGGAGGGATAGTCGCCACTCAGCTCCCACTGCCTGCCTGTCATGTTTTCACACTCCCACACGCACATGCGGGAATCCTTGTGGCACTATTCCAGCATAAATAAATGAAAGATTAACACTTTTTTCTCTGAATACCTGCCTACAGACAATGTATTTTTAGAAGTTTAATTTGCTTATCTTATCATTTCCGACAAGCATATATACTGGCAGGGGCATGGCTGAATATAAGGGACCTCTTAGACCTGTGTCACCTATATCGATGGATAGGGGTTGTGTTACATTGCTCACAGCGGAATAGATGGGACGGAAAGACATCATCCTCTTAACACGGTAGGAGTGGCTTCCCATGTAGGCCTCGAAGCAAGGGTAATCTCCCTTCTCCAGGATAAACTGCTGGCCGTTGAAGCTGGAATGCTCATATCCCACCCAGCTGGGTGCAGTAAGAGGAGAAAATGGAGAAGACAGTCAAAACTCACATTTTCATGCTGGTAAAACACTCTGTGTGTGTCCAGAAAAAAAAAATTGAATACATAGTTTGAATGTGTATTTAGGCTTTTTAAATATTAGCGAGGTATAACTTTTAATGTGGCTACTCACGCGCCACATTCAACCTTCAGGGAGCGGATGTTCTCCAGGCCGTACTCCATAACATTGTTGCAGCAGGAGGTGAACTCCCACCATCTGCCTTGGAAGTACTCCTGGTCATAAACGGTAATCTGTCGGGAAACACAGATGTGTTATATGTGCATTGTCCTGGGAATCGTGCAACCCGCCTTGTGCTCATCATTGGGCCTGTAGCACAGTGCTCAGATGAGATAATGAAACTTGGGTTTGAAACAATCAGACATGGTCTGACTGTATTTAAGCCTATAAGGCTATAAGACTTTACCTTCCATGGGCCCATGGCCATGTTCGTCTGGTTTGTTGGAGCCATTATTGTTTGATATGTCAGCGCTGACAGACCTGCAGGCAGGAAGAAGCTAGTTCTGGACAAATGGCACAGCTGGATGCAGCTTTCACTAGTAAAGCCCTTAGACACGATCGATTTTGACTCACACAAACATTAACATAATGTATATTAATGACCATTTATTTTACTGATGCATTAAAGCAAAGCATTGTTTTATTGTTTACTTAAGTATTCACTTTCTTAATCTATATTTTTGTCCTCCATAGAAATACTTCATAGACTAATGGCTGTGATGTGAATTATCTTTGCTGTTCTCTTGAATGACTTTTATTGATCCTCATTTTACCTCATGAGGAACAGACTCATCTGTGTTTTTTCCTCGTACTTTTAAATAGTACTTATTGTTGTGCTGTTAATTTTCATATGCCAAGAAATAGATTACTTTGAATAATTGCTTGGAACACTTTCTAAATCAGAGATCCCTTCAAGAATGACACAAGCAAAATTAGCATATCTATATGAATCATTCAATGAATTTTGCATATCTGTATGAATCAGTCAGTAAAATTAGCATATCTGCATGCGTTTGGCAAATTCATTGGAAGCATAATCTGGCATGATCTGCAGTGCTTTAAAGACTTACCCTGATGAATGAGCTGTGTGAGCCAAAGACTGGGTTCCACCGAGTGCTGTACTGTCCTGCTGCGTGCGGGCCTATTTATATGCAGCTGAGGTGAATGGCACACCCCAGTTCGTGTAGCTCGAATGCTGTCAGCACTTTTTTGTTTTGGGAGCCTTTTGTATTTAGGCTGAAGCTGTGGGCCTTTCATTCTCCCACCTCGATTTCTCACTAAGAACCCTGGCTCTGCCAATGAAAAACTTAGCAGCCCCTGGCTACCATGTCTAGATGCCACCATGGCTGCCCTTCATAGTTCACTACCTGAGTGGG
The DNA here is from genome assembly GCA_028565775.1 of Sternarchorhynchus goeldii. Lineage (NCBI taxonomy): Eukaryota > Metazoa > Chordata > Actinopteri > Gymnotiformes > Apteronotidae > Sternarchorhynchus > Sternarchorhynchus goeldii. Next base: position 14,861,757 of record JAOXYF010000003.1, on the reverse strand, counting down.
TCAGATTCCACCTGCAGTGTAATATGAACAGTGTTTAATAGCAGTATATTTTACATGTTATGTCAGAGGTAAAATATCAGATATTTTGTGCTGGATGCTTCAGGGGGATCCGAGTTGTTTGTTTGATTTAGATGAACTATTTCAATTCTAGTCTCCTTTTTTAGTTTTGGCAAGAAAACATACATAACGTAGATGATAAATACAACTGTGGCTAAAGAAAATTACATCACATCATTTGAGGTCAAATATAGGAAACGTGGCACAAGTATAAAAAAAGCAGTTATTGATGATGAAGGTAGAAATGCTTTTTAACTCTTTTTATTTTAACAGGGGAGATTAAAAGATTTTTGTTGTTTTAAGTAAATAAAAGTAAATATAATTATAATTAATGTTCACCTTCCAATTTATGTGAGTCATTTAAAGGGTAAAGTTAAAGTATTTTTGATTCACTCACCTGTGAATATATTGCTTATTATCAGTGAAACAGTGCAACTTGTTTGAAATTTATTTGGAATATAT
>JAOXYF010000003.1:14832697-14861138 GCA_028565775.1 Sternarchorhynchus goeldii | reverse complement strand
ATATATTTCAGGTGCTCCAAAGCATTGAAACTGAGACCACCCAGTGTAGAAGCCCAGCTCAAGTCCAGCAACAATGGACATTTTTGAAATATCAATATTTTTGTGTATGATAAGTAAAATCAGCAGGGTAAGGTTTATACGTAGATTAGAGTATGGTTTATAGATTAGAGTATGGTTTATAGATTAAAATGATGCTCAACCCCTCAGTATTAACTCTGTCCAGAGAGGAAAAGGTGTATTAGTACATTGTGTGAAGGTAGTGAATATCTCCCTGTGTTCAAATGTAGCCTTGAAAGTGTGTAAAAATGTCTGCATGTGTGAGCATACATTTTCTGCTGATGAGAGCAGCTACACGCTGATGACAAAGAGCATGGCCAAGTCAGCAGGACTGTGAGATGAAATAACTGTGTGTGCGTGTGTGCGCGCGTGTGTGTGTGGCACTCACATGGTACCACTTTTCCTTTTCAATCTCATTCACTTGCTTCACCATCCTCTGGACAAAATGCTGAAGTCCGATATGGCTATAATCTTCATTTTATTTCATGCATCTCAATGTAAAGAATGCTACAGAGCTTTTCTACAGTGGTATGCTCCATAGTTATGCAACGGAATACTGCATAAATGAATGCCATCAACTGCTGTATGACCTATTCTTCTTTTACAATATTGTACAGGTGTACACTGACAGCATAATGGAAACAATTGTTAATAATCACGAAAAATAATAAGCTCCAAAGTTTATTCAGACAAAAAAGGTTTTAATTAAGAGACTTGTTGAGCTATGTCCTCCTGTAGGTGTGTTTCTGTAGGCTAGAACATTGTTTTTCACATCTGTAAAATCATCTTTGTTCCTGTTAATTAAGGATGTTAAATGACAACTGTTAGACTTGCATAAATGTGTATAATATTATAAATAAGGTAAAAGAACCATAAAGACCTCTGTTGTTTTTAATAGAGATGGGGTGTCTTGTATGTTTTGCTGAAATGAATTTAGATTTAAATAGGTACTACTTCAACTACTACTATGACTAATAACAAAAATAAGACTGTTGATTAGCAAATGTATTATTATTGTTGTTTCACTGTACTGTACAGTGGTGTTTGCTTTTATTTTATTTTGATTTATTTTATTTCGATAGTGGCGTCCTCTTGTGGATAATTATGTGACAACCATACACTACATAATGCCAGTGTCAAATGGTCAACTGGTCTGTTTTTGACAGGACGTTATCTTTGAGGATACATATTTTTCTCTGTTTCCTTTTTTGATAAACAGGGTAGACTTTCTAAGTACCATTTGAAGTACTGAAATGATTTACTGTCCCTTACGTCATTATTGGCGCGTAAAAATGTGTATCTATGTTAAACAGATTTCGAATACGTTATTTAGATGCACTTTCCATGCAATAGGCTAGTATTAAACCGCTTATCTAACTGAACCAATTCCGCTCATTACATCAAAACGGGTCGTACCACAAGGAGAGGGGTGAAGAGGCTACACAGATGTCTTAAAAATGTTCTTGGAAGATTGTTGTTATTCGCATGTCCGTATTTAGTCTATAGTGAAAGGTTTTATTCGCTGTATTTCTATGGGAAGTTGTTGCGCTGTACTACAACCAGTTTACAGTCGATAGGATGCAGACTTTCATGAAACGGCGAATGTTGCCGTTTCGCGCGGGTGACTTCGTCGATTTAACGATAGGCGACCCCCTCTAGTGCTCTAGTGCACCTTCGGCTTCAGCGTGGCTGTTGGGAAGGCGATAAGTGTGACTGTGCGTAGACTGTATGAGTCTGAGTGAACTAAGGTTTTAAATAAGCGGGCGACCTGCTCAGCCCCTCGGGTGAGGGAGGGTGACTGTTTTGTATCTTGCTAGACCGAGGGGCAGTGGGAGGAGGGACGGATAATGAGCTATTCTTGTACCAGCACAGGCAACAGCCAGGACCCATCGAGCTCTAAGTCCGGCGGCGTTAATCCCGGCAGTTGCAATATCAGTAACAGCAGCAGCAGCGGAGACATCGACCACAGTACCAACAGCCACAGCATCCGCGGCGGCAAGTCGAACTCGAACCCCAATTCAGCAGAGGCCATGAAAGTCAAGAAGGGCTGCAACACAACCGACGTGGGGGTACCCGTTACCACAGAGGAGGAATTGCTTGCCAACACAGTAATTACGCCAGAGGATGTATTAGGATTACAGAAGATCACCGAAAGTAAGCAGTCTGTTTCTGCGTTAGGCACTCATACTAAACGATACATTGTTATTTCCGAATCGTTTAGGCTCGTTGCACAGCAATTGATGAGACACCAATTGTGGTCAAGGACTTAAATATACTGTGGTTGTGCCTTTTAAACGTAAGGGTGTTCATTTTCCCATCTCAAAGGACACGGCGCTCAGATACCGTCGCTGTAGTATCTTACTGCCGTTAGTGAACATGTATTTAGCTATGGTTGTTTTAAATGCGTCATGTGCAAGCTGCCTCAGATAACATTGGGTGTAAGTGACTGAAAGCCATTGGCGAACACTTGGCGTCGAAATCTGCTAAAGAATTAATCGCTGTCACTTTGATGACACGGAAGTACCATGTGTAGTTTATTCCTTGGTCTTAGACGTTGCTTGTTAATATTTTTTGACTACTTGAATCAACACATGTGTTCGGTGGGTGACATTACAGTCCCAACATCTACCTAAAGCGTTAGTTTTTATCCAGACCCAGCTACAAGTGAGAGAAGAAGTGTTAGCCACGATAATAAATTTAAATAATAAATTAGCTCAGGTAACAGAAGCGGGTTTTCTGTTTTGTATAATTCCTAATCACATATATCACCAAATTGTGCTCTAGTTTAGAATACAATGAAACACACGCAGGGATCATTCATAAGGATCAGCTATATTTATCCTTACCAGTTTGTCCAGTCTTGCAGTCCTAAATTGTTAGGTAACAGGTGGCAAGTAGGGCCTCCATCACTGTATTTAAAGACGAATCCTTGAAAACACCTACACACCACGTACTTCTAAGCCCTTAATGAACTGGTCATCAGTGATTTTGCTTCCTGGAAACAGTGCCTGTTTATAAGGTATTTTTGCATGTTGAATCAAAACATGTTTTCAGAATTTCTATATCAACCACATTTTTTTTGTTCCAATCTACTTGTATATCATTATGTATAGTATTGAAAATCAGAACCAAGGAAGTGGATTCCCTCTATATAGACAGACTGCTGCTTGACACTGAAGACGGAAGTTACTGAGGCCAAATATAGGCAAAAAAAAAAAAAATTATTGCACATTTTAGAAGTAGGTTTGTATATATTTTAAGCACAATAACTGCCTTATTTATTAATAAGTAATATATAGTTAATGTACAGTTCGTCATTTCACTTAAACCATTTGCAACAGAAAAATTCTAAAAACAGATTAGTTTGGTAGAAAAATTCCATAAGCTACATCTGTTTTGGTTTTAGAAGCAAAAAAAGTTCAAATATTGTTGTCCAGTGTTATTGGTGCCCTGATAATATAGCTACACAATAATGTTTAAGTACCAGTAAATGTGCCAGGCCTGCCTATTTTCCCTCTGATCCTCTCATGTTTACTAACGTACTGTAAACTTCATTTCAGTTAACATCAATATACTATTGTACTTCCTTATCATACCATAACCCACTGCATTGGTATCCATTCAAGGCACTGAGGCAAACAACTGATATTCTAATTATAATCCATATAATTCAAGAGCAGTGTTATAAATCACAAGACCTGAGTGGTTTACCTTGCAATAATCAAGACAACTTTCTTTGGAAAAGTGCATTACAAGTATATTTTTTTGACACACTTTTTACCTTTAGTATTTGGTACTGAGTGAAGTCAGGGTCTCTTAAAAACTCCATGGAGTTTTTTTTGTCTAGAAAAAGGATATGCTAAGTAACAGTAAAGACTCTTGATTTTCAATATATTGAAATATGCATTCGGTGTGAGCTACCAGTGGTGACGCTTGTAAAGGACTCGAATCATGTTATATTATTTTTTTATATAGAAGAAACGTATGGTCCAGTATGACTTGAAAAGGGAATCATAAATGTGGGCATACTACTCTAGATATAGATTGAGCATAAGAAAGGAAGCATCAGGATGAGACTTTATATACTGTATAACATAACACAGTCTGGTTCTTACAGAAACCCAAGCTATTCCATATTCTCATTTCCATTTTCTAGCATACCTAATCCAGGTAATCTGCACCTTGCAGTCCTTGGTTAACTGGCTGAGGTGTGTCTGGAGCCTAAACAGAATAGAAATGTGCACTGTATGTGGTCCTCAAAGGCAGGATGGAAAAACCCCATGCTAACATATTTAATAACTCACTTTGAAGTTTTTCTGTCCTTCCCAATACATTCAGAATGGTAACTTGCACATTCAAAATGCTAAGTACTCGAAGATATTTGATAACGATAAAAAGATCTCATGAAATTTTCATTCTAAGAATGGTGAATCTTTTGCGCATTTGACTTGACCTAAACCTTTGGAACAAATGTATTATTTAAAAATGTATTTGTTTTTCTGCATGCACCTTTAAGATTTTATAAAGCAGTTTAAGAATTCATATTTGTAAAAGAGGATGAAGGCGCACAGTGATATGTCCTTTGTTATTAGACATACTGGTGTGTTTATGCCAGGCTATACTGACCTTAAATCACCGATGCATACCTGCAGTTTACTGTGATAACAGAATCTCCTGTTTGAAGGTAGAGACAATAACCCCTGGTCACTTATTCCAGTGTCTCTGAGAGCCCTAGGACATTAGACAAACTTAGTATTTTCTGCAAGTTATATAAAAACACAGTCTTCTTTAGTAAGATTTAACACATCATATCAGATAAAGTTCATTTAATAATCTTTTTATAAAGTGTTAATCTTTTAGCTGACAGACTTTAAATTTACATCACTGCTTATCTATATTTAGCTTTAAAGGAAAGTAAACCTACTATTACATTAAATGGGTTTTAACCACTGGCAGTTTGATAGTGTTTTTGTTACAGATGTTACTTCTATTGGTAAATGGTCATATGAGTGCAGTATAGAGGAGAGAATGGCCATGAACCAAGCTATGCAGGTTTGATCTTGGCAAAAATCACTGACAGACGAGTTATCCTAACTGGGCTGCAGGGTTGGCACATAAAATCTAATTTTAAGAAAGTCATGAGAAATGCAGGTACACTGATCTTTTGCAGGTGTTACCACCTGCCCCATGTAATGTTCTTTGCAAAACACACATGTATCTTTTCTAATGTATAATTGGAGCCATGGTTGTAGATGATCCTAAATAGCATAGAAGCTTAAAAAGCACAATATCTACTCCCATTATATAATGTGGTTGGGTGATCAGGCTGTCGACAGTCATTTGTATGAAGCTGACTGATCATTTGTAACTTAGACAGTCAAGGCCTCTATTATGCAGTGTTGCACTCTTGAAAAGATCCGTGTGACTGTTCAGAGCAGATTCACCTTCAGGCCCAAAAGGTTTATCCTGAGTACCATGCTCAGGGCAGTGCAGCCTGCCAGTCTGGAACCTGTCTGCTGTACCATAAGGAAACTAGCCCAAAGGCCAGGACCTTGCTGATTGGACCAGGCAGTGTTGCACATTGTCTTTGGTGAGCGATGATTGGACCAGACAGTGTTGCACATTGTCTTTGGTGAGCGATGATTGGACCAGACAGTGTTGCACGTTGTCTTTGGTGTCTACAACGCTATCTGCTGTATTTGTTTTTGTGCTATGCTGCAGCCTCAAGAGACTTTATTTTTGGACAAAACAAATACAATGTGCACTTTCTACACTGTAGAATGAGATTTTTTGAATGTTTCTGAATTCTAAAGAAGAAGGTGAAATGATGGCATGATCCAACATCTTGGCAACAAAAAGCATGTTTTCTTCTTCATATTTATGTGATCAGAAACTGAATACGTTATGTATGATTTAGCTGATTTAAGGACCAGAGGATAAATTATGATATAATACATATAGCTTTCCGATGTACAGCATCTAAATGTAAGGCTCTAGAATAACACCTCGTGTCTTCTTCATCTTTAAGGTTGAGTGAGATTTCCTTTTCCCTGTGCTTTGCTCACAGGATATGCAAAAAGATCATATTTTAGTGCTGCAGCTGTTGTTCCTGGAAAAATCATCTGAAAGTGTATAAAGAGCTTCAAGAGAGAAGGGGTATCAAAAATAGTTTCAGCACAATTGCCTCCTCATGATTACAGAAGCAAGAGAAAATGTATAATATCTTCATAGAGGAACTCCAAGCTTGTGCTGAGAAGCAGTACATTGGGCTTGTCCAGTGGCATGTGCTCATTAATAATTGGATCACAGGATGAGAAAGGATATCCTTATTATTTTATTTCCTCTTCTTGTGGTACATTTTTGCTGCACTGTTAGGAGAAAAGGAGAAAAGAGTTCCTTTTTCCATAATTTTAGATTTTAATTAGCATAAACCATTTTCAATAATGAATTGTGTTAAACTGTATTGTGTATTTTACTTTAAACTGTTAGTAATGTAGTAATTTATTGGTGGATCCCCATCTCCTGGTTTCCCAGGACCAGATAATGCTTCTCATATCAACCTAAAACACGCATTCACAAATGTAGAAAGGTCTGCGCTGCCACATAATGCCATATAATAAAGTCTTTATAAAACACAACAGCAGATGCTCCGTCACTGTCACACATATCCCAGGCCGTACTTTATTCACAAAGCTTCACTCTTGGTTGCCAGCGTCAAGCTCCGTCAGTTACTGCACCGGCGTGCTGTTTAGCTGTCCTAGAGCTCAACAGAACACTGCTGCTCGTCATCTCGTCAGCGCCGAGGCGTGCGCTTCACATCCCTGGCTTGCCTTATGAACACCAAAGACCTCGCTGTGTGTGCACCTTCTCAAAGTTCTCCACACTTCCTGTGGAGAAGCCAACAGAATCGTTCTTCACTACGCTACCTTTCCCTCCTGTTTGCCTCCCTCTCCCTCCCCTTGCCCTCTGGTATGATGGTCTTTATTTCTCTGAACACTGACCGCATGGATCTTTCATCACGCTCGCTCCTAAACCTGTGCTGGCCGTGCCCTCCGACTGCATGCATTTGCTCCCATTAGAGGAGCAAGATGAGCATAGAGGAGATTAGAGGAAGTTCAGCTTCACTGGGTTGGAATGTCATCCTCCACTCTTGACACCATTAATTACTGCATCTTTTGTTTTACTGCAGGCTGTTATTTAGTGAAGGTTTAAATCCTCTTTATGGCGATGGTACCATACATTATTATGTGAGAGTATATTAGAATATGCCTTGATGAAATGGATTTTTCTGCCATAGACCTTTTGAAATAAAATGAGACTCATTGTTTGCAGTATGATCACAGGTAGAGAGTAATAAAATACAAGTATTTCAGTATTTCAGTTTTTAAGTTAGATACTTTCCATAGTCTTTGAACTTTTACACACACACACACACACACACTATATTGCCAAAAGTATTTGCTCACCTTTCTTGACTCACATATGAGCTTAAATGACATCCCATTCCTAATCCATAAGGTTCAATATGACATTGGTCCACCCTTTGCAGATAGAACAGCTAGATTCTAGATTTGCAGCTAGATTCTAGGAATGCTGTCCACAAGATTTAGGAGTGTGTTTATGGGGATTTTTGACCATTCTTCCAGAAACGCTTTTGTGAGGTCACATACTGATGTTGGACGAGAAGGCCTGGCTCTCAGTCTCTGCTCTAATTCATTCCAAAGGTGTTTTATCGGGTTGAGGTCAGGACTCTGTGCAGGCCAGTCAAGTTCATCCACACCAGACTCTGCCATCCATGTCTTTATGGACCTTGCTTTGTGCACTGGTGCACCGTCATTTGGATGGGTGAGCGAATACTTTTGGCAATATAGTGTATAAATATATATAATATTTACTAAGTGCCCAATTAGTTTGGAAGGACATAAACCGGGAACTGTGTAATTAAGTACATTTATTGTTTCTGGCTAACCTCATTATCTTTGTTTTCTATTCTATCTGTAGTTGTTTCAATTCCAGCTGTGTGTCAAATGTAATTTCACCCCCTGGTTTTGTGAACATTTTCCATTATTGAAAGTGATCAAGCTGTTTTTCTCCATCCACACAGTCAAAAAGCATCCAAAACCATTTTAAGATGTTGGATTAAAAAAAAAACAACAACTTGCACTTCACTTGCAGGAGAATTCAAAAGTGTAGCTTTTACAAATATTTTGTATAGCATTTACAATATATTTACAAATATTTTGAACAGGAAAATAAGTATCCATGTATTATCATATATGTAAAATAATGAAAAGGAATCGAAGCTTCTTTAAGCAGTTTGTTCCCTTTGCTAATGTCAGCCAACGTTTTTTCTCTCATCCCCATCTGATGAACCTCCATTTCAATATCCCAGGCTCTTCTCCCACTCTTCAGAGATGGCACTATGGCTCGTCGTATGCAGAATCACTACAGAGTTTCATCCATCAGGAACCTTTTTTATTTTACCACATAGCTACCCTGACAGTAGCTGCATGGAAGAGAAAGCAGTTTTGATGCTCTTTATATGTACCAGCCTTTGTATGTATCAGTGGGCTAATGTGCACTCATTAGAGAAGGAACAGGGTACAGTGTAAAACCTTGGACGGTTGTCAGGTTAAGGTGTCTACTTTTTACTGTTGGAATACTGTGAAGGGAAAAAGGTTTTGACAAATGGACAAGCCTTTTTACGCGTGCCTGGTGGATCTGTGACGTCCTGTGGCTTCTAGTGACTATATCAGCACTTCTTAGCTCCAGATGGCTAATCTGCCAGATTACTGCTCTATAAATGGCAGCTATTCTTTTGCAGCCTAGTGGCCTGAAACAACACATTTTTCAGATCACAATAACCTATGAGGTATATATTGTACACAGCGCAGAGTAACCATGGATGTGGTAATAGGATTTTATTGGGATTAGTGGACAGCAGAGGAAGTATTATGTTCTGTGCTAAAAACAAAAACCATGGCTGTTGAGCACCTCTCCTCAAACAGGCATATCAAAGGAAAAGGATTGAGTACATTGAGTGCATTGTCTCTGTTTTCTTTTGAGAAGTTTATGTTTAAAACACCTTTAAGGTGCCATAAAATTCAGCCTGTGTTTTTGACTAGCATCCAGTACCCGCGTATCATAATACACCATTGCTGTAAAGTGGCTGTTAAAAAAAATAGAATTTGCTGGTAAGGTAGTGTTGTTTCAAGAGTTGTCCTCTTTGACTGTGGGTTAGGGTTAGATGGAGGGGCAGTCTGAGAAGATGAGAGAGAAATGAGGGTGGTTAAGGAGTCCAAATCTGAATGAGAGCATGTTGAAAGAGAGGACAGAAGGAAACACAGGTGGAGTTGAACGAGGAAGCTGAATAGCTGACAGAGAAGAACCAGGTTACACAGGGAACATCGTGTAGCTTGTGTGTATCTGTCAGTCAGTGGGTAGAGTGAATGTCTTCAGCAAGAGGCCCCTTAAGAATTTCTTTTAAAAAAAAAAAAAAAAGAGAATATTGAAAGACAAACAAGAAACCGCCACTATGGATACTACTTTTATTTGAATTTTTTATTTGCATTTTTTTATTAAAGTGACTTATTAAAGTATTGAGAAATTGTTTAAACACAAAAGAAACATTTAGCCTTTTGGTGCTCAGGTAAACATTTTCTCCATTTCCTCCTACAGCCAATTAACTTGGTTTAGTTATTTGTTTCTTATAAGGTTATTATATATTTCAACACCTCAGAAACACTTGGAAACCTATTGAGGAACAGTGCGTTGCAGTTTTGATGGAATTATTGATATAATTTTGTATAATCATTGTTTGTATAATCTCTCTGTGTGGAGTTTGATTCATAGCCTAGTATGGTATGTTACATCGCTTAGTGTTGAGTGTGATGTTCCCCTCTCTTTCTGTCTGAAGTATCATACTTCACACAGAAAGAGAGGGGAACATATATGAAAAATGGATAATATTGTTTGTGTATAGTGTACATTGCCTTGTGCTATGGTAGGACAGAATAGCAATGTTTTTTTTGTGTTTTGTTGTTTTTTTTTTTGCTAAACTCCAGTTTTTGGGGAGTAGAATGGCCAATCTCTGTTAACGTCAAAAAGAAGTAGATTTGTTTTCTGTGTGGCTCTGGCTCAAACAGTCGAGAGACATGTTTTAGAGAGAAGCAAACAGGGGTTACTTAAGGCATCACACCATGAATCACCACCCAGTACAATCTGGATGAGTCATAAACGAGTGCGAGTTCACAGTGAGCAACCATGTCCGATCTTGGTAACGTAGGAACTTGTCACTTGTTCTTGTTTGTCTCTGTGACATTAAAAAACAACAGGAAAAAGGAAATTACATGTACATGAGTAGTCATATGATTAATCACAGATATAGAGTCTTTCACGCTTTGACACATGTAGACATAGTGTTTCGCACTGAGTGGCTTGAGTTAAGTACTACCTGAGCTGCTGGGTGATTGTGGGATTTAGTACTGCCCGAGCTGCTGGGTGATTGTGGGGTTTAGTACTGCCCGAGCTGCTGGGTGATTGTGGGGTTTAGTGCTGTCCGAGCTGCTGAGGGGTTGTGGGGTTTAGTGCTGCCTAAATTGGTGCTCGCTTTCCTTCTCGAGACTAGTTGGAGGGGTTTACAGGGCGAATAAATTCAATGCAAGCTTTCACAACTGGTTGTGTGTGTGTGTGTGTGTATGTTAGAGAGAGAGAGATAAACTCATTAAAAACCTTTGAAATTACACTTCCTTTGTGATTTCTGTTGATGCCAGTCTGCACACTTTTGTTCCCAGTCAATGCCACATGTTAAAACTCTTAACGGAGCTTTTAGGGGCAGGCATGCAGTAAATGAGGGCTCTCGTTTACTGCAACATAACACTCAAATCATCTTGGGCCTTAAATGGCCTCATGAAGATCTGTAAAATGTTATGAAAATGCATTTACAGTAGACTGTACACTGTTGAAATATATATACATAGTTGGGGGGGGGGGGCTTGGTGGTACAGAATGTTTAGAGATGCTGCTAATTTTATTTGATGACAATTTACAACTATTTCCATGCAGTGATTTGGACCTATATTATACACTAATACGAGATGTTAATTTTCATTATCATAACAAGTACTTCTGTCCTGGTTTCCTGTTTTTTGTGTGTATGCAGACACGTGTGCATGTGTGTGTATGTGTGTGTGGGAGAAGAAGAGGTGAAACTACCCACAATGTATGCCTAAAATAATGTTTATTTACAGACACACACGTAGTCATTGTCTTTCCAACCTTCTTTGTCTTTGCCCTGCTAGCAGATTACATGCTGCCTCTTACCTAATGCTTTTACATTCATTCCCTTCTCAAGCATCCCTTCTCTCTCATATCTCTCTGATATCCCAAGGACAGTCATGAATATGATTTCAGATATGATACTACCAGTTTTAACCAGTTTAGTCTTCTAACATAAATTTTGTTAACATAAATCATAGCATCGAACTAATGTTAGGGCATTACATTAGTCCTATAATCCACAATAGCGATATGCCAGTTCCTTAATAGGAATTTCTTAATAGGTTTGAGATAAGATGGAGCGTCACTTCTCACGATGTAAACACCACGCCAAAAATGAGGATAATATTTCGTTAAACGAATTTGAAGCCTTACTAGTTCTCAAAGGTAAAAGTAGCCAGGCTCGTATGAGGAACTGTACGTTCAGCCTTGTGTACGTGGTGAATTCCAGGTTTACTGCTTGGCTAAAGCCAGCAGGCAATAAGCACAAAGTGTCACTGCCATTTGTAGCGGAACGATAAAATTAGACACAGTGGGAATCGAGGTGTGGGAGCCCCATATGGAGTGAGAAAAACAGAAAGCGGTGGTCAAAATGCCGACAGCAGCCAGCAACGGCGCAGGTCGGCACAGTCGGTTCCGTCAAGGCGGAACGGCGGGCATGATGCCAACGTCACCTCGGACAAGGCCGCAGAACTGAGGCATATGCTGCAGTAGTGGGACGTTTATCCTCTGCCCCTCTGGTTCTCTCTCCTCTTAGCTTTCGTGTTTTTTTTCGGATTATGTATGTGCTTGCAAGTTTAAGTCGCTCGTTTGTAATCGTGGCCAAAAACGGAAATAAACCAGTGGCTTTGGACGATGTCTTGAAATTCAAACGCACACACCCACACCTATATATAAACATACATACTTATTATGAGACAACATAAAATGCCAAAAATACTAAAATACAATGATGTTAAATTGAACGTTTCTCAAATTCTATGAATAGGTGTCTTATTATAAAAACAAGAATTCCTTTGGTGCATCATCCTACAAATAAAACGGTGGTTTATAGTTCTGAATCCTCCAGGATGATCCTCCACTAATCTTCAACAGATTACACAAAAAACATCGAAGACATGATGGTGAGATAAATAACCATTATATAAGACTAGAATATTCTCACAGTGCATGGGGCACAATACTCAAAAGTTGCTCACCAGACAGAAGAACAGGGGAAAGAGGCCTACAGTACATCCACCCAATGGTCTCCAAGGATGAGCTGATGAGGGGGTGCCTCAGACAGCTGGGGACATGATCACCATGGAAGCAGGCGGCAGATGGGGACATGGTCACCATGGAAGCAGCCATGGTGCCATGGCAGGATAAGACACTCCATGGGATGTACCGCCGACTGATAGCAGAGGCTGATGATGTTAGACAACCCTATGGATGGCAAAAGGCCAGAGTGAAGTAAGTGATGTAACCATTCAAAGGAAGCAATATGAAAAGCTGGAAAAATACCAGGTACTGAGAGAAGAAATGGAGAGAATGTGGTTATTAATGTCAAGGTTGTCCCAGAGGTGACAGGGGCACTTGGGGCTATGTGTAGTGTATATAGTGTGTGTGTATGTGTGTGTGTGTGTGTGTGTGTGTGTGTGTATAGTGTCATTAATGCAGTGTCCATTAGCATTAAAATGCCTTGCCATTGGAAAGAGCAGTGCTTAATTCTGATGATTCAAAGGTGTTCATAGTAATCAACAAGCTCTCTCTTGGTTTCTCAGGTGTACAGCTGTAAAATGCACTCAATATTAGTATTATATTAGTATAATTAATAGTAATAATAATGTCAGCTAATATTAGCTAAGATTATAAATATGAGAGAGAGTGAGTTAATGTTTATTGCTTAATATGCATATTCCTACATGTGTTGAGATCCTGTTGAAATCATTTGTAACCAAGCAAGTATATTAGCAATGAACACAAAGTAGGTGTTTAGACCTTTTGCATATGTTCTGAGCATACCAACTTGCTTACAGATACTAACTGTCCTCTGCCTTTGTTTTGTGTTTTGATGACTTTGCCTGATTAAAAATAACGTTACTCTCGACTTCAGAATAGCATGAGGATCTTCCTTCGGGCAACTGTTTATCTGTGCCTCTTATCCTGCCTTTACTAGAAGAAACACAAATCGCTTGTATGAAGTCTGAAGTGTCTCTTATCAAAAGAAGTACAAGAAGATGTTGACTTCAGACTCTTACTTGACAGTTGTGTTGACTTGGCAGTTTCACTCGAGGCTGTGTCTTACTTTGTTTTTTTTTTCACCTTCCACGTTAACCTTGAATTCAAAAATAGATCCACAAACATAGTTGCATAAGGTTTGCGTGTTCTGTGTTCAAAATGTTACATGCTAGTCTGACTCAGAGCTGCTAACATTATTATGTGTGTTTGTTGGACCAAACGCTAGAAGTAATATTGGCAAGTGGAGAGTGACAATTTAAACTTTTATTAGTTGTAACCTCGTTATTAAGATTTCAATCCTAATGGTCAGCCTTGTAAAAATTTCTGTCATACAAGAAAACAGTGTTGAAAAGGAGCTCCAACCTTCAAAGATTTCTTACATACTGTTTTCAGATCAGTATAGGTCAGATCAGTTGCCTTTTGAGAAATGTCATCACTAAATACATTATTGTTTTCTAAAAAAATAAAATAAAGTTCTGATTGTACACTGCGTAGCTGGCACACCACTGACTGGCTCATATGGTGAGAGAGGTATACAGAACTTCCTCCCAAATCCCCAGACCACTTCCCAATCCTCCCCTGTGACGTTGAGATGCCCTAAGCAGCTTAGAACTTAATCTGGGCCCTGGGCTACAGTGGACAGCCAAAGGGAAACATGACCATAAGGAAAACGCTGCCCTTCTCATCCACTGGACCATTTATATGGCCACCATGAAAGTTTACTATACCGAATGCAGAACTGGACCACTGAATTACTCTACTTTTAGAAGTACTACTGAGTCTTTTAGGAGTACTACTGAGTCTTTTAGGAGTACTACTGGGGAAATATGGCTCATTTCATGCTATAGGAAATAGGCAGCATCCTCGAGAGTGAAGTTGGTAAAATCCCTGCTATGCTTCAAGGTGTAGGATACGTCAGAGACATGATTTGTGTTGTTCACAGTATACTGCACTACATAGCTTTCTGCCAGTGACTGCCAGTTGCTAAGTAACAGCAATGGACACTTTACACTAAGTTCCATTTAAGTTTTTTTTTTATGCTGTGAACTTGCCAATATGCACAAGACAACCAGGCAATTGGAGCTCTGCTGTAACAACATCCACTGCACAGTACTTTTCATGCAAGTGTCAATATGACATAAAATGATTGGAAATGTCCAAAGGATGCATGAAGCTGGAGTGGTTTTCTGTGTTTTAGTGCTGAGACATGCGCTTTGGTTCCTAGAGGCCTGCTATGTTGTTAGCAAATATCCACAGCTAACAATACTTCTTAACACTATTACCTCTTCTTAATGTGCATTTCAGCAGGTTGCAGTCTGAAAAGAATATATTACACTTTGATTCTGATGTAGATATTAATTATAACATCTTTTTCGTCACTGCACTTTACTCCAGTTTCTAGGAATTTGGTATGTTAAAATGAAATCTACCCGTTTGCTTGCTAATAGTAGCTCATACTGGAAACTCTTAAGTGAAAAAGGGTTGAAGTGAATGGGGTTTTTTTGTTTGTTTGTTTTTGTAAACTGGGCAGACTTGAAACATGTTTCATTAATAATGCCATTAGTGAAAATAATCATTCCTGGATGTAATCCACCAATATTCATACATAATCGTGTGATTAACAGCAGAACACCGATCATTCTTCACGTGTTCATCCCTGCCTTGATTTATAACCACTTTGTATGCACTAACTTATCTTAAATATCTAGCGGTGAGAACCCTCACACATGTATGTCAATACAACAGGACTCACAGATAGGCTTGTCCAGTAGGTGGTTCAACAAAAATATATATCTGAATGAATTTTTGTAGCTCGTTTTTTTAAATTGAAAAATAAAAAATGCTTTATAATAGCAATAAAACACACTAAAGTCATGTTTTCCAGGAAGAGGCTGAAGGAGGGAGATGTACTGCATTACTCCTGCGACAATTTGTAATGTTACTGGATGTACAGTGCGTTTTGTGTTCTGTTGCTATAAGCCATCATATTTATTGTTTGTTTTTTTCTGCTAGTAGCAAAGTTAGTAAAGTTTTCAAATATATTACTTAGGTTTTCTAATGTTACAATTAGCTAGTGGTGACGACGGCACTATTGAAGGAGTGGAGGGCGTCGTAAGAACAGAATCTAAAGCAGCGACTTAAAAACGCCGATAAACAGAAAGGCAAGCGATTAGCGTTAACTCGGTTGACACGCGTAGGTAACAGCACGCAGATGGTTTCTCGAAGCTTCGCTCAGTGAAATGCGCTGCGAAGAGTGGCAGGACCTGTGGGCTTAAATGCGTGAGTGAGCTAGTTAGTGAAATGAATAACAGCTGTCATCAATAACCGGGGTAGGTGGGTGTGGGACACGGCGTGGGCGTGTCTCTTCGGCTGGCAATAGGCAAATTTTCTATTTGTCCAGCTCTCTCTTTCTTACTGTTCTTTCTAAATTAATAATTCGTTCTCAGTACGTAGAACCTCATATAATGCAATTTATCACCCACTTTAAGTTGATGGATACCAAATATAGCCAAATCACCCAGTTTATTAGAAACACTTACATTCATTGGTCACTTAATGGCTAATAGATAGCCCATAAATCTCCAACTGTAGACCTACAAGGTGTTTCTAATAGTAAGTATTCAAAATAAAGTTTCTAATAAAGTGAGCAGTGAGTATAGCATGTTTTTTTAAGCTAAAATAAAAGCAGCACACGGCACATTCATCAAATAACAACTCCGAAAAGTGTAGTGTTATTAATAATCTTCTGTTCAGCTACATATGAATGTATAAGTCTGACAACAGTCTACAGCTTATGGAGATGTTTGGTCATGAGGTGCTGACTGGCATTGTCACTTGTAACAGTGGCAAGACATATTGTTGATGCAAAAAATAGCTGTATCATGTATGTGTAAAAGTGAGCATGAGCACGCGCCTTCCCATACAGCAAAACAGTTGACAGTCATGAATTTATAGTAATTATGTAACAGCCTACAGTCCTTGGAAGACATGAACATGTTGTACTCTGACACATCATTTATGATGTACTAATTTCATCTTTTGATGGCAATTTGTGATTTGAAATTAAAGAAAGACTGGACGTTCACCACTTGACTGTTTTTCCTTTTCCCAGACTACTTGTGCGGCCCAGAGGACAATGTATACAACATCGACTTCACGCGGTTTAAGATTAGAGACATGGAAACAGGGACAGTGCTGTTTGAGATCACGAAGCCTCCAGCAACTGGTGAGTCTGACTGGGTGCTATTGACCCATATACACACTTGTTCTCCACCCACACTCAATGCAGATCACTCCATTTATAGCAACTGAAAGCATCTCTATTTTATATTCATGTTGTATTATACAGTACTTTCAGCAAAAAATAGATTGGATTAAAAGTGAACTTGTGACCTTTTTTTTCTTACCATATTTGTATCATTCTGCCACCTTTTGCTGATCAGCTGCACTGGGTACTTTTACTGAACGCTGTTGTTACCTACTTTTTGGCAGAAGGAATTTAAATATTAAAAAAAAAACATATTTGAAACAATGTTAAGGCTTCCTTGCTGACCATTTTCTCTTTACTGTGCAAAATGTACACTGACGTGCCAAAAGTCATGGCACAGAAACTAGTGTTGCACAGAACCTCTTATAGGAGCTCTTATAGCCTGGTGAAGTACAGGAACTTGATTCCACAAGTGACAGAAGCCATCCACGGTCCCATTGTATTTATTGGTGCAGGATATCGGGTGTGAATGCCACTTTCCACCACCTCCCAAAAATGCTGAAATGTTCTGATGTTGAGCAACCGTGCAGGCCACACTATTCATCAGAAGTTTCCAGAAATGCTCCTCAAACAAATTTTGGACAACTTTGGACAAAAGCGTGATGCGTTACCCTGCTAGAATATTCAATGCTTGTGGTGGTACATGAAGTCCCTGAAGGGTTGTAAATGGTCACCAAGCAGAGAAACACGTGTTTAGGTGTATCGGAGGACGTTACCCATGCCATAAACACACCCCACACCAATATGGAACCATCACCAGCCTGCACAGTACCTTATTGACATCTGGGGTCTCTGCCACACACAACCCATACCATCAGCCTGAAACAATTGGCACCATGATTCATCAGACCATGCCATACGTTGCCAGGCTTCTAGGGTCCAGTTTAGAAACCTTATGAGACCAGGAGGCACTTTGTCCAGTGTTGTGGTGTAAACAGAGGCACTCTGGTGGGTCTTCTGTTCCCATATTCCATGGAAACTAAAGTATGCTGTACTGACCTGCAGGATAATCATGTGGGGCCTCCTGCATTTAATGTGGATGTGATTTCTGCCAGGGTTGCTTTTCTGTTTGTTCAGAGAATTCTAGCCAGACACTACTAGTCATGATCATCAAGCATCCGTAAGTGCACCGTCTATAGTGGGTGGTGACACCTTCTATGAAGTATACACAATACACACGTGACACTGTGGATCAATGAATATTAAATGCCCACACAGATTCAGAAATACAATATCCCATCCATTTGGCACACCCATTATCATGCCTCGTTCTAACTACTTGTCACCTTGCTATGAGAATGCTGGCCAGTGTTCAACCTCATGCACAAAATAACACCTCACAATGTATACAGAGCCATCCTCTGAAGTAAAGCCACTTCATTATCAATTGACATACTGCTATCCCATGAGTTTTCGCATGTCAGTGTACAAAAATAAGAAAACAATACAAAATCGTGATGTTGTGCACTATTGTAAATAACAGCCTGGCTGTCATGCTCTGTGATGTGTCTTTGGTTCACATCTGTGACAAAATCGCAGCTGTTATCCATGAAAACAAACCCCCTCTTGTGTTCTGGTTTTGTTTAAAATACTGGTTCACTTTCTTAGGTTCGTTTTCTCATTTATTGAAACATGACCCATAAGAACTTGTTTAATATAATGTATAGTTATGACAAAATGAATAAAGGTACCATTTTCATTAAATAGCATCTCAGCAAAACCAAACTGGCCAGATACCTCATTTTTAAAAACATGTTTGTGTGTCACTTCTGTGCTTTACATTAGACAAAGGTGGAGAGAAAAGAGACATTGACCCCAGTGCCGGACGGTTCGTCCGATACCAGTTCACGCCAGCGTTCTTGCGGCTGCGTCAGGTTGGAGCCACGTGAGTGAAACCGAGCTTTTTGTGACTGAGGAACGTATAGTGAGACAACTAATACTGCTGAGTGAAACTGATGAAAATATTTGCATGAGCTAAAGATGCAACATTAGCGAGAGCAAAAACCTTCATTAAGAAATGAATGAAGTAATAAGAATTTGGACTGAGAACAGGAAATGCCATGTGGAGGTCTTGGGGAAGAAGTTCTCCACAGGAGTGCCAGTCATCTAATAGTGAATGTCTTACTGAGGTCTGAGTAGATAAGCTAAAATGAAAAAGTGTCAGACAGCATCACTCCTAATTAACCCCACAGACTCATTGCAATTGTGAAGTGAATAAGGAAAGCAAGATACAGGCAACAAATATGTAACAACTAATGAGAGTGAATTCCCATATGCTGCGTTGTGTCAGACGTCTGGAGGAAGTGAAGAATGTGAATATCAATGGCATCTCGGAGAAAGTGACCTTCACATTTAATTTCATAACACTCATTTACAGAGTAGACTATAGAACCGACTGCAAGTACATTCAAGGCATACTGAAGATGAGTAGATACGTTGTTCATTCCCCGCTGTTCTTTCAGTGTTGAGTTCACGGTGGGTGACATCCCCATCAACAACTTCCGCATGATCGAGAGGCACTACTTTCGCGACCAGCTGCTGAAGAGCTTCGACTTTGAGTTCGGCTTCTGCATCCCCAGCAGCAAGAACACGTGCGAGCACATCTATGAGTTTCCCCCGCTCTCCGAAGAGATCAGTAAGTTCTGCCGTGCAGCCGAACACCAACTGGTCCGCTCCGCCTGAAACCATTAGAGCACAGTGCTTCAGGACGGAAGACGGGGTCGGTTTTTATAAGCCTCAGGTGAACACAGGAAATCGTTAACATTCGACAAACTCAGTACTGATTGATGGTGTGTAGTAAAGGTATGAAATGTCAAACATGGTGAGTTTGGGCTATGAGTGTTTTTTTTTTTTCCATTTTGCATTTCCTTCAGTAGTGTAAAGCTGCAGGGCTCCATCCATACACTGCTAGCAGGGATGTAATCCATTTTAGGCTGAGCATCATCAAAGTAAGATTTGCACCAATGTATTCAGAAAACAACACAGTAGATCTTGAATTTTGGTTAAGTCGAACTGGATTTTGATGAATCCCTTTTAAAATCTTTTCAAAATCTATTCTAATCTGATGTCTGGCAGTGAAGTAAATCTGCATCTCTGGGATAAAGTCGAACATGGCACCCGCTGTTCTCTGACAGGTCTCTTCTCTCTTCCAGTGCGCGAGATGATCCTGCACCCCTATGAGACACAGTCAGATAGTTTCTACTTCGTGGACAACAAGCTGGTCATGCACAACAAAGCAGACTACTCCTACAGCGGAGGGCCCTAGGACGGCCATGCGATCTGATCCAGGCGGACGGTCCGATTGGCTGACCTAAACCCTTCCCACGTTTGTGTGCACCAATCATGCTTTTCCTGAATTTGTCACTGACAAACTGCCACACATTAATGCCTGTCCGTGTGAGAACCAGTCAGTGATTCAAGCATTATGATTTCTCACACATATACATATCATATATATGTTTGACACTGCCATTATTTAACACACACCAGCAGGAATGGCCACTTAAATGTTTATTAGTTACTTAGCATTAGGATATTGTTTGTGGGAGATATGGAGTGAGTTTATCGTTTTGCTTTGTATACATATGGCAATGGGGATGATTTCTAGGTTATGTTTAGGGCTGTAAGCCTGACAGCTCCACTGTGGGTATGACTGGGTAAAGATTCTATGATCCTGCTGTTTGCTTGTGTGTGTGTGTGTGTGTGTGTGTGTGTGTGTGTGTGTGTGTGTGTGTGTGTGTGTTTGTGTGTGTGTGTGTAGGGCACTGATAGACCCAAGCTGCGAAAGATTTGATTCACTCTATCCTGTGCGCATATATATATATATGAATACAAATATTTACTTTATTCTTTCCATTTACTAGGTTTCATATCTGTAAATGTTGGAACAATCTTCACATATTATGATTTTTATTATGAGATTCTGATAGAATAGTAAACTTATATTTGTGATACATTACACATTTTTGATATGGGATAAATAACTTGTCACTTCAACATATTGTGCGGAGGGAAAATATTTAATCAATCTACAAAAACAGAGCACATTACCCAAGACCAAAATATACTGTAATATACCAACAGTTTAGACCAACGTTATTGTTACTGTAATAACTTGTTCTCATAGAAAGAACCTTCCTATATATTTCCAAAAATATCAGTGTGATGCTGTTGTTCATGTCTACTTTGTATGTTCATTCATTCATGAAGTAAAGAACGAAACGGGTTCTGTACATAGAGATAATGCAGATGAACCAAAAATGGTCTTATGGGACAGAAGAACTAGTGCAATGTGTCATGGCCTTTGACATCATTTCTTTTCTGGTTTGTCTGGGCTCTTTTATACCTTTTAACAAAGCAGACAAAACTGCTTTCATGTGTTTTGTGTTTTAAAAAAAACAAACAAACAAAAAGGTCTGTAGACATATCTATGAGAGACAAGGCCCTGTTTTCTTGGGTGCACAAATGTTGCCACTATATGTTAGCTGCAACGCTATGAGACCTCGCGGGTTCTCGTAACTCGCAGCCCATGCGTTTCGTTAGTGTCATGCCTTCAGGCCTTGTGCAGTGTGCAAGCCGGGGCAAATGGCGCACAGAGGTGGGAGGTCCACGTACCTGAGGCACAGCGTAGATTCAAGATTCAAGACGCTGCACTAGGGCTTGGGGTGAAAATACAACGACCTGTGCTAATCGATGCACTAGGTGTGGGGTGGAAGCAAAATGCATGTTGAAAAGCCACCAGTTAAAAGAGGTAATGTCTTTTAAATGGAGTAATGTCTTTAGTTTTAAAAATAGTTTTAAAATTATGCTAGTAAATGGACTAACAAAACCTTTACTATATATGGCTGAACGATTTAACAATTTGTTTAATTGGAGGGTTAGATGTGATGTAACTGACCTGACTTTTTTACGAGATGTACACACTAGATTTTGACTGTTAACTACTAACAAACGGTCTGCCTTTCTCTGTTGTTGCTATAGTTTACAGAGGGCCAAAACACATTAACATTTTCTACATATGTCTAGCTTGCACCTCGGGTGCATGCACGGCATCTGTTCTGTAGTAAAAGCGTTTGTTGTGATTTCTAGATGGCACAGAGATTTGAGAAGGTATTAAAGGATTGTCTGAGACGATATGAGATAATCACCATACCATTTGGATTAAATTTCACTTCATCCAGCCCTAATGCACACAGTGCTGATATAGCGTCTGCATGAAAGTAACTCGCGTCTCCTAGATACGACACGGTGACTTCGCACGGAGTAGCACTAGCCATATGATGTAGTGGTTTGTGTTATAGTATCCCTTCCAGACACTCCATCCAGCATTTCCTGATCTCAAATGTTCCAGTGAGTTGCGTCCTTATGGGTGTTAGAGTATATAGCAGAGAGTAGGGTTAACATTCTATCCCCAACTGTGTTGTATCTATGATCTGTTTATTTGTAGTGCAAAAAAAAAGGTGCATTTACGAATCTAATTTAATAAACCCTGTCTGTTTTTAACTTTGAGTTGAATGGATGCCCTCAAACAGTTGTCTTGAATCATAACAGTCGAGGTGGATGAACTTCAATAATGTTTCTAGTAAGAACATGTAACAGCTCTTTATTTATTGTGATTTACTGTACATGATTTTAAGGGGGAAAAAAATACTGAAAAAATTGTAAAGTTTTGGACAGTTCAAATGCCAGTCTGGAATACAAGAAATAAATGTATATGTGAATTTTGAAATTTTTGATGATAGTCTTTTTTCATTCACATTTTAATTTTTATCATTTGTTAATCAGATTATATAGCAAGGAAAAATATTAGTCATCAAAATTTCATTCAATTTTTGTATTTTCTATAATAGGTCTATAAATGGCTTCTATAATACTTCTGTAAAAGAAAATTTTTCTGTGAGTCAACTATAATAGAAAATGTTGCTTTGATCTCACATCACTGTTGTTTTTATTTATTTTTTATTTTCTTGAGGATTTTAACAAAATTTGTGGCATTTATTGTGGCACTTTCCAGTATGTCTTCTCTCTGACACCATCATATGGCTTTAGGAAAGGCAAGAGACATCACACACATCCTCTGACAGCTGGGGAGCCACTAATGAACTGGCTGCCAGGCTACACTGCCGAGAAGGCTGGGGAGAACAGGCTGTAATGCAATTGGGCTTCCGCTCCAGTGAGTACAGGACAACTCCGATGCACATGGACTCTTTCCTCGGGCAAAATGATAGCTTGTTGTGTTAGCATCTATCGTTAACATAATGCCGGCCTTGGCATTAAATGAACGCTTTAAAACTATTCAAATATTAACTTGGAATGTTAATTTCTGTTGGCTATCAAAGGTCCCCATATAAACTGTTCCCGAAAAGTTAAATCAGTTGCAGCATTTAAAACGGTAGAGAACAAGAACAAATAAATAAATATAAATATAAAAGTTTGAATTCGATGTCTGTGGCTATTTCGTTTGGTATCGCCCAGATGGGTGGAGTAGGTGGGAGGAGTCCTGATGAATAGCGAAGTCGTCCTTTTAGGCACAGCATGTGTTTTGCTCATTTTGCTCTGTCCTCTCCCATCATCGCTGCCGCTAACAGTCCGAAGGGCTGTGCGACGCACTCGCTCATGGCTGCTTGTGTGTGATGTTGGCCCATGAAGGAAAGGTGTCTAGGTTGAACATCGCCATCCCCCATGTGTTAATTCCCAAGTTGATGCACAGGATTCCGATCAAGTTTAGTATGAAGCCGGCCTTCGCCTTTGGAAAAGAGCAAAAAAACACAATTATGCTTCCAATCTGTCAGAAATAGCTAGAAATAATACTCTTGTTGACTTGGTCACATATTCTAAATGGGACAAAATTCCGTCTTTAAACTTTTGTTGTATTAAATTTGGGCAGAGGCTGTCAACCTCTATTTTGTGATGGATGCAAGGAGACCGGAAAGCAGGAATGAAGCTTTTTGTTGGCTGTGCTAGGTTGTTAATGATACCCATCCATGATTTAGACCTAATGAACCTCCAACCTTTTTACTAAGCTCATTGCACATTTTATTATATAATCAAAAGACACAACTGTGAACACGTGTGTAGGGCAACTTTCCTTAATCTGTTGATGGCTTTTATTGATTGGTGGAAAATGCAGAAATGATTACTTCCTGCAGCCCATAAACCCACTGTAGGAGAATGGTGTTAAGTGCATCTTTACCATGTCCAGGACTTTGAGTGTCCCATAGGAGAAAGCGATGGCATTGGGTGGAGTGGCCACAGGCAGCATGAAGGCCATAGAGGCACAGATAGTGCAGGGCAGCATGACGTACAGGGGGTGGAGCTCAATAGCAGTGGCCTGAAGGACAGACATGATAACCCAGATGAAACCTACTGGATGTATGTTGTGGAGCTTCTTAAAGGAAAGAATCTCTTTTTGGAATTAATGGTTTACTGGAGAATTCTCTGTGGATGGTTTAAGAATGTCGCAGCCTTTCAACATGCTAACATGAAAAATGTGCTTCAGGCCCTGTCACTCAATACACACAATACAAATGATATCTATATTTAGCATCATTTAGAAGGTAATTTCTCAGCGGTCTGATTAAAATACAAATAAACATTAAAAATAACTACAATATGTTATTTATGCCTTGGAGATTCTTCCTCAGCTACAAATACCCGTAAACACTTGTAAATAGGCTGCAAATATTTTAACAGATGTGAATATTTTCTAGTAGCCTAGTGCATTGAATCAGCGAGACAATAGTGTTCCACTGAAGTCCTACCATAGTGGCGAGTATTGGTAGGAAGAGGGTGGTCGTGGCTGTGTTGCTGGAGCACTCAGTGAAAGTGCCCACCAGCAGGCAGAGCAGCAGGGAGATGGCAAATGGAGGGATGGTCTTCAGGGGAGAAAGACTCTGACCCAGCCACTCCGATAGTCCAGATACCTTCACAACAACAACAACCAGGTTAGAGTTACAGCTGGCACAAAAATAGCCTCCTGTAGACTTCCAAGGCACTCATTTCAAGATTGAAAGTAGATTAGGAGCTCTAATATACAGCTGATGTATTAACAGCTGGGCTATTATTACAGTTTACGGTGAAACCTAACAAAGCAACACTTACATATTTTAATTTACAGATTATTAATCTGTGCATGTCACACTATATTATACTATACTATTTTACATATTTTATTGTCCAGTCATCTTAAATCTATGGTCTTCCTCAGTATTCAATCTGAAATAAAACTGGATTTGCTCCATATATGAACATCTATAGGAAAAACTATATGGCCACCAATCAGCCAGAACATTCACTGCTTAAGTGAATAACACTGATTATCTTGTTACAACAGCACATTTCAAGGGATGGAATATACATGGAAGGGATGGATAAGTTCATGCTAGAAGCTGGAAAAAGGGGCAAGTGTAAGTATTTGATCAGGTTAATTAAGGCCAAACTGTGATGGCTAGGTGAGCTTTGTCCAAAATGTAGTTCCTGGTATGCAGAGATTAGTACCGACCAAAAGTGAAGTACAAACAATGAACTGACTACAGGGTCATGGGTGCGCATGGCTCACTGATTCATGAGGGGAGCGAAAGCTAATTCCTTTGATCCAAATACCCATTGAAGAGATACTGTAGCACAATATGCTGAAAAAGCTGATAGAATTGTGTAAGAACACAGTGCATCACAGCATGCAGAATATGGGACTGCGTAGCCATGCCAACCTCTGTCCACCACTGACAGTGCCTACAATGGGTACGTGAACATGTACTACAGAGCAATGGAAAATGGCGGCCTGGTCTGATGATTCATGTTGACACGTCTATTATAGACGTGGGCAGCCAGATGCATGAAAATCCCTTACTTGGAAGTTTTGTCACCAAGATACACTAGGGGGAAGATGTTAAGTTGCCATGATGCTCTAGACAATGTTTTGGGAAATCTTAGGTCCTAGCATTCATTGTGGATATTTCTTTGACACATGCCACTATCTAAATGTTGCTGCATGCCAAGAACACTCCTTGGCAGAGGCATTGCCTAATGGCAGAGGCCTCTACCAGCAGGATATATATATCCTGCCACACTGCAAAAACTGATCGAGGATTGGTATGAGGAACATGGCAAAGAGTTTAAGAGGGTTGATCGGCCTACAAATTTAATCTCAGTCTGATATATTATCTGTGGAATGTGCTAGAAAAACAAGTGCGATCTGTGGAGGCCACACCTTGCAACTTACAGAACTTAAAAAAAACATGCTGCTCAGATTTGTGCCAGATAGAACAAGATTCCTTCAGAGGTCTTGTGGAGTCCATACTGTTTTGGGACCGACGCTACACAAGGCAGGTGGTTTTAATGTTATGGTTCGTTGGTAGATATTCTCTCTTTTTACCTCACTGCCACTAGCCAAAGCAAATCCGCCACCCAGGAGCAGGATGATGTTCCAGGGCATGCGCTCATGGACCACACTCCAAATGAGCAGAGCTGGTGGAGACTTCTGTTTTGTTGGAGCTGGTACTGCCGCACTCCCTCCTGCTTAAACAAAACACCCGCTCAGTTCATCTGTCTCGGGAGCTGATGATGAGGAGCAACAAGGAGTCCCTTAGAAGGAATCTCACCTGCTTGTTCTTCCTCCTCATCATCACTGCATGAGGAGCAACATGGCAGCTGGGAAGGGATGATGAAGAACAGAGTTGACATGAGAATGGACACTGTGCCGTCAGTCACATACCTGTAACAGAGACAGGCATTACTGGAATGAATGAATGAATCAGCTGGTTCTAGAATATTTTACATGATATTTTGTGGTGCAGTTTGTGAAGCAACAGTGAAAAGGACAGAAGAATACAGGAAAATGTTTTCAATAATGGTCATTGTACACATAATTGACCACAGTGGCATTCTCTGTGGATGTGTAAAATTACAGCAGATGTAACATACAGATGTAGCTTTACTTTGTCATTCTTTATCATTCATAGCAGGATGAACAACACTGTTTAGCTTACATTTTGCAATGTTTTTTGGAATTTTTTTTTTTACTAGTTTGCACTGCGTCATGTATCATGCGTTTGATGTGTATTTTGTGTGAAATTCTCAAGGACATTGCTTATTTCCTTGCTATTGCTTTAAATGGGATTTATTAAAATTAATAAATTTATTATTTACTTACTTACAATGCCCAATACTTTGATAATATAACATGAAATGACTGAGAAACCTCAATGGAAAATTCTCCACTAAACGTCTCTCCTAAATGTATCGATTTTACACTTACTGCCCATCCTTGTTAAAGTAATCCGCCCATCCTGGCATGAAGCCTGGCTCCCTGGTGAACCACAAGACCACCAGCAGCACAAAGATGGTGAGGACTGCGCCCTCTGCAAATTTCATCTTCCCTAGCTTCTTATATTCATTTTTCAACACTTTGTAAGCCTCGTGGTCTCCGTCGCCATATGATCTGCAGCCAAACGATTTCTTGAAGCTGAAGAAGAACAGCCTTGCTGTGGTAATAGTCTCAGATCACACATCAAGCTTTGACAGCATTTTAAAGCCGGCAGTCCGACTGCTCTGTTAATGTCGAACATAAAAAAAGTCCATAAACCTCCAATCTTTTGCTACACACAAGTCTTAGTGCTATTAGCCCACACACATGACAAGCTCACAAAAAACTCACTTCAAGCCCAGATACATGCACTGCAGCCACATCCAGGAGAGCAGAAGCATCAGCAGCATGTTCGGGAAGGAGAACCCAAACCAGCTGGCAAAGTTGATCACACCAGGGTTATCTTTGAAGATACTATGAAGATTGGAACATGGTTAGGAGGAGGAATGTCTACACAGGCTGACATTAGGAGCTGAGGTTTCAATCAATATCAAAACTATCCAAAAATGTTGGTAGATGTGGAACTTTTTGCTTATTGTTTACATATTATTGCTTTTTTTTTTTTTACATAAAACTAAAACATTTCTCAGATGCTACCATACTTGTATACTGTATTTACAGTGTAACAATAAAAATAAATGTAGATTTTTTTTTTTTTTTTACAAGATTTAAGCGAGTCTCAAAAATTCTCATAAAGGTATAAAAGGTTGCTCCCAGTGTATGTACACCTGCATATCGCTTGTCTAAAGAAACAGCTCCGCCGTACAAGTGAAAGTGTCCCAAAGATAAGATTATTTTAGGAGACTTACTCGTCCATCTGGCCTTTGAGAATGAGGTTGGGCGTGGTGCCTGTAAGCGTGGCAGTGCCCCCAATGCTGGCAGAGTAGCACACGCTCAAGCTCATCCCTTTATTTAGCAGGAGGTACTTATGCTCCCGAGCCTTCTTCCTCATCTCCAAGTTGAGGTCCACTCCATTCTCTGCACCCACGATGTCACCTGTTATGATCCAGGGCAGCAGAGCTGTTAGCGGAAGGTGCTGCCAGGGAAGTGTTTGACCACCTCCAGCACTGTGACACAACTTCACTTGTGGGCTTACTCTATTCTAACACAGTTTAATGAATGGCTTGTTCAGTGGTTGTTTAGTAAACAGGTACTCCAGGACTGGGACTGGCTAACACTGATCTTGCCCAACCAGAAATGAGTTTGGTTAGCGCCATCTACCTCCAGGCACTAACATCTTAATATATGAAATATTA
>JAOXYF010000003.1:14808744-14832597 GCA_028565775.1 Sternarchorhynchus goeldii | reverse complement strand
TATTAATGTTACCATATTGCTGCTATTTAAGAAGGAGCTCTTGAAATGCACATTCGTTAAACACAGTAATTAATTTTACTTTTCTCCCTGGTGGCGTTGTCCTGGGGTAGTTTGGTGTCGACGACTTCAACCATCTCGAACGCCTGGTTGTCCCTGCCCTCTCTCACTTCCCTCTCGTCTCGCTCAGCCTCTGTGTTGCTGAGTTGCTCCAGCACAGCCTGAGCGATGGGCAGCATCATGGCAGTGCTGGCCGTGTTACTGATCCACATCGAGAGGAAGGCTGTTACTGACATGAAGCCCATCATCAGCCTAGAATCGAAGGAAAAAAAGTCTTTTATATCTCCCAGTATGTGTCATGTTATTTCAATGGGTAAAGGGTATACTATCTCACAGGGCAGGTCTAACTCCCACCACCAGCAGGACTGCCAGGGCGATGCGCTTGTGTAAATTCCAGTGCTCCACAGCTATTGCCACCAGCAACCCGCCGATGAACAGCATGTTGGAATCCTTCAAGTAGAGCACAGAGACCTACGACAAATAAATTGCATGTCTACTGCTTATACATTGCTGTTTATCTGCCAAGTTTCAAGAAGCAAGGAGCAAAATCATCGGAGCGTGCGGAAAACTTAACACTACAAGGGTGCATTGACATTTTGATTCAGGATAACTTGCATGAGTATTTTTAGACAAGTGTCAGACACCTAAATGACACTTCAGTTCACTTTAGATCATTAAGCTCCTCATGATCTACTTAATAGTTTAAGTTGATTGGTGTAGACATGATCTAAATTAGGAGTATTATGCCTGCGGTGGTGTGGAGCATGGAGCAACTAAAAAAATACAAAGATATGTTCAAACTATCTTTTACTGTCCAATAGCTTTAGTTTAAGTGGATTCTTGTGGGCAGTGTTTGAGGAACAGCATGCTCATGGAACTGAATTCCAATACTGAGATAATAACACACACTCTTTAAGAAGTTCATATCTGTCAATGTAATATTTAATCTTTGTTAAATTATTAGCTGAGATATCAACCACAGATGACAATAAGGTGTCTGAGACTGTATGAGAGGTGTTCTTTAACCAGTGATAACTGATTACTGTTATTAGCTATAAAGGAACATGAATTGTGGAAAAGTACTTCGTCTTTCATTCAAGTCCTTCTCTCTGTTTTCTACTCAAAACCTATACCAATCTACTTCCACAGCTTTTACAGTTTGTGAAATATATCTTACATTTCTAAATTTTGATCTTCTACAGTTTGAATAATGATGTTTTAGGTACTATATGGGCATTATGGGCTAAAAGTTAAAAGGCTAACCAGTAATTACCTTTCCGGACTCCATGATGCCCAGCATGGGGAAGAGGATAACTGGAAGCAGGGCAGTGACAGCCAGAGGCAAGCACTCTGTACACCAGTACAGCGCCATCACAATGATGACGAAGCCACATTTCGCCTCCTGCAGGATCATGACAAAAACTGCTGTCATTAAAAACTGGTCTCCATAACAAAGGCAGAGACAAACAAGCTGAGCATGTAGAATACGTGAAATGCTATGAAGTTGCTTTCAGTTTTTAACACACTATTCAAATAGGGAACTGAAATTTTGAACACTGTCAGCATGGATTGCACAAATACATTCCTATTTCACGTGCCTTAATGAGCTAGCTGTAGCTTGTATCCTATAACTACAATATCTAAGTGATCTACAATATCTCTTTAAGATGCATCATGATCATGGCAGATCCATTGTTTTGGAGCACATTGATAAGATAAGACTATTAATTTCCAAAGGAAAATTTGAGTGTTCCAGCAGTGTATGTATAATAGTACCCTCTAGACGTAGATCAGTCATAAACAGTTATAAACTAATTTTCATTCATTCAACTTTTATCTTTGGGACCACTAGGTTTTATACCTCTAAAACACCCATAAGACATTCAAAGTAAATGATTAGAATTTTATAGTCCACCAGCTGCTGATTAAACATGAATCCCAGTACTGTAACTTATTCTGAGAACTAACCTTTATCAAATAAGAAAGATGCAGTGAAAATATTGAATTAAGCATACCTCCTGACACAGTGAAAGAACATGGCTGTTAACCTGAGTATCTCAGAAAATCATACATTCAGCAGTCCAGTTTCTATAAAATAGCTCACCACAGATGGGCAGCAAGTATTCGGATTGTTAACAATTTACTTAGTAAAACTCAAATTACAGTCAAATATTATTATGATGTTTATGGTGAAAATCAGAATCATCTATTTGATTTGAAGAATCAATAGAATTAACTACAAGTAATTTAATTGAATTAATTTTGGCTTGAGGGTGGAGTAATGCTTAAGGTTAGCATTACCTTACATTAATTTAAATATTTACCAAGTGTTGTTTGTAACCCTTCCATTTATGAAATATCATATGTAAAATAATTTTAATCCTGCTTATTTGACTACTTCCTTAACTGTAAATCTTTTTTCGAGGTTTGTTTAATCAGAGCATTACAGTTGAAATAATAATGCATAAACTCTCACTGGCACAATGTTTACAGTTACACATTACACATTCCCACCTACTGACGCAAACCCACACATTCACTAAATTCCCAAAGACGAGCTTTTACCTTGGTAGGGATGACCAGGGGCAGGGGGAGAGCAAGGAGAGGGGTGAGAACGATGAGCAGGTAGTTACGGTAGCTCCACAGCCACCGGCCGACTGAGTCGCGACCTCTCCTGAACGCGGCACCACTCACTCTCGGCACACGCAGGCTGTGCGGCATGACTTGAAACGAGAGAAGAATGTAAAAAAAACCTGAAAACTACTCTCAATTTAGTGTTTATAAGCTTTATCACAGCAAGAAAATTAAACAGTTACTTATTAAGAGAAAAAAAAGGGGCGGGAGAGGGTGGGCAGAGCAGAGTGAACTTTTAGAAAACACGTGACAATAAGTATATAAACGGGAGAAGACAAGAGACACTGAAAGAGGTACAAAAGAAGAAGAAGCTGCCAAAACAAAAGAAGAAGTAATAATTTTTTTTGTTTTACTTATAGTCCTGGCTTACTTTGTGATGTGTTATGCTATTCAATTGCAGTTCTACTGCACATTCAAGCTGATTGGCCCCTGCCTTTATAATGGCCCTCAACAAGAAAACGTCACCTTTTGCCATATGAGCGATACTGTAGTTGTCATTGTGATAAGCATCTGCTTCTGCTGAAGATATTGAATAATCTTTACTCCTTCAGTCAGCAGTTTGTAGAATAATCACTTTATTTCTAATTGCAGCAAAAGCTCTTGCACATATTGATAACTAATATTTATTGTTTTGTTGTAGTAATATCATATGATGCGAGGACCTGTTGAATAAGAATCTAAATCCAGCTAATGGCAGTAAGCATCCCTTTTACTGTCAGTGTCGTCACCACTGGAACTTTTGGGAGTGTATTGCATTAATCATTTCACATATACAGTGCAAAGCAAACAAATCAATGACACTTAAGAATCATTCTTGTGTAAGGAGGTGAAATAGAAAATGATGACTCAGTTCCATCAGTTTCTGTAAAAGAGGTTGAAATATAGCTCCACTCCTAAGACTGGAGTGGTGAGAATTGTTAGATTATTTCAGGTGTAAAGCTCAATATCTATGGCAGCTCACTATCAAGGTATCTGCTATAAATAGATAACACTGCAGGGAAGGCTAAGTTGCAGATTAGTTCAAGTGAACAAGAAGAATTTGGTTCTCAACCTATCATATTATTACCACTAGCAGCCAGTCTTTATGTATCATTTCTGTAACTGAACTGCTATTCTGTTCATTTGGTCTGCGTCCTTCGACCGAACAGGGATCTGGGAGCTGAAGGTTGCTGCCCAGTCGTCCTTGCATGTTGGGTGTCTGCCCCTCTGATATCAGCAATTGCTTGAGCTTTTATCCGTGCTGTGTGGCTGAATGCCATGGAATGGGGGCGAGTAAAAGCATGCCGTTGTTGTGTCACCGCAAGGCTTTTAGAGATGGGACTATCACTACCTTGATCGATGACACGTCCAGTGGGCTTTGCCCTCTGAGATGTCCTACAGCTTCACAGCACCTGTGCCATTATTGCACTGTGTAGTGTTGATGATCCAAACAAACCTGACTGTAGCCAACTTGGGCCACTACTGTTAATATTAAAGTGCATCCTACCACAATCTGTTGACCAGCAGCATCGAATGAGCCTGGAATAAAGTGGGCTATTCTGTCATCTCTGATAAATATAGTAGTAATAGGTAAAATGATCACCAACATCTGGAGGAGGGTCCGCTGCTGCAGGTGCACAGAGGTGATAGATTTGTGTGCAGCAAACAGACCAGCATTAGTATTTTACATGTTTTTTGCAGTAGTACAATTGTCCTTCTTTGGAGTAAAACAACAAGAGTCCTCCTAGAGAGGATCCTCTTCTAGAGGCATCTTACCAGAATACAGAACATGATTAACAATTAGATAATGATGAAAATGGAGAGTATAACGAAAAATTGTAGTGAACATTGAAATAAACTCTTGCTGCCAGAAATAGCATTAGCAGAGAACATAGTTTTACTCCCAGGCCTGTGCAATTCAAACAAGATGCAAAAAGTGATTCATTATACTGAAAATTCTCTAGTTGACTACTTACTAGTGATTCGTTGTACTGAAAATTCTCTAGTTGACTAACTTACTAGTGATTCATTGTACTGAAAATTCTCTAGTTGACTACTTACTAGCAAAGACGTAATAGCCTATTCCTTAAAACATGCAGTTCATGAAACCAAATGTCTCCTGTATCCAAAAATATAAAGTATTATTTGTAGGAGTGGCAGGATATGATACTCCTGTGGAGAATACAAGATTTGAAGTTTCTGCATGAAACCAATGGTGGTAATAGTCAAACCTCTAAGTAAGCAGCTGTGTGGTAAACATCTAACAAAGCAGGCTAGTATTTATAGTAAGAAACTGAAGTTGATTACTGCAGGGGGAGCTATTGCAGGGGTCTTTGTCATATTTTGGAGATGAAGCTTCTACATACATTAAACCTTCTTCTGCACTTATTTCTGTCCTTGGTTAGAGGCAAGCAGAGTACAGTCGTTAAAACCCCTACATTTTTTCCCAGTTACAAAGAATTCTTTATCTTCCTCAGCTGCCAGTTTGCAGTGTACCAATATATGATACTTTACAAGTAGACCTCTGAGATAAGGCCCTTGGTGTACTGCAGTAAAGACATAAAATCCACTTCCAAAGTTTCAAAGACTTTATTGTAATGGTACACTGACATGTTATACCTCTAACAAAGTCTGAAAGAGTGACCTTGTGGAGTTATTAAAAAAAAAATTTCTTTGATGATCTGATTTTCTGAAAATGTCTCTTTTTTAGATACATGTTAAATATAGTCCCTAAAGGGTGTTACCAAAGGACAAGAATAGGGGAAAAATAATCTTCAGTTTATTCAAAGCCAAGCTTAGCCAGCATCCATATAGTCAGTTCAAACTATGCAAACAGAAATCACAGACTGCTTAGACCATTAATATATCAATATTAATTATTAACCAGTGCAGACGTCCTAACCATATCAATTTAGTCCCTCCTGTGTTCCAGTCTCTATCTCTTAAAGAGAGATTGCATTGTTCCTTTTTGTAAACGGGTTCAAAAGAGCCAGAAAGCCACGAATAGCTGCTAAGGGCCATCAATCCCTGATAGCATGTGAATTCTCGTAGACTTCACTATTTAGGCATGCCTCATGACCTTCATGGAGTCATTCTTCTACCATGGACACTGTTATTATGGCAAGTGTTGTTATTTTGATTCAATTATTTGTAAGCACAACTGTTTATTATAAGAACACTTCAAATGACGATAGATTATGACAGTACAGTTCACATGTCTTTTCTCACTTATTTCCATGACTAACGGCTGTGCTCACTATGATAGCATTGTCACGTGACCTTGTTATTCATATATAAAATGATGGAGAAATATGATAACTGATTTCCCAAACAGATAACTAGACCAATACATTACCATAAAGAATAACATTTGAACATAATTCCAGTAAGGTTTTTTTCACAGTACTTATGATACATATGTGAGAAACCAAATATGATACATTTCTCTTTGGTTTTAACTTCTATGGATGACAAATGACAAAATATTCTATAAAATAAATAGATTGTGATTACATTAACTGTAACCCCTTACATCCTGCTTCCTTCAGGTAAAAGCAGTGGAGTGGTTGAACGTTACCCATTCATTACCATGGCTGTTCATGACGCATAAAAAATAAGATCAAATGTTACAGAAATGCAGTCCAAATATCTTTAGCCTTTCTCTGTTCTCGACTGTTCAGTAAGCCTATTTCGTGAAGAAAACATGACACAGCATGGAAGCTCTTATTTCCCCAAATCCAAAGGAGTTTCCATTTTAGAAGTATGTTTTAGTCTGGTCCTCTCAAGGTTTCTTCTTTATAACCCATTGGAGTTTTTTTTCTCATGAAGTGAATACAGTAATGGAAATGGTGAGCTGCCAAAGCTAACGTCCTACCCTGGTGCTGCCAAAGCTAACGTCCTACCATGGTGCTGCCAAAGCTAACGTCCTGGTGCTGCTACAGCAGTGAGGGAGGGTGGGAGGGAGAGAGAGAGAGATTAAACGTAATTGTATAGTTGCTAACTCTCCGTTGGTCAAGGTCTGATGAGCTAATTGTCTAACAACCTGGCCATTCATGCCTCAGAGACCGAACAAAATGTTTGATGAAATCACCTGTTCAGGCAAACTACCCCAAATAGCTATACTTATCTATACTTTGTAAATGTGTAAGTTAGAAGTGCTAGAAGTTCTCTGCGGGATTCCTATACAAATCTTCATTTAGATTTGTCATTATAACCAAATGTGGTTTTATTTTACACTATGTTAATATATATTTATATATAACACGATGCTCCTTATGTATAAACGGTTACGTTTCCACAAACCAGTGTTAAAGTAATCTAAAATTAGCCATTGCTCTACCATCACTTTGGAGAAAGTGAGCCCCGTTAGCATTTGTTTGTTTATTAGGCACTGTACGTGCATGGGTGGCTATTTAATAATTTTACAATGTATATGTCAGATTGTTTCCTAACACTTGATACAGAATGTGGAAAAGGTGAACACAGCCTATCAGGACGACTGTGCCTAGGTTGTTGGTTTTTTTTGCTGCTGTCCCTAATTCAATTCGCTTCTTATCGTTTATTCAAATTAAACTAAAGATGTTTTCAAAATATAGTGTATTTTTCAATCACAACACCCCAATCACCCAGCGGTATATTAGCGGGCGCTTAGAACTTTTTGGTTTACACTCAGAGGTCAGGGCTATAGCTGATTAGAGATTTTTTTTAGGAAAGCGCATTAAATAAACATTGTGGTGAATGACTTTTGAAGCGATCGATCCACTGAACAAATCCTAGACGGCTGTCTAACGGCTCAGAGAGGTCAGCCGCTAAACATACTGTAGGCTGTTGGAGAAACAGCATCTGATTCCCCCAACATGAAATTAGCCTTTTTGCTGTCGTTTGCTGTAGCGACAAGTTTCGCAGCCGAGGGTAAGTAGATGTCCTGTTTGTGGGCTTTTAACAAAACGCGTATTTTGCACATATTTCGCACAAAAAAAGTTTCAGTTCCTTATATAATATATATAATAGATAATACGTAATATAGACAGTTCTATATTAAGGTTAAATAGAATATGCACCGAATAAAATACTAAACATTTACAAATATCTCGTGAACTCTTAAAGAGTTGTAGAAGGTAGCAGTGCTGTGTGCTAAAGGTTTTTTCTAGTTGCACAATTGTTTCACATTGCACATGAATAGAGTATCAACAAACTTCGACTTTTGATCACTGGACAGCTGCAATCATTAACCTTTAACTGTGCTCTGTCACTGGGTCCTGCTGAAACGCCCTTAACTCCAAGCACTAATGAAGCCATTGTTGCAAAGGAAAACATTTTTAGAATTACTGGCAGTGCTGTCTCTGCGATGTATGAAACTCACTGGTGCCCGTTATTGAACCTTAATTAGACGATTCTGCCTGATGGCAAAAGGATTCCCCTTACAGGAAGCTTTTTGATTTGTAACTATTATATATTTTTAAAAGTCCTATGGACTTGTTCCTCTGTTGCTCAGAATCGTGTGTTGGACGTTGTAAGGAAGGCTTCGACCACAAGAAAAAGTGCCAGTGTGACACATTGTGCAAGTACTACGGAAGTTGTTGTGTTGATTTTGACACCACATGTCGAACTAAAGGTAAGAGCAGGAGTACGCAAAAAATACAAGTACAAAAAAAGTCACTTTACAGTAGTTACAAAGCCCACTGGCTCCAGCTATATTAAAAAGAGACTTATTGCCTAAAACACATGAGACTAATACAAGTTTGATCTCCAGTTGCCCGTGGAGATGTGTTTGACCTTTCCGAAGAAGAAGTTGTGGAAGTGAATACAACAGCCAGCCCCAGCATAAGCACCTACACCACCACCCACACCCCCACCTTGCCTCCAGGCACTGAGGCTGTTGTTTGCAGTGGACAGCCGTTTGATGCTTTCCTGCAACTGAAGAATGGATCCATTTATGCCTTTAGAGGTAAAGTTACTCATTGTTATTCTTTCTCTCTCTCTCTCTCTCTCTCTCTCTTTCTCTCTCTCTCTCTCTCTCTCTCTCTGGGTGTCAGTATACCTGCAATGATAAGATTCTGAATCCATGTAATTTGTTTTGGCATGACAGGTGAATACGTGTTTGAGCTGGATGAGAAGACTGTGATGCCAGGATATCCCAAACTCATCAAGGACGTGTGGGGTATTTCTGGTCCTATTGATGCTGCCTTCACTCGAATCAACTGCCAGGGAAAGACATATTTATTCAAGGTATGCAGTTTGCTACCAAATAGAGTAATGAAATATTTCCCACAGATAATCAAATGTATGGCAAAAATCATACACCATTCAAGTAACAGGGTCTCGAAAGGGATTTGTTAGTTTGAAAATGTTTTTGAAGTAGGATTTATTGTTCTTGAGTTCTGTTTAACTTGATTTTAAGTAAGATCATTTAAACATGTATTCATTATTGAGAATTGCAAAAAAACAGAAATTAAGTTTGTGGTTCTATTTACAATCAGTCAACATGACCATTTAACAGGTGTCCACCTTCAAAGAAAAATGTTTAACTGGAATACATTCATGACATTGAGAATAAAAGTGCTCCATTATATGAACAAGTAACTAACCACATTTTATGAAGATACTGAACTGTGTGTGAAACCACTCAGGGTAACAAGTACTGGCGTTTTGATGACAATGTCCTGGATGAGGATTACCCCAGAAATATCTCTTTAGGCTTCGAGGGAATTCCAGATGATATTAATGCTGCATTCACCCTCCCTGCTCCAAGCCACCTCGGGAAGGAGAAAGTGTATTTCTTTAAAGGTGTGTGGAATGGTGACTCTAATGTGTCAATCTTTTGTTATCAGGCAGTGAACAATAGCATGAACATCAGTGCCTCCTATCTCCACTGTGTTTACAGATGACAAATACTACCAGTATGAATTCAAGCATCAGCCATCGCATGCAGAGTGTTTCAGCATGATCAAGTCCTCCCCCTCCGTCCTCTTTACAAGATACACTAGCCTCTACTGTGACTACGATTGGGCCGACCTGTTTGCTTTGATTTTCCAAGGCTGTAAGTGTGTGCACCATGCATCTGAAAGGGTGACGCCACTGCATCAATCTTAGCTTCTCCTGTCTCTTACACTCAAAGCATAAACGTTCAGATAAAAAAAATTAAAGGTCTTGCTGTGATTTTCTATCACCCGGCTACTCACACTAATGAAACCTGCTGGCTGACCTGATTAGAAGAACCAGGCGGTTACAACAAAATCCTGGGATCCTGGATTTTTGCTTTCCAAACTCTGCACCTCTGCCTTCTCATGCCAGTAGATGGGATTCAAAAAGGCCCCCGGTCCATTGCCAAGGACTGGACAGGAATCACCCCCCCGATAGATGCTGCGATGGTCGGCAGGCTGTACGCGAGCCCTGGGGCCTCCCAGGCCCAGCTCCCCTCGGCTCCTGTGGCAGGAGGCGGCCACAGCAGGACCAGGCCAGGCCGCAGGAAGAAGGGGCGAGGGAACAGGGGCAACCGCTCACTCTTTTGGGAAGATTTCGGCTTGGATTATGAAGAGAGGTACCTTCTCAGTTGGAAGCACATTTATGTTTATCGCTGAAAGTGTTCAGGAGTTAACACCAGAACTAGCAAACTCATTTATGTTCTGCAGAGTTTATGCCTTTATTCTGTTTATGCTTGTTGCAAGAAATGTATTTGTCTATATGTTTTACACAGATAAATAGGATGGATTTCTGTATGTTAACAATTATTAAGAACCAATAAAATGCAGAAGTGCATGTTTCTTTTGATAAGGTATTTTGGAGCAGAAAGGCATGGTAAAGATCTGAAGAAGAAGCGTGGCAGACGCCCATCTCTATTTGACTACACGGATGGCTCTGATGTGGAGATACAGGAGAAGGCCATGCCAGTACAGAATGTCTACTTCTTCAAGAATGGTATCCCCTAACAAGCTGTTATAATGACACCAAGACAAACATTACAAACAGTCTGGTGCTAGCAATGTTATTTTAAGTTTAAAATTGGCTTATTTGTTGCATTTTCATGTCCCATAATGTTTTTTTTATTTAGGGTAGCGTTTTTAGTGTTTGTAGTGTTGTTGTTTAGGGTAGTGTTTGTTGTTTATTTGCTGTGTTTGTAGTGTTGTAAACAGTAATACTTGAATTACTGAACAGAGATATTATTGGTAAACTGACTGCTTGATTGTTTTTATCTCTCATTCCATTTTAGATAAGTACTACAGAATGAATCTGCAGACCAAACGGGTCGATTATGTAAACCCTCCTTACCCAAGATCCATTGGCAAATACTGGCTGGGATGTAAAGAGAAGGATATGGCAGAGAAGAAATAACAAAGAAAGACTGAAAGTTTGAACTGGAAGATGAAAATGATAAACATTATGCACCTAGTTAGTGAGCACTGTTAGATTCAGCATGACTGCAAGAGTTCATAAGAGAATATGATACATTTTCATCATACATTTGCTTGATCATTTGTGTTTTTCATCAGTGTGTAAGTCCTTTTATTCAGTCTTTTTCCCATATCCATCAAAACAATCTAGGATTCAAAGGTAAAGTAAACAGACAAAGACAAACACACACACAAATCATTAGCTTTATGGGCGCAGACGTAAATGTCTAAAACTATATCTAAACCTTATCTTAAACTCAACAAACAAAGAAGAGGCATTTATTGTTATGGAGAACAGCAAAATGCCCACACAGCATGTGCCATTGAATACACACACACTCAGGCATATATAGTATATATATATGAGCCATCCAAAAAGTTCATTCATGTCATGAAAAGGCCACACCCCTGAGTAAAACCAAACACAACAAAACCAAACAAACCACCACTTTAAGGAGTAATCTGGACCTTCTGAGTGTGAGCTGCCCATAACTCCTGGAAACGCCTTGCGTAGCCTGTGTCGGCCTGGCTTCTAGTTTAAAATAGCAACCATGTGCTATCAAAATACTCATTACTATTATAATGGTAATAGAACCCATCATTGATAGGTGGGATGGCAAACTCCCAAACATTTTTTTCTTGTGTCTCTAGGCAGACATGCGGACAGTGGCCTTTACTTCCTTCAGTGATGACAGCCTGCTTCAGTTCCAGGCACCTGGCCTCTGTTCTCTAGGCTTGCCTTGATGCCGCCAGATCTTTAGTCCAGCCTCACTGCTGCCACTATTCTCTAGTCCAGCCTCTCTGCTGCCACCAGAGATTCCAGGGGTCCAAATTGTTTGAGGACCTTGGACATGGCTTACTGCCCCCTGATGGAAAAACAGAAGACTGTGGGAACTGCCTGTTTGTCAGTGATCCAAATCTAAATATAATGAGGGGTTAATGATTTCACATTACAAAATTTACAGAAACCGAATAATTCTGAGCATTGCTTTTGTGCTTCACCTGTTGTAGTGGCCCAGTTACAGTGGAAAAGAAGTTATGTGGCTGAAGAACTCCCTCTTCTAGTGTTGCTCCTCTTGCTTGCCACTGGGGGCAGTGTTGTCCCTAGAAAGAGCTACAACTACATGCAATGTATTCCCTATGGTTCACTGACTCTCCTTCTACATGCCAATAAGTGATGTAAGGGAGACAGCATTTGCAGAGCAGCCACAACAATAATGACAAGTGATACGGATAAACTGACTGCTCCAAAAATAATTTAAAGACCAGAATAATGTTTAATTGAGAGATCCACCATGGTAATGTGCTTGACTCAACTCAATTAGCATTCAGTGAAATGAGATATCACAACTGACTTATG
The DNA here is from genome assembly GCA_028565775.1 of Sternarchorhynchus goeldii. Lineage (NCBI taxonomy): Eukaryota > Metazoa > Chordata > Actinopteri > Gymnotiformes > Apteronotidae > Sternarchorhynchus > Sternarchorhynchus goeldii. Next base: position 14,820,177 of record JAOXYF010000003.1, on the reverse strand, counting down.
GTTAGATAGGGGGAGCCAGACTGGGTTATACAAAGATGCGGTTGATGGGAACAGCAGTAGGTGGTCCCAATAAACCCACCAATGTTCATGGAGAGCTCAGAGTGTTTGCTGTCAGTGTGTGGAGACATGACCCTGAGAGAGAGACATTATGTTGAGAAGATCTCACAACCTTCCTGGAGGATATTCAACATCAATAGTAACACAAGATGGTCTTCAGTGTGTGCACTGGAAAAGGACACAACACAGAGAATGTCGCACTACATGAACCTTATTACCTCTCCAAATCCTCAAATTTCCGTAGCAACCTGGAGTTCTCTTGGTACAGCTGCTTCCTCTGTTGATGAAAAGACACTTGACCACCCAAAAGCACCATCTTGTCTCATCAGTTGATGGAAATATTGTGAAGCAAAGTAAGTGCATTGTCACATTATCAGCATTATCAAATTAGCAAAAATCTTATAGATGATTCAGTTTGGTACTGTCATTTATCGTTCTCTCGGATGAGTGTTTGTAAAAGTTATTGGTTAAATTCAATAATAAACCACTGGTCCTTTTGCGAAGAGCTAAAGCTTTACCAGCTTTTACAGCTTTTTTGTCAGGTTTCAAAGAACTAAGCAAGTCATACACCCAGAAGACATTGGGTCAACAGGTGATCGCTTTGCAGAGAGCTGCTGCCACAGTAACAGATTCTCCTGCCTCAACAAACGGCTCTCTCTCTCTGTAGTCTCACAACCAGGTTATGGTCCAGGTCTTGCTAAGAAAATTTAGTAAGCAATAAAGCAGAGAAAAATGTTATGAGGTGCATGTGCTGATTATGAGAAGTGATGTTGAACAGTCATGGACCATTTTCTTGTGGTGGTCCTCAAACCTAACTGTCATGGGACAGGAACCACTGATTCCATAAGTGGACAAAAGACTTGAAGGACATTGCTCTCTTGATGGCCACCCACAGCTCCATGGTATTTGTAGGATTATGTCCACTACATCACCATAAATGCTTGATTGGGCCACAACATTTGTTGGAACTCTCTAGAATGCTCCTTGACCCAATTCTGGAAACTGGGCACAGCGCATTATCCTGCTAAAATATCCCATCACTCTAGGGTCCAGCTACCAATCTTACGAGACCAGGTGAGGCACTGTGTCCAGTGTTGTTGTGTTAAAACAGGCTCCCATATCCCAAGGAAACTGAAGAACATTACACTGACCTGCAGGATATGCATGTGGAACCTCCTGCATCAAATATGGATGTCACTTCTTCTAGAAGGCCACCAATCACGATCATTAAGTGCATGTGGGTGCCCAAGGTGTTGTCCACTGTGGGTGGTAATGCCTTCTGTGATATATTCGTAGTACACACGTGATAAAGGGGACTGAGGAATATTAAATGCCCACACAACTTTGGAAATGACCTATCCATCTGGCACCCACTATCATGCCTCGTTCAAACTCCGATCACCTTGATTTGAGTATGCTGGCCAGTGTTCAACCTCACTCACAAGATAACACCTCACAACTTATACAAGTGTGGGAGTTCCCAAGCCACCCCCTGAGGCAAACGCTCTTCATAATACATCAGTTTACATACTGCGATCCCATGAGTTTTGGCATATTTTTGTACATTTCAGTGTGTACAGTCGGACAACCATGATGCTTTCTGCCTTACATGTTTGGCTATAGGTTTATTTTTATCTTCTTTGCTTTGCAGGAACAGCGCAGTGTGTTCATGGTCTCTTGGTGGTTGACAAAAATGGGAGACACACATGCAATCTTGAAAGAAAAATGCACAAATTACACAAACACAGAAATGCCCAACAGCCTGTTTGTCCTTTAAGAATCATTAACATACCATAAGTGTGATGCCAGCAGCCCCCAGAGAACCAGACAGAAGCTTTTAGTGAACTTGATGTCTCTAAACAGTATGTGTCCTCCTTTCTTTTTAGGGTCTGCCAGAGCAGAGATGCATTTACCTGTCAAGCACAATGCTCTGGAGTAAGATTAGAATCAATGTGAAGTGGTATTAAACTATTAGACTCATCAGCCATTACTCGAGGGACCGGCAGTGAATCCATCAGTGCATTACAAAAGTCTGAATAGTTTCAGTCAAAATTACTCTTTGTCCACAGTAGGAACTCATTTGGTAATCAGGCACTGAGTGATTGCGTTTTGTCCTCTGACCCACCTAAGGCGAGGAGGCAAGAGTTAATGCTGCCCGTCTCCTCCAGACGATCGTCCGCATCAGTGCCTGCCTTCACTCTCTGACTTCCCGTACATATACGGGGTTAAAAGAGGTTTGCTGTTTTTGGCTCGTAATTTCACTGAGAACTGCAGTAGCACCACAGCAGAGGGTTAAAAATAAAGGGGAAGCAATGGAATCATTACTGTGTTGTTAATATAAACAGTCAGGATGGAATGACTTCGGCTGGAGTGCTCATTCTGAGGGTTGGAGGAGTTCTGTCGGTTCTGAATGCCTGTGCATGAAAGAGAACGAATGTAGTGGCAGCAAAATGTTTAGATAACCGAAATAATATTAATCTAACATCTCTGCACCTGTTTCTAACAGCCTCATGAAGCCTTCCAAATTCCAGAATTCCATGTTCTCTACATGGAATGCCTGAATCACACTGGCCCTCACAGCCAGAGAGTATGGGTTCCTTCACCTGCACAATCATGGAGTTAAGATGTGTGCATGTGTGTGTCTACCTGTGCGTTTGACCTACCTGCTCATTGTAGATCTCCAGATATGAGGCACTGAGATGAATGTGCTGGTCTGAGGTATGAACTTGGTCCAGCAAGCATGAGAAAGCTCTCTGTGTTAGACGCTGAAGTTTACTCTCAAGAAACTACAGGTCAAAATAGTCCATGTTATACCAATATTAGAGATAATTTACAAAATCTAAATGTTTTAATGTAGTAAATATGCTTACTTTTGTATTTTTAAATTTTTTGGATGCTTTTTTCCATCCTTTTTTATTTGGATGTTTTAACACAAATGTAACATGGAGCTACTAACATTACTATGTAGGACACACTATCCATTATGTAGTTATTTAGTTCTGTGGTTGTTCTATAACCCATAGTACAGCCATCTAATAAACTATTTGGTTAAGATTCTAGATGACGTCATTTAATTATTACCATTTTTTAAAGTTTTAATGACTGCAAAAAGTAGCCTGCGATATTATGATGGAATGTTATTAAATTATTAAATGGTATATCTATGGAGACTTGTTTTAAGGCCAAAAATGAACATCATGGTTACTAAGGAGTGGGGTCCAGTGATGGTGTACGTCTTCCCTGAACCACTCTGACCAAACGCAAAAACCGTACATGAGTACCTGCCATAGCAACAATACGGCACAAACATATTGGAACTGTACGCAAAATGATAAAGGAAAATCAACATCTTTTACAGATCTGATTCGTGTGGTGTATCCGTCATCATCCAATAATTGCCAAGTCTATCAGTCTTTTCATGGCAGTCTCCTCATAGACATCATGCTGGGAGCTTTCTGGGCCTAGAACCATGTCGAAGGTAAAGGCTTGCTCATCCCTGGCCTGTTTACCAACAAGAGGCATTGCAATTACAGTTTAGATAACATTATTATTCAGTTTACCCATAACTGACCAATAAGATACATGCATGTATTTTCTTACCAGCAGATTGAGTAGCACACAATGCTTTCTTCACCCACGTACTGCTCCTCCTCATTTAATGGCTTAACATTGCTCAAGTGTGAAGTGTAAAATGCACAAACAGCACAGATACACAGAATCTGACTCCACCTGCCTCTCTATTATATCATTTTGCCTGAAATTCTGAAAAGATATTAGCAAAAAAAAAAAAACTAACACAACTAGTCAAAATAACAACCAAGTCTCATAAACATACACTTCTCTCCCTGGAAAGCAGGTTAAAATTTCAAATGTCAAACTGAGGGAAAAGGCCCAGCAGTGTAATTGGCGTTGTGTTATTCTCGTAGATCCATTCCACACTGCTCAATCAGTCTACCCCAGAAATATCCAGATGTGCTTGTGACCTGCCATTCTTGTTCCATTTCTTTGATGTAGCAAAGAACACTGGAACACTGTCATGTAGAACTTTTGTGTTCATTACCTCTGGGCAATCATGAAGACACTCATCCCAAACTGGAATGCCCTTTTCATGTACTAAGCACTGACATGAAAGCCTTTACAATCTTACTTAGCAGGTCTGGCTGAGCACATGTGGCGATTGTAATATATGCCTATGAGGAATATGTATTCCTAAAAACCTTCAAATTAAAAATGCATTTATTCATATTCTGTTGCATGTACTGTACTGCACAAATGGAACTGTGGAAGAAAAAAAAGGAGATTCTGAAGCAGTTATCATCAAGAATGTGTAGGGGAGCCCCTCATGGACTCAACTATTCTTTTGCAAGTATGCAAAGTGAGATCTTTAAATGCAGCTTAGTACTAAGATAAGGTGACTGAATGACAGGATGACAGGACAGTTGTTATCTTCTGGGACTGCATGTGTCCCAGGTTGGGGGGGGGGGTATACTTTGATCTATTTAGGTCTGAGGAATATTGCAAAAGACTTCATGAACTGTTCCCCTCCTGGGTTTATGCATGATGATACCAAGAGTTACATCAGACTTTTGGAGGATCTGCAGGAGACAATCATGAAATTTGATTCAGTTTTGACATGGCATCACAGCAGGAAGTTATCCTCATATTCAAACTTGGGATTCTGCTGTTTGCACAGTAATGTGGAGAGAAAGCGAAAAGAGAGAGTTATAAATGGAATCCTGTGTTATACTCATCTTATTTAGCAACCCCTGCTGTTTTCCTGTGATATATTTACCAAGCATCATGGCCCATTAGATAAAGAAGTGAATAAAAAGTGGTGTATATGTGTGTTATAAAGAGGGGGGCATTCACAGTTTTAAAGCAGTTTTATTAGCTAAAATACTACATACTATAAAATACTAAAATACTATACTACTACTATGCTTTATGGAAAGCAACACTGAGTGTGAGAAAGGCGCTAAACAAATTAAGCTTTTTATTAGTTGATGGCAATATGGATACTCTCACTGGATACTCTCACTGGATACTCTCACTGTTGCTGTTTTCCCTTTGGAAAAATTGGCAGTGGTACAGTGCTTATTTTGCTCATCCCACATCTCTGCAGCGCAAATGATCATTCTCCCTTCATCTCTACATTGCATTTACTCCCTTTAAGCTAATTTATTATCTGATAAAAGAATCGAAAGCAAACGAGAAAGAAGCTGATGTTTATATAAGGAGATGAAAGTAAGATATTATATCTTTTTCCCCCAGTGGTAAGATACTACTTTATATTCTCTAGCACTTAAATCCACTGTGAAGGTGCACTGTAAGCATATGTCTGTGTGAGTATGTGTGCGTGTGTGTATACCAGGAAGTGCTGACCTCTGTGCAATGGTTCCTCTGTCTTCCTCTTTCTGAGGGCACACCACTGACACGCAGGTGCTTGTGACGTGTCACGGCCGTTGAGCTTCTCCCACTTCCACAATACTCAAACACCACAGTCCTGCACTATGTTTGATGTGGAAACACAAACAATACATCTCACCAGCCTGCGGAGAAATCTCAAGGAGAGTTGTCAGTTCGCATGCTCTGGAGAATAGTGCTAGTAGAGAGAATTTTTGATATGGGTCCAAAATTATGCCATGGGAATCCAACTGAAAGAGATTTCAGAGCTATGATAGATTATGCACAAATCTGTGTCAAATATGTGTTTGAATAGCTGTGTTTGAGATTTGGATGAATTGCTTTTCAGTTCTAGAGAGGTAGTTATTGCAGTTTACAGCAAGAGCTTTCTGAATGAACAGATTAAGTACATCATGTTATTACTCATTCCCTTTTTATAAATGCCATGCCTTTAAAGTACTTTTGTCATCCAGCTTCTGGTGTTCAGCTTTTTTAATTGTTATATACACAATGTCATTTTCATCCATTTCATCATTCATATCAGACTCCAATATTATTCAAAGCATATCTTAGTTTTTAGAATGTCGTCAAAATTCCTAGTCATTTTCACTACCACAAACAACAAATTATTTAACTACACTACAACAACCATACAATATGCTGTATGAACAGTGTTTAAACACTCATCCCTGACTTTTATACCACTTGAAAACTATGAATGGATTAAGTTATGGTAAAGATGACACAGTAGGAATAGAGAAGTGAATATCTTAGTTTTTACTGGCAGTTGTTTTGCTACATTCCACCAGTGCTAAAATAGGGGGAGGATGTTGCCAAAGGGCACGATAATAGCAGACAGAGCAGAAGAGCTGTGTGTTGGCTTGTTTCTACTTCATTCATGACTCTGTTCAGGATTGGATGCTTGCTTTCCATTAGCGATTGGATGAAAATGGAAATGTCTATGTAATAAACATGGAATTACGACTTACAGTGGTGCAAGTCAATCAATCTTTTTATTGTAATTTTTCATACTACTTATTTTAAAAAGGCAACTGACATATCTACTTGTCTGTCAGATAGTATTAGAGATGCAGTGTTTAAATATTTAACATTCAATGCAACTTTTTACTGAAATGAAGCATTTTAGAAAAGTGTTTAAGTGTAGGTAAAAAGGACACGTGCTCATAACTAAATTAACGATATATATTTGTAAATTACAATAGAAGCATCGGTTTTCTGTTAGGAGACTATAAACAATGTTAAAACGAACTATATTACTGCTCTTGGAAGCATTTTATTTATTTGGCCCTTGTGATCAAACCACACAAAAAGAAAAAAAATCATTCAACTCATACTAACATTTACGGTCACAGCCATACGTTGTTTAGCTAGTTCTATCTGAGTGACATGTGAATAGACCAATCAAAATGCTTCTCTCCAACAAAATGGCTTTTGCGGATGTCAGATGAATGAAGAGCATCGAGGTTAATAAAATAAACAGTGGACGAAACGTCATGTAAACAGTGCCCCAATAAACATGAACCAAAATAAGACAAATTCGGAAGAATACTTTGATATCGTTATTATGAACCATAATGTAATAACCATTATGCACTTTTTGCGTCACATGACTTCATATTGGCTACCAATAACGACACCGCCAAGCAAATATTTTGTCTTTAAACATAATATGCGTCTATAAGTGTATATATTAATATCTGACAATACGTTGTACGTGTAGCATGATAAATTCTTCGAACTCGTTGCATTAGACAACCATAGTCCACTCCCCTATTCATATTTTCCCTCCCTCTCCACTCGCCGTACTGTTAACGGGACAATAATGTTTAACATGCTTGGTTGCTAGCATCATTCAGCCTGGTAGAAGTATCAGCACTCGGAATCGCCAAGTTCGGTTGGATCTCCTAAGTGCCAGACGGAACAGAATTAGGGTAACGTTTCAACTTGCAACGATATTTCATATAGTATATACTGTATTCCTTGTTCTGCCAATGTAAAATTCGAAGTATCAGTTTTCAAAGGCGAACTACTGAAACGTTGGTGTAAATAGCTTACGGTTTCCTATTGCGTTGTAGAGGCCTTTGTACAAGTTAAAACTATGTTGTAAAGCAACAGCTAATAGTAAATAACATTTTACAGTCGTTTTTTCGCTGTCTAACGCTGTTGTTGTACTGTGGCAAAGCGACGAATACATAGCAACATAAATACACCGGGCTTCTTTCCACGTTACTGGCTGGAACAGTAGTTATATCCGCTATGACAGCCACTATAGAATTCTAGCTGATGTCACATGACACCACCTGCTTTTAAAACAGAGCCTTTGGCTACTTTTCCAATGAAAAGCTTCATAATGAATAGGCAGATTTAGAATTAATGTGTGTACACTAAACTCTTGATTTTGACTTATGCTGTAACCCTGGGTACTTTTCTTTGTGTGGTTGTTCCACATAGCCCTTGACGATTTCATTGGAGTTAGACTACAGCAGACCTTTGTTTCATTTTCTTATAGTTATTTTGCCAAAGGTTGCATAACAGACTTTAGCCTGCAGTTTTTCTGTTTTGTAGTATAATATAAGGTTTTCTTCAATTAGCAGTCCAAGTTCTGAACTTCCTATATATTTCTCTTCAGTAGAATAAATCCAGTGGGCTGTATTTTGGTGCTTTGACAGGTGTTAAATATTGATTTATGGAACTCCTTCAGATGTGCTAAGATGGCTCGCACTATGTATGGGCCATTCAAATGACTGAAATCAGTTCGGATGTGACAGAAGTAGAACTACGGTGAAATAAATGGCCTTCTCTTTCACAGGATGTCTCGAGAGCAGAGGGCCGTGGAGCGTGCCAGAAAGGCCTTTTGTACCGGCCGCACCAAACCGCTGCAGTACCGCATTGACCAGCTCAAGAACCTGCAGCGTTTCATTGTGGAGAGGCAGAAGGAAATTGCAGATGCCCTCAAAAAGGACCTCAATAAGGTGGGACGCCCTCTAGACTTCTGCTTCCATTGGCATTACCCAGACTAAGTACAGAATTAAGTTAAATGAAATTCATCTTCAGTCATACTTGCACAGGTGTGTACAGTGCAACGAAATATGATAATGGACGTAAAAAACAAATAAACAATTCTGAGATGTACATTTTAGCATTTGTGATATTAGCATTTGTGCTAATATACAGTGTGGGCTTCTCTACTGTCAGAGTGAATTCGGCACTCCCCTTTATGAGACTATGGGCCTGGAGGGGGAGATTAACCTGGCCGTGAACAAGCTAGCAGAGTGGGCTGCCCCTCGATCGGTCACTAAAAACCTGCTCACCCTTTCGGATGAGGTGTACATCCAGCCAGAGCCACTGGGCGTGGTGCTTATTATCGGCGCCTGGAACTACCCGTGGGCCGTCACCCTGCAACCCCTGATCGGAGCCATAGCAGCAGGTGCGTTTAAGCTTTTCTGAGCAGACAGTGCTGGGGTTTCAAGTGCATGTAACGGTGCCAGGTACGAGCCAAAACCAGGCCATTTATGGGCTGAAAAATCCTCTTGGATTTATCCGATACACTGTGTTTCTGAAAAGCAACTTTGACCCAGTCTTGCATAAAACCTATTTGCTCAGAGAACATAGTACACTTCAGGATCCCTCCCTGTGGCTGTTATCATTAGGTTCGAGGCAGTCAGCGCACTTGTACTCATTAATCTCTATGTGCTAAGGTTCACAATGATACATGAGAATGTTTTAGGCTTATCTCGCTAAATATTTGATCTCAAAATGAGGTTATTAACCAACCAGCTTTTTCATGTGTTTAAATGACCCTATAAGAGTAATGTATGAAATCACACCCCAGGAATTTTTGGTGTCATATATTAGCATTTGTAAGCTAGATAAACATGGCTTTTCATGATTTGAAAAGCTAATACTTAGATTGATCTTTTCTCCTGCCACCTATATTTTCTCACTGTCCCAAAATATATTACATTCTCATTCTAAAAAAAGCATGTCTTCAACAACAATTCAAGTCAGTAATTACTATTTACCGTCATAATGATCCTCTCAAGTAGTTTATAGGCCATTCTTTTGGAATGACCCTCCATATACCTGTGACATTTGTTATTTATAGTTTTATTGCATTATATTTTAATGTATATGTGTTTTTAGGTAATGCTGCTGTTATTAAACCATCCGAGGTGTGTGTTCACACTTCCAAAGTGATGGGGGAGCTCCTGCCATTGTACATCGACAAGGTTAGATATAATTAATAACTGTAATTAGGTTTATGTACTGGAAAACACTGTTTCATGAAAAAAAATAACTTTGATAAGCACTATATGATAAGCACTGAAATCACACACATTGTTTTATGCTGCAGTTTATGCTGATGTAATACAGTGGCAGGACAAGGATCTTAGTCTTGAGTGCTTGAACTGAAAGCAACTGGACTTCTTTTTGGTTCTTGAAGATGTTTCACCTTTCACCTGAAAGGCTTCCCTCAGTTCTATGAAACTGGTCCCAGGTATTCAAGCCCTAGTGGATTATCCCTAGGAGGTGCCCCTATGAGTTACTGTCAAACTGTGCGTCATTAGGATGAGGATCCAAGGTGTGACTCGTTTGCGAGCCACTGACCCATCTACAATAACCAAAAAGCTTTAAAGACTACCTTGAGCTAGATGGAGATCCTACACAGTTATAGTATCACATAGTATAGATATTTGTTTGATGCATGATGACAAGTAACAGAGACATTTGCCAGAGATGTTCTGTAACGGAGACCTGCTGTCTGTGATGGTCTTTGTTTCAGGAGGTTTACCCAGTCGTTACAGGTGGAGTCCAAGAGACCCAGGAGCTGCTGCAGCATCGTTTTGATTACATCTTCTACACAGGCAACTGCACAGTGGGCAAGGTTATCATGGAGGCAGCCGCTAAGCACTTAACGCCCGTTACCCTGGAGCTGGGTGGAAAGAGCCCCTGCTACATCGATAAAAACTGTGATATTCCTGTAGCCTGCCGGTGAGTCCAGTGAAGCTAGGTGAATCAACATTTAACTCATATGTTTTAGAAGTGTTTTAAATCATCAGTAACTACTTCATAACTGTCAGAGACTTTGTCTTTCAGGTACCAAGTATTTTTGCTTTAACATTTCAAATCTGTTGTAATTTAATTTATATTTTTATTCAGACTTGTTAGTGAAATCATTTTATAGTTTACTAGATAGAACGTTCTAATTTTAACCTGTTTTTTGTTTTGACGTACAAAGAGTGCTTTGTTGTTGACTCACAGAATGTATCCTAGCCAGTAAGTAGGCTAGAGATCAGTAGATATTTGATCTAGATCACTGCTAGAATACAATAAACATGCTAGTCCTAGTATGAGTTCTATTAAACAAATACAGAGCTGTACTTGATGTTCGAAGTACCCGAGGTACGGATCGGCCTTGACCATTCTCATCATGTAAGAGTGAGCTGGTCCATTTTTGGCTTTGTAATCAAGTATCAGGGTTTTAAATTTGATGCGAGCAGCTACAGGAAGCCAGTGAAGGGAACGCAGTAATGGGGTGACGTGTGAACTTTGGAAGGTTGTAGACTAGTCGTGTTGCTGCATTCTGGATCTGTTGTAGCGGCCTGATGGCCCGTAGAGGAAGACCAACAAGTAAGGAGTTGCAGTAGTCACGTTTGGAGATGACAAGAGACTGCACAAACACCTGAATGGCTGCCTGTGAAAGGAAAGGCAGAATCTTTCGTATATTGCTAAGGAGAAACCTGCAGGACCAGGTCAAGTTTGATACTTGAGATGAGAAAGACAACTGGCTCTCCAAAGTTATGCACAGACTACGGGCAGCTTGGGATGGTAATACCAGTAGGTTCTCAAAGGACACGGTGAGGTCATGGTGATGACTGGGTGTCCCTGGGATGTATAGAAGCTCAGTTTTTCTGGGATTAAGCTTCAAGTGGTGGGCTGTCATCCATGTGT
>JAOXYF010000003.1:14794473-14808644 GCA_028565775.1 Sternarchorhynchus goeldii | reverse complement strand
ATATATAATGTAGTTTTCTGTTATTACAGCCGCATTGCTTGGGGAAAGTACACAAACTGTGGTCAGACATGCATTGCTCCTGACTACATCCTCTGTGAAACCAGCATCCAAGACAGAGTTATTGAAGAGATCAAGAAGAGTGTAAAGGTGTGTTCACTGAATGCAAAAGCCAATATACCTTTCACCTCAGAAGGAAAGCGTTGTGTTGTGTCAGTTGACATGTCAGCCTTCCTTATTTTGGTGGGTTTCATTTTCTCCAAGGAATTCTACACTGATGATCCCAAAACCTGCTTAGACTACGGACGCATCATCAATACGCGTCACTTCAAGAGAGTGATGACACTGATGGAAGACAGCACTGTGGCTATGGGAGGACAGAATGATGAGTCAGAGTGCTACATTGGTAAATACACTGGGATTTTATGCCAACATCTAGCCTGGTCTTCACAGCAGCATGTTCAAAAGCTGCACTGTCAGTTATCTTGAGCAGAAAACTCAAATAATTTACATTTACATTTAAGGCATTTAGCAGACATACTTATCCAGAGTGATTTACAAAAGTGCTTTGAAATTGGCTTACAGAATGTATCCTGGCCATGAATAGGATAATAATAATATAATTATTGATGTTATTGGTTCAAAATGAGAGACACAATCATATTTTCAAACTATGCAAAACATGTTGCATTTCATTTATCTGATTTAAAAAAGTTATGAACTGGTCTTGAATGTACAGTGTTTTATCCATACAGCCCCAACAATCTTAAGAGATGTGAAGCCAGAAGCAAAGGTCATGCAGGAGGAGATCTTTGGACCAGTATTGCCCATCCTGTGCACAGGAAGCGTGGATGAGGCCATCAGATTCATCAACCAGAGGGAGAAACCCCTGGCTCTCTACATCTTCAGTTCAGACAACAAGGTAAATAAATTATGTTTAAAAGGGAAACTTTTCACTGAAATAAGACTTAATGTAACACAACAGAACCAGGCAGATGCTCACAGATAAAAGTGACCAATGAATGTTTACTGAAGAAAGGGCAATCCAGAAAACAGACAAAGGTTTCAGCACAAGGTGGTAACAGTTGAAGAGGGATTTTCACAGCGATTAACCTAGGACAAAAAAGAACTCAAAACCAGAAAGTAAAATATGACCAGACAAACAAACAAAAAGGGGAAAGTAAAAAAAAAAACAGAAATAAGAACAGCAGCATAAAAAAGATAGCCAAACCAACAGGAAGTAAAAACAGTTCAATACTGGTCTGGAGAGCCGTTTCTGATTGGACGACGTCTGAGGGTTGAGCTCCACTTGACATTCCAGAGGACTGTGGGAATCTAAGTTCAGAGTTGCAGGGCTATGGAGAGGCATGACAGTTAGCAAATCCACAAATCCATAATCGGTGACTACCAGAATTTTCTGTATAACTGAGTAAAAGGTTTTGTTTCCCCTCCTAAAATTTGTAGCACTAGAGGAACATTTAAAAGTTTAAAAGTTGTTTGCCTATCTCAACAAATTCAAAATCTGTTAAACAATAAACCTTAAATGCCTTTACAAAATTATCTTTACAAATCCCTGACTGTGGCTTTTAACTTCTGTATCTAGGTAATCTAGGTAATATCGAAGAAAGTGTATACTTGTTTCAAAACTAAATTTTTTCCCGCATTTTCTGTTTTAGCTGATCAAGCGTATGATCTCAGAGACCTCTAGTGGAGGTGTACTAGCCAATGACTGTTTGGTCCATTTTTCAGTCAGCTCTCTCCCATTCGGCGGTGTTGGTGAGCAAAAGCCATTAAACTGCATTTAATTGCAGCATGACTCTAGCACTGTTTAAACAGCTACTCTTATGTTATTGTTGTAGTTTAAAAAAATCATGACAACCTCATTTCCCTATGAAGCCAGTCCTCAGTTTCAGCTGGCAAGTCACATAAAAAAATAAACAAAACAAAAACACAAACCCTGTGTTTATGGCTCCACCTGCAGGCAACAGCGGGATGGGCAGCTACCATGGCAAGTTCAGCTTCGACCAGCTGAGTCACCTGCGTGGCTGCCTCATCAAGCAGCTGAAGATGGAGGGCGTAAACCAGATGCGCTACCCACCACATACAGCCAAGAAACTAAGCTGGGCTCGCTTCTTCATCCTCAACCAGGTGGAGGTGGGCAAGCTGGGCCGCTTGGCTCTGTTCGCTCTGCTTGCCGTTGTTGCTGCAGTGATGCTGCAGGTAAGCTACGGCAACTGTCTCCATGGTAATCGGATTACGGCATTGTAATGATTCAGCAGGATGGATGGCAGGAGAGACGATTGGTTCTCAATTGGTTCTCTCATTGTGATTTTTTACACCATTACAAGTCATTTGTCAACCTTTTTAAGCATGATATATATTAATATATCCACATGCTGAATGGCCAATTATTAGAGACTTCTTGCTCTTTTATGATTGGAGTTTCTCTGTGTAGAAATTAGACCCTCAGAGTGCATCATAAAATCTGCTGAGCAAATTTTTCTGTGGATCAGTTTCAATGTGGATCCTCATTAGAATGTGAAAATCGAGTAATCTGAGTGAATTAGAATGAGGTCATCCATGCCCATGTTAGACTAGCGCTAATAAAGTGTCCATTCAGTGTTTTATTATATATATTTAAAAAGGGGAGAGAGGGAGGGAGAGAGAGAGAAATATATATAAAATGTATTTGTGTAAATGTATATAAACACATCAGTTGCTCACCCACTGATAGACCTCTGCTCTGATGACTGAAACATATACTCTTCTACTCTTCTTACAGAAGTATTTTGCTGAATAATAGAGTCAGCTCTATGCTGACTGTGTCATATCTGATCTTGAAGAAAACCACCACCCTGGATTCTTCTTAGCGGGCCACATCCCAGCCTACATCTGGCCTCGTGAAAATCTGGCCTGGGGCAATCAGCACGTTTTAAGAGGCCTTAAAAACAGACGTTTTAAATCATCTGAATCTAATGAAGGATTTCCAGTGGATTCACTGCATCCACATTATTCTACTTAATAATGATTTCCTCATTAACAATATTAGCACTTTTTTGTTATTAATTTGCTTCCATTCATTAGCTCTGGCTAAAGTGTTTTTTTTTTTTAATATTTTGTTTAAAAGGAACACTTTCATGAAGGAAAGGAAAACATTTCACAGTGATTCAGGTCTGTTTACATGGTATCAGTTCATGATTTGCAGTGAACAGCTAAGCATGTATGTTTTAAGAATAAGAGTAAGCTTAAGAATTTTATTTAATTCTATTTTATCTTTAAAATTGTTCAAGAGACAGTGATATTCTTTTGTGCACAATTGTAGGTTAACAATGATTTATACACAAAAGTGTAGCTCAGCATAGCAAAAGGAGTTTCCTCAAGCAAGGTTAAAGTACTGAACAGTTATTTTTTTCTGTACTCACTACTATTTAGTTAGTCAACTTCATTTTGAGAGTTCATTTTGTTAAAGGAATGGGATCACTGAAGTGTACTGTGGCAGGGCTGGGACTGCCAATGTTCTGGTTTGGATGTTGCATGTTCACACAGCAGGGACCTATTAATCACTTCACTTTACCACTGTGAGCACTTGGATTGTCACTGTGTTTATTTCATGTTTTACATTTAAAGTTTTACGTTGTTGCATTTCATTTTTTCAACTTTAATATCTCAGTTTGACATAAATGCTAAAAAAAAATTTTTATCTATAAAATAAATCCCTTTCTGCAGAGATTAAATTGTGCGTTTTGTTTTGCATTAAATTGGGTGGCACTAATTGTAATAAGTAGGTAAACATAATTAGGTAAACGACCCTTTATCTTTATGTGAGATACAGTAAATACATTCTGAATATACTTGGCAAATTTCAATATTGTAAGTACTATAATGTATATACTAGCCAAACTCCATGTTTAACCTAGTGATGGAACTTTTCATAAGTTATTCTTCCACCATTCTCCATTTCTTTGTATAATGAAAACGGACCCCTCTAACCCCAGGAATGTTATGCAGTAATTAATTATGGCATATTATTCATAACTATGATTTATTCAGGAAATGCACTGAAACTAATATGTATTATTTTCAATAATGACGAATGCAGACCTTAAAATGCTAGTGTGCCTGTTGAGTCATTACACTTTAAACATAAAGACTAATAAGATTTGCTAGGCCACTTTCCAAACAGGAAGCACAATAATCCCTTGAATGGTCTAGTATTGCACCATGCAAACTTGCTCCTCCAGTTTCCACCAACCAGATGGTTTGTTGCTGTCCTGGTGTTTCTCTGTTGTTCTGTATTAGTTCATTATATGGATAAAGGTTTTCTGTTCATTGTTTTCTTGAGTCACAATTGGCGGTGGTAAGGTCAAACCATATCCCTGTGGGGAATAAACCCTGTTCTGCAAGTCGAAACTCGTTGGGACTCGTTGATCAAAGCCCCCGCTGCCGTAATGTGTTGTATTTAAGCACTCTATATTTGTGTGATTCGCTATGTATTTTTATTTTTAAAAATCCCTATTAGTTAGAAGACGTAAAGACTCCGCATTATTCACATATATACTGATCACTTAAAAAAAACATTTTAGTGTGTTTAGCAGTTCCCTCATTTTTTAAAGCATGCACACACACACGCACACACACACGGTCATAGCAAAGGGAAACAAACACTTATTGTAGGTGTAATGGGTGTGAGCGAGTGAATTAACAAAGAAATTGCCTACCTTGCGGCAGCTATTAACGGGTCCACGTTCATATAAAATATTTAAATTATTGTCATGCTGGTTGTTCCGTTTTCATACTGTAGTTATGCTAAGAGAAATTTGTGGTGGATTAATGGATCAAATCATGGCCACTCCTCAGAAGGGCAGAGTGTACAACTGAATGTAGCCTGTGACTCAAATTACAAAACCCTTTTCAAAGAAACACCTTGATTCCGGAAATGTCACACAGCGACAGAGCGCTACAGCTTCTGGTGGAAGATTTAAACGATAAAGCTGGGGTTAACGAGTTATTAATTCACTTAGTAGTTATTGGGTTTTTTTGCAAAGTAAGAAGGTAAAGCAGAGATTTAAGATTTAACTTAAATCTGGGTTCTGCTTTTTTGGACTCTTGAGCTCGAAGCGCAAAATACATCATGCCAGGTTTAGATTACAAGTTTCTGGAGCGACCGAGAAGGCGGTTTCACTGCCCTTTGTGTACCAAGCCGATGAGAGAACCCGTACAGGTCTCCACCTGTGGACACAGGTTCTGTGATACCTGTCTACAGGAATTTCTCAGGTAAGACCTTTTTGTTAGTTATTCTTAAAGTTAACACTAATGCTAATCTTACAAGTAAAAATCTTACAAATAAAAATCTTAACGTTTTGCTTAAGGGTTGATATGCAGACGTACACTTAAGGTGATTATGCAATTATATGCACCCTTCCATTTTCCTTTATGTCACGTTTGACAAATGCAACCCAGTTCTTTAATAAACAGACTTTTAGGAGCACAATTAAGAGTGTGCATTTAATTAAAACCAAAACAAACCAACCAACAAAACAACAACAGAAATGTACATTTCGTTAGGCTATGTTAATCGGTCAGACAAACTGAAAAACAGATGATAGCTTTTCATGAATACTGATCCTAAATATTTATCTTGAGCACTGGAATTGTATTTTACCAAGTACTCAACTCCCACTGCACAAGTCTACTTACACGTATCAGTTATAAGCAGAAGCTCTTATGACGGCAACATTGTAGTGAATTATATAACAGGTCCAGCAAGGTATTTTAAAGTGCAAAAAAGGACATTTTATTGATAGAATAACAGTGTCCTCATACAAAGCCAACAAGACCAATGCAAGTCTCTCTCTCGCCCTCTCTTTTTTTAGAACTAAGGGCATTGTTAATAATTCCTGCATTTTAAGTGAAGGCTTATTTCCTAGGGAGTTGCCCAACAACTGTGCAAATGCAACCATTTCTATAGTCTGGTCAGAGAGAAATAAATGGAAACACTTCAAGGATATCAAAATATTGAGTACTGTTACATACTTACAAACCATCACTTACTAAATGAGGTAAAATGATTTCTAATGTACTTGCGATAATGCTTATCAGCAGGTTGTCTCCTTGTGTACGTGATAGTCACACACAACATAGAGTTTATGTAGTGATCAATCTTGTTATTCCATCGCAACAACCTTGTACGTGTGTGTGTTAGTAAAGAATAATACTCATGATTCAAGTTTTGCTGCAGATGTTATCTCTGGTGGTATGCTGCCAGTTTCACTCATGTTATCAGGTGACCACATGCCTCAGATTCAGTACATGGTTTTGGGCTTTAGTGTGAAACCATGTTTGTTTGTACAGAGCCTGTTTCTTTGGGAAGTTGTGTAGTTGCTTCGCTTCCAGTGTAAACGTGTTCTGTAAGCACAAGAACTTTGTCTTATTAGTCAGTGTTATGCCTCTGCAAAAGTAAGCCTCTCCTGTGTGAAGAAAAACACAGACTTGTATGTGTCTTTTTGAGAAGACATTTCGTGTGCTGACATTTTCCATCATTATCCTCCTGTTCTTATACACACAGGCTGCATGTCTGGATAAGACTTACAATATATCAAACATAGCTGCAACATGTCAAAAAAACATAGCTTTATTTAAATGACGTGGAAAGATTCTGTCCTGGGAATGACCTCTTTTTCACCCCATATATCACATGTCTCATTTTGGTCTCCGTTTCTTCTCTTCTACCACAAACATTAAGGTTGGCCTTTGAGTGCTATTTGTGTACATGGCAAGTTATGTGCTGGACTTAATCATTGATACAATGGTGATTGAGTAAGAGTAGTGTTGTAAAAAAGAAAAAGAAAAAACATTCTAGGGTTTTAAAGACATATGACCTGAAGATCGAGGTTCTACTTGGGATCAGATGTAATTCCAAGAAATATCTATGCTTGCAGTGACTTTCCAGAGAGAAATTTTACAGCAGATGTCTAGAGGCAATTCTTAAGAGTTTCAAAATGCAAGGAAAACCCATGAGTCACGGGTATTATGCAGCCTGCCTGTCTAGGTTCAGTGGTAGTTGCTTTTCCAGTAAGATGGAAAAGGGCATTTTTTTACCACGTCAGACATTTTCATCGAATGTATCACACATGTATGTGTTAATGGCAAGTTTGAGAGAGCATTACCCCACATGCCTTTGTAAAGAAAACAAGCACTGCTTTGTTTGTGAGTGTATAGCAAGCACATGCATGTTTATAGATATCTATTTAAACACTGCTTAAAGGCTTAATTAGGCTGAACAATTATCACAAAGTAATCTACCTTTGTATGTTAGTTGGGACAGATGTCCGTCAACAGCAGCTGCAGATTTGAACCAGACCATGTTACATATGTCCATAACGGCAAATGAACTACAGTTAACAAGATACAGATGTTTACTGATCCTCCAACGTTCACATAGTAAATCCTCAGCAGGCTGAGTACGACTTTAAGTTACACATGCTAAGCTAAGCTCGCCAGTCTTGTAACAGTCAGTACTGTTACGGCTGCCTGGGTGGTGTCTTCACTCAAGGCCAGTCACTTCTGTGACATTCATGTTTTCTACAGTGAGGGAGTGTTCAAGTGCCCGGAAGATCAGCTGCCGCTCGACTATGCCAAAGTAAGTACACCGCCATCAGCATCAGAGCACCGACATCCCCTTTTAATATCACTTTTTCATGGATTACAGAGTTAACATTTTCCAGAGATCATGTGGTCTTAAGGAGCACTGTTGTTTCACACCTTCAGTTTTGACCCAGCTCAAGTTCAGGCATGAAACTCTGCTGAACTGTTATTCTGTATTATGTAACATCACCCACTACTTATGATTCAACAATACGTGGGATATTTGCAGCATTGTGCAAAAGTCGTAAGGCACACAAGAAAATGCTAATTATTATGCTATAATTATGTTAATTATCTGTGCAATAAGTTTTTTTTTAACATGTAAACACTTTATATAACATAAAAAAACTGATACAATAAAACATAAATGAAAATAAAAATCAGTGCACTAAAAACACGATTTCTTTTGCCCAAACACTTTGAAACCCAGTAAAGACCCGAGCCTCAACATAACTGAAGTGGTGCGGCTTCACTTGGACTGGGAAAAGAGCAAAAGAAGCTAAAGTCAGAAGAAAAAGCTTAGAAGAATTTGCCATGACACCATTTGGAGTACTAACTGCCTTTATAAATGAACAATAAAACTATTAAAATGAACACTGCCTTTTTAAATGAGAACTTTCTTAGGAGGCCTAAAGCCTTTGCATAGTACTGTGTTTAAAACACAGATCATAAAAGTCATTTTCTCCTGAATTACAGTCACATACATCCACACTCCTTATGGCCCAATTAATAAGGTTCATGTTGATGAGACAGTAAAATGAAAGCTTTTAATAACAATATCACTTTTGCACAGAAAGGTCCCAGGATTAACAGATTTAACTATGCTCCTTTCTACATCAAGTAAGCACTTAGTACCTTCATGGGTATGTTGTAATAACCAAATTGTGCAATTGTGTTACTGTACTTCTGCATTTGCAAAACACACTTTTGTCTGGAAAAGAACATACTTGTACAAAGTATACGAAGTTTTCTTTGTATATTCTTGCATATCATTTGCATCTTTAGTATGATGCATATTAATTGTCCTTCTCAGACTGAAATGATATATGGACGACTGCTCTTGTTTTAGATTTTTCCAGATGTGGAACTGGAGCAGCAGATCCTGGCTCTGCCCATCCGCTGCATCCACAGCGAGGAGGGCTGCCGCTGGGCGGCACAAAACCGACAGCTTCAGGTAACGCACGTACACACACACACACACACACACACACACACACACACACACACGTGCAAGCACATTCACATACACCCATATGCAAGCACACATCCAGACATGTCTGTTTAGTCTTCAGGGATATAAATGCACCCGTGTTTAGAGGAAATAGATGAGACGTGCATGAACTCACCGCTTATGTTATAAGAAATGTTTATTTATTAGACACTGTGTTTGTGCATATGCTGTATAACTCATGTTTGGCTATCTATAGTTTTATTAGTCAGTTTGGGACCATGGAACCAGCTTTGGCTGGATGTTTTTTTTGGGGGGGTGGCAAACCATCAGTGACATTGACACATGGAAAAAGAACCCTTCAGCACCACTGCTGTTCATATACATTCATACTAACACCCACTTTGTATTCCACTGCCTTGTCAACATTAAATTTGTGTCAAGAATGGACACCCAGTGTTCAATCGGCAATGGTTCTGTAATCAAAATGTGAAGAATAATAACTGGGGAAGGACTGTAACTGTAACCAATTTATACAATTGCGTTAAATTTTGGTGGTTCAGTCAATTCACTTAAGATCACTGCTAGGTAAACAGTTTGTACTAACATTTTGTACAGTGGATAAATCCCCCCCCTCTCTCTACTTTAGGCTCATCTAGCACTGTGTGCATATAACGTGGTGCCTTGTCCAAACCGCTGTGCCATGAAACTACTGCGGCGTGACCTTCCCGAGCACCTGCAGCACGACTGCACCAAGAGGAAGCTCCGCTGTGAACACTGCACCGAGGAGTTCACCGGAGAGGCGCACGAGGTCAGCCAGAGCACCACGCCGTTTTTATTTGTTTATTTATTTATTTCATTTTAAGTTAACTAGTCACCAACAACATTCTGTCCATCACAAGGCAAGCTCATAAAGTCACTAGACAGTGATGGGGTGATCATTTTGAGCTACTACATATGACACTTCAACACTCAACGCACGTTCTATGCAAATCCTTACTACTTTGTCATTAAGCGTTATCATATTGAGGGCAGATGTGGATCATGAAGGTTACGGTACCTGTCTTGGGCCCCACAGAGGCACCAGGATGCGTGTCCGGAGGAGGTCGTGTATTGTGAGAATAAGTGCGGGGCTCGAATGGCGCGCAGACTGCTGGCTCAACACACTCTGTCTGAATGCCCCAAACGGAAGCTGCACTGCAAGTACTGTAGCAAGGAGTTCCTCTGCGACACCATTCAGGTCTGTGCTCCAAGGTTGACCTTAATAAATACAAGGATTGGTCATGTGCCTGGCAGTGGAGATGTAATTAAGCGGACACTATGCCAATGTAAACATTTTTAAAGGAAGAAAACATTGTTATTATTATTATTAAATTGTTTTTACTTAACAAACGTTGTTCCTGGTTTTAAACAGCATCATCAGAACCAGTGTCCACGCTTCCCAGTTCAGTGCCCGAACAAATGTGGCACCCTTGGCATCGCACGAGAGGATTTGATGGCCCACGTTAAGGAGAGCTGTGGAACGGCCATGGTGCTCTGTCCTTTTAAAGAGGCTGGCTGCAAATACAGAGTATGGATTAGGACTTCACTTACCAAACATAACTGTGATGTTTTCCCCCATGGGATTTATTAGACAACTGACATCAGTCCAGTCCAACATATATGGTCTCCCACTTTAATACAAATATTTCATTATTTGAAAAAAATTTAGGTGTGCAGTTAGACTGTAACCCTCTTGGCAGGAACAAATAGTGTCAGTGATCCTGTAACTGCACTCCATCAATTGCTAGTTTCTCACCAAAGGACCATGTTTGGATGTTTTAGGCGGAAGAAAGCTCTCAGACTAGCAATGACATGTGATGTGTGTAAACTCCAGCAACACTTGATACACTCAAACCAGTGCAGCACTCACCATCATGCTAGTGTCCAATGTTATGTCAATGGTCTACCACTCAAAAATATCCAGGCAGCAGTGGTCTAGTGGTCAGACACTGACCAGTGATGAAGAGGATAGATGGTGGCTGACCAATTTTGGATGGCAACTGACTGGCTTAATAAAGTAGCCAGTGAGTGAAGGTGCAAGTCTCCTTATGAAGTGAGTAGTGAATTCCTTGTGTTTTCTCTTCATTTCTGTGTTTTCCCTCTCTCCTTCATGCCAGTGTTCCAAACCTGCAGTGGCCCATCACCTAGAAGAGGCTACCCACTCCCACCTCTCCTTACTGTGTGGCCTAGTAAATCGGCAAAGGCTTGAGCTGAGGGAGCTCCGGCGTCGTGTGGAGGAACTTTCTGGAAGTGAAGATGGCACTCTGCTCTGGAAAATCCCAGATTATGCTAGTCATCTTCGGGATGCCAGAAGCAGGACCAGTGGTAGCTTAGAGCTTTTTAGTTCCCCTTTCTACTCCCATCGTTATGGCTACCGCCTTCAAGTCTCCGCCTTCCCTAATGGGAATGGCAGTGGTGAAGGGTCCCACTTGTCTGTCTATATCAGAGTTCTACCAGGTGAATACGATGGGCTGCTGGAGTGGCCCTTCCCTTACCGTGTCACTTTCTCACTGCTGGACCAGAGCGACCCAGCACTCTCTAAGCCCCAGAACATCACAGAGAGCTTCAGTCCAGATCCCACTTGGAAGAACTTCCAGAGGCCACGGCCTGGGGCATTGGGAAGCATCTGTGGAAGCAACCTGGATGAGAGCATGCTGGGGTTTGGCTACCCCAAGTTCATTTCCCATGAGCAAATGAGGAAAAGAAACTACATCAGGGATAATGCTATCTTCATCAAAGCATCTATAGAAGTGGTCCAGAGAATAATTAACTGAGCTGATATATATAGCTTTCAAAAAAAATTCTTATTTGGTGCCACTTTTTTTGTTTGTTAGTTTTTACATGCATGGCTTTCTATGTATAAATATTTGTACTAGCATGATTATATTTTTAGTGATAAAAGAGAATAGCAGACACTGGTATAGAAGAGGAAAGTTAATAGAGATATGTTAGTGAACAAGAAAGATATGGAGAAAACAATTGTAGTATTGAGCCCCTTACTCATCAAGTACTTAATTGAATGAGTCTAATTAAAACATGGGTAACACTTTACTGAACTTTTACTGGCACTTTTAGAAGGTTAAATAACATCTACATAAGCCCTTCATAACAAATGACTTAAATATATATTTATAAATGGTCATGCCAACAAGCATAAGTTGTCATAAAAGCTGCTTTTTTAAAAATTTGTCAAGTTGACAACTATGACAACTAAATGACAGAGCTTTGGTGACAATAGGATGCATCATGACACTGGGGTGAAATGACATAGCATGTTATGACTGCTGACTTTGCAGCTCATTGATGTTTTGGTATTTCAGGGTGACAGTGATGAGCCTGTTGGTAAAACTGAACAAAAGCAAGGACTTCAAGAAGATGCTCTGGAGTATCTCCTGTCCTTTTGTAACAATGATATAATTTAGCATTTTTGAAAAGTTTTTGACATTGAAAGTTCAAAAAATGTTTTTTTAAATGTTCTGAGAATGAAGAAAGACATGTTGGCTCAACATTTGGAAATAACTTCCCCAAAAATGTGTTTTATCAATCACTGTAATTTTTACCGTTCAATTAAAAAAAGTTATATTTGGTGATAAATGATGATAACTGTATTTCAGTCAACCTTTCAAAATCAAGAAAAATCTGTGTTTGTTGAACAAGGCTGCATGTCAGAAAACATCAATTAAGCCATGGACATAATTTGGCTGGAAGCCACTTATGTGAAAAATTATTTTAATGTAACACTTTTACTTGAATTTTACTAGAATTTTTGGCTAGAATCTTTCAGGTATGTAAACAGTGTGTCTTTCGTTTGGGTATGAATATTTAATTAAACTGTGAATAAAATATACTTACTTAATAGTAGCAATGGTAGCACCCAAAAATCATATGCAAGACATCATCAGTACTTGTTTCAGATGAGAAAATTTCTTTTGTGCAGTAAAGCCAAATATGGCTGGATTTCATTGACAGCCCTCATATGTACTCAGAATTACCAGTAGACTGTTAGAACTTTGGCTTTCACTGCTTTGCCTGTGGACAACTCCAGCTGCTGCTAGCCACCTACTGTTACTATTAACCTCCTGGCTTCTCTGATCTGGTCAGTCTGTTTTCTCAGACTTGCCTTTTCATGCCACCAATTGAAAATGGCATCAAAATCTTCCAGAGGATCTTCCAGTGAGTACGCCACACTGTTTCTCTCTTTCTTTGTTTGGTTGTGTTAGCTTTCACAGCAGCACTTGCTATGTTGTCTATGCTGGAGTTAGCATGCCTAGGATAACCAGCCTGGTTGACACTATCCTGATGGATAATCTGCTAGCTTTTTTGCCATCTAAAGTGGTGCAAATTTCATTCTCCAAGAACTGGTAACATTAGCTACCAATATAAACTCAAGACTCTGTTAAAGAACTGGCAGCTAATTCAGGCTACTTGGGGTCCTTGCTGTAAGTGATGGGTGTGGTGTAGGAGTGGGCGTATCCCACTGCCTGAGTGCCTGGCACACCATGACAGCACAACATTCACAACATTCTTTGTTTGCCCATTGTTTGGTCATGGGAATACTAAAAAAAAATAACAGCACTGATTACTAAAATAAACCAAACACTTCCATATATCAGAACAACTCCAGCTACACAACTTTCAAACAGTAAGAAAGAAAGAAAACAGTTTTGAAACACCTTCTAGTACTACTAGACACCTGACTCAGATAGATGTCATTGTTCAAGAAGAACTGCAAAGATAAAAATCTCCACATACTCCTCTTCTGCTTGTAGTATGTATTGAATTATTCACACTGATTCCAACATCATTCTATTTTTTCCAGCAGTATCTTCTTTTTTATGAGCTCAACTTCTGGGAATCCACTGTCTTTATCCAGGAACCTATTGAGCAGAGGTTTACTCTAACCTTCTCACCACCCTGTAGACACCACTTGGCCACATCCCTCTGACGAGGAGCAGAGGCAGTTCTAGGTCATTTGAACCGTGAGGGCCAGGCTGGGACCAATGTCTCGGTTAGAGGGACATATTAATTTTATTTAATATTAATCAATGCATTGTGAGCATCAGTCTTCTGTAGTAAATAAAACATTCATTTATTTACTTATGCTATGCTGCAATACTGTTAGAATCAAGGCTTATCATTATGCATTGAAAGTTAGCTAATTGTTTCCTGAAAGTTAGCTAATTGCATTTCTTCCTAAGCATGAACAGACTAGGACACATTTAAATAAACAAAAAATGACTATTTACAGTTGTGTTCAAAATAATAGCAGTGTGTTTAAAAACATGAGTTAAGCACAAAATCTTTATAGTAGTTTTTATTT
>JAOXYF010000003.1:14714185-14788922 GCA_028565775.1 Sternarchorhynchus goeldii | reverse complement strand
TGGCACCTGTCAACTGGTATTTCAGCCCAGGATGCTTTGACTATATCCCACAATTCATTTGCATTTCTTGGTTTTGCATCAGAAATGGCATCTTTGATGTCACCCCACAAGTTTTCTATCGGATTAAGGTCCGGGGATTGGGCTGGCCACTCCATAACCTCAATTTTGTTGGACTGGAACCAAGATTTTTTTCTCGTTTACTGGTGTGTTTAGGGTTGTTGTCTTGTTGAAACACCCATTTCAAGGGCATTTCCTCTTCAGCGTAAGGCAACAAGACCTTACAGTACTCACAGGTAACTTGAGACTGTCTTTGATCATCCTAGAGCTGATCATTGGCTGAGCATTTGCCATTCTGGCTATTCTTCGATCCATTCAAATGGTAGTGTTGCATTTTCTTCCACGTCTCTCTGGTTTTGCTCTCCATTTTAAAGCATTGGAGATCATTTTGGCTGAACAGCCTATTATTGTCTGCACTTCTTTATAGGTTTTACCCTCTCCAATCAACTTTTTAATCACAGTTTGTTGCTCTTCTGAACAATGTCTTGAACGATCCATATTTCTCAGGCTTTCAAGGAGAAATGCATGTACAG
This sequence comes from Sternarchorhynchus goeldii, assembly GCA_028565775.1. Classification (NCBI taxonomy): domain Eukaryota; kingdom Metazoa; phylum Chordata; class Actinopteri; order Gymnotiformes; family Apteronotidae; genus Sternarchorhynchus; species Sternarchorhynchus goeldii. Next base: position 14,788,332 of record JAOXYF010000003.1, on the reverse strand, counting down.
CATGTGCTGGCTTCAGCCTTAAATAAGGGCCACCTGATTCACACCTGTTTCCTCACAGAATGATTGTCCTCATTAATTGAACTCCACCTGTTTGATTGTGCTTTCATCTAAGAAGTATCTCAAGCATCACAGTGAATTCAAGATAACTACATAATTGTATTTTTACTGAGGTACTTCACAATTTGAGGGAGAGACTAAGCTTCTACATAATATTGTTCCACTTGATTCTCAATAAGAGAAAATATGAGTGCATGAACTCTAGTTTCGGCATCATCAAAGTAAAAGCTATGAGAACTGGCCCGAGGCATGTCATGTTGCCACCTCACACACATGAAAAGTAGAGCAAATAATTGACATAACATGCCTCTAAAGTGATAGAGGAATAGAATGGTATGGTAAAATCGGTGAGTGTAGGTCACATTGATACAACATATCAGAAGTGTAAATGGACACTTCAGCTACAAGTTTTCTTGTCCCAATTAACAGCAGCTCAGTGTCATGCTTGCCTTAGCAACTTAATATGTTCTATTCTTGACTTGTTTCATTTTCTCTGCCCTTATTATTCCAGATATTTCTTGTTTGCCCTCACTGTCTTGTGTATTTAAACCCTGTTTTCTTGTGACTGGCCGTTGTGCTGTGTTACGATGCTCCCTGCCTTCATATTTGAAGCGCTGCCTGTTATCTTGCTTTGTATTTTTGTGTTTTGTTTTATTTTTTTTATTTTCTGTGTTTTGTTATTGTGTATTCCTGGTATGTGTCCTTGACCAATCCGATGGCTTTTCTGGACATGAACTAATATTAAGGGCAAAGTTATGGGTGGTATTTCAAACATCTTAATCACATCGATGTGTATAAGCAAATCTAGTTGGTAAAAAAGCACAACACCTTAGGTTTTCCATCCAATGGTTCAGCAAAACCAGTAACATGGATCCTTGAGGTGTTTCTCTTTGGTTTGATTATTGACATTTTAAACCCCTACAAAAAGTTACATTTATATTTCGTTACACAAGGCTTATAAAGTTACTGTGACGAGTTGAGCGCTAAGCATTAATAAGTGAAATGGGATGCTGGAGCTTCATATAAGTAAAACAAGTTTATTTAAATGGTTAACACATGCACAGAGTATACATCAACAAGACAGACAAAGACAAGGGACAATGTACACGCTTAAATACACATCAGACTAATAAGACACAGGTGAAACAGATGATTTCAAACGGGATGAAACAAGACAGATGCAAAGCACACACATAACACGGAAACACACACACACATACACACAAGATGAAGGAGGAGCCAAGGGCAGCCACTGTGACAGAACAACCCCTCCCCCCTCCCCCAGCAGGACTGAAGTACCAGGACCCAAGGTGACCAGGATCAGCCCCAGGATCAGCTCCCTCTGAAAGGGGGGCCGGCCAACGGTACCGGCTGAAGGGCGGTGCTGGCCTTTGCCACGCCTACCCCATCCTCCCTGGGACTGGGGAAAACAGACGGTATATGGGGACAGACACAGTAACAGGGACAAAGACTGACACAGTAACAGGCACACAGATGGGGGGCTCCCCTGGTAGGATCCCTGTGCCCCTGGGAAAGTTCTGGCCAGCAGGGCCCTGGTTCCATGACCTCCCAGCTATAGGACCTCCCGTTACTGGGGAGGTCTGGACCTCTTGGTCACGACTACCCCCCTTGTCCACAGCTGGTGGCTTCCGTCTAGTGGCTGTTGCAGGCTACAGGTTGGCTCTTGCCCACATAATGGCGTGGCACCATCTGCCATTTCTTAGTTCCTGCTCCAGCCCTGTGGTGGCATGGCACTGTTCCTTTCTGTGAATGCATTTGAATGCAATTTTCCATATTTGAGATTAAGATTAAAGCTTTATTGTCATATGCACAGTAAGAAACATGTTTCCCTGTACAATGAAATTTCTACTTTGCTGTCCACCCTGGATGTCATAGTGCAATAAAGAAGATCAAGAATATAAATATAAAGAAGATCAAGAATATAAATATAAGTTCTAAAATTAAACACACACACTATGTACATAATTAAACACACACACTATGTACATAATTAAACACACACACTATGTACATAAACACGTTCGCCAGGGAGGGCGCCATGGTGTCCTCAGCAAATATACATTTGCACAATATTATACATTTGTAATCTAATGGGCAACACAAATATTTGCACTTTCAGTTAATGTACAAATAACTCACCAGTCATTTTAAATGCACCTTTCACAGTATATGAAAAACCACTCAGTTATGAAATCTTTGGAGAATACTTGAAACTCGAGTCAAAACACTGAATATTTGTCTTCTTACTGAGGTACATCAATATGAGAGATGCTGGCACACTGACATGCAAGTTAGTGTAGTAATTTTCTTCCACTTATTCCAAAAGTGGGATGTTGCTAGGGAGGTCGAGAAGTTGGAGTGGTGGCTCGACGAACTCCTGAGGGAAGAAGACCCACAGCGCGATGGCAGCAGGACCCCACGGCGGACAAGCACGGAGCCATACTCCTGTCCCACCCGGATATGCCATAACCCTGTCCCCAAGGTAAGTGCAATCTTCTCTTTAGCGTCTGGTGCAAGCGCCACCTGCCAGTACCCGCTACGGAGGTCCAGCGAACTGAACCATGACGATCCAGCAACCCTATCCAGAGCATCATCGATGCGGGGCAGTGGGTAGGAGTTTGCCCTAGCGACTGCATTTAAACGACGGTAGTCAACGCAAAACCGCCAGCTGTCGTCCTTCTTTTTTACGGACCACCGCCGCTGCCCAGGGGCTGTTGGATGGCTCGGTGACCCCAGCCTCCGCCATTTCTTTTAGCTTCTGCTCTGCTGCCTGGCGCTTGGTGAGAGGGAGGCGATGCGGGCGGTAACACATAATACATTACCGCTAAATTGAAAGTCCCAAGCTAGCAAAATGAACAAAAAACAAACGTATTTGGAAAGTTTCTTTGCGCAGGGTAAAAGAGCCAGTGAGGAGACAAAAGAGCCTATGATTTCAAAGAAAAAGAAAGCTGCATTTAACAGTAAATAACAGGAGTGTGGGGATAAGAGGCCATTACTCATGTTATGTTGTCGCGATGCTACGAGAACGCTGCTAATAAAGTTGCATACACGATGGATTCACGTTTATTATTATATGTAGAAAATAGCCATTTTTATGCTGGTCATATCATTTTATTTTATTGTATTTGTCCGCCACACCTGAAAGGTCAAAATGTTGTCTGACATTAAACCGGTCCATGGCGCAAAATACGTTGGGGGACCGCTGGTGTAAAGGATGTATCTGAAAATATTATTAATAATATTAGTTAACATTAGTGAATATGATTTTCATTACACTAAATTATTAATACATTCATACATTGTTGTTTTTCAGCATGTTTTATTTAGGTTAATGTAATAACTTGTATCATGCTGTGTATAAGTGAATGTACATTACTGAAAGTGCAGATCTGAACATTCTGATTTGTAACAAACACTAAATGGTTGTTTAATACAAAGAGTTTTATTGGAATTTGCAGAGTTGCTTCATTGGAAAGCATCAATGTAGATCCTTTTCACACCTTTCACATCTGGATAACCTTGATTTCTCCAGGAAGACATGAAGAGGCAACCTAAACAAAGACGAAAAAAAAAGAGCTACATCAAGAACTGTAAAATGATGCTTAGCTGCTGTTATACAGGTAGGGCTGAACTAAAAGAAGTCACCCTGAAAAGAGATGGAAAATGTCATATACACATGCACAACTTTTTTTTCTTTTAATTTGTCGGGAAGCTGTCAGTTTAATTTAAAGCACTGTTGTAAATGAATGTTTTTATTTGGTTAGCTCTTTAGATCCTTAATTCTCAATGTTTCATTCTATTTAATCATTCCATTCACTACATCTAGATCTGGTCCACTGATACTAAAATGGAAGCAAGCATATTCTCCATTAAAAAGCAGGTTTTCACCTGCTTGTACACACCCTACACACTATAAGCACACGCTACACACTGTAGACTATTTCTAAGCCTCTGCCAAGTAAATAAAATTACTTCAAACTTCCATTTTAAAAGTAAACAACTATTTGTACTGTGTTTGTATAAAAACTGTAATTCCTTGAAAACAAGATGAAGAATAAGTACTGAATCTTTATAAAATTTCAGTATTGCCAAGAGTAGCACAAGAAGCCATAACCATATGTTACAGAGGTCTGTAAACATTAACACCTGTTTTCAACAGGATTAGCATTTGCTAAGCTAATGCTGCTACATGTTTTGAAAGAGTTATTTTTTATTTTTATTGATCCTTTTAAGCATAAAAAAAGAAACAATGAAAACACCAATATAAAAAACATGTACTTTTTCAGTGATTTGTGAGTGTGTTTATTACTGAAGACTGTTTCACCATGGCGAATATCTCATTTCCATACACCAGCACAGCTTCGTGTCCCTCTGGGTTCTCCACACACTGAACTGGAATCTACATAAAACACCAGAGAAAACATCCGTCCATTATAATAATTTTATATACAGTTGGGAAAGAAAAGAGTGTCATATTAAACTCATCCTCAACTCATCCAGAAACTAATATTAAGTGCAAAGTTTGGATTTGAAAAAATGGTTTGAAAAAATGGATTTCAAACATCTTAATCAGATTGATGTGTATCTAGTTGGTAAAAATGTACAACACCTTAAGTTGTTCCTCCACTGGTTCAGCAACCCCAGCAACATGGACCCTTGATTTGTTTGCCTTAGGTTTTATTTTGGACAGTTTCAACCCCTACAAAAATGTTACATTTATATTTCATTATATGTCATTACACAAGGCTCATAAAGGTATTTAAACATTTTTAAAATGCTCTAAATTCAGCAAAGAACATGAATCTGGTAAAAAAAAAGGAGCAAAACAAAATATTAATATTTATCTCTGCATCGTATGAAACAGCATTTGGAATAAACTGACCCTGTTGATTTTTCCATTTTGTTGTTTTCCCTTAATACAGTGTGTACCTCTTCATTACCTAATAGAATATACACACATATACATACATCTACTGGGTCAAAGTTTGTTTATAATAATAATACTACATTTTATTTCATAGGTGCCTTTCTGTCACTCAAGGCCACCTTACAAAAAATACAGAATTTAAGTAAATTTGAAGAAAACCAAGATTTTTTTTCTGCCAAGCAATCAGTAAGGGAAGAAGGTGGGAGGTTAGAGGTTTACAGGCAAGGTAGAGCTGTGTGTCATCCGCGTAACATAAAATTTATGAAAGATATGACCAAGAGGAAGGAGATAAATAATGAAAAGATGGGGCCCCAAGACAGAGCCCTGGGGCACACCAGAAATGACAGAAGAAGGCTGAGAAGTGAAAGTTTTATGCAGAATGAACTGAGTGCGGCAAGAAAGGTATGATTTGAACCAGTTTAAAGGGGTCTGAGTGATACCAATGAAGGAAAGTCTATTAAGAAGGGTGGAATGACAGATTGTGTCAAATGCTGCACTCAGGTCAAGGAGGATGAGAATGGAGAGTAAACCAGAATCAGCTGCCATAAGAAGGTCATTGGTGATTTTTATAAGAGCAGTTTCTATGCTATGAAAAGTGCGGAAACCAGATTGGAACTGTTCATACAAGTTGTTGTGAGACAAATAGGTATGGAGTTGAGTTGCTACTATTTTCTCAGGAATTTTGGAAAAGGTAAATTAGAAATCGGACGTAAGTTATTGAAATTGGTGGGATCAGCACAGGTTGGAGAGAAAGGAGTGAATAAGAGGGACCAGAAATAAGAGGGACCAAGGAAGGAAGACAGGCTGTGGGGAGCAGATCCAGCTGACAGTTGGATGAGTTGAACTTTGAAATAATAGCTGAGATTTCTGACGTGGTAGGGAGCTGATAGAAAGAAAAAGTATAAGCAGGAGGAGATAGTTCAAAAATAATACTGGAGGGTGTTTGTAACCTAAGATGCTGGTGGATCTTCTGAAATTTTTCCTCAAAGAATGACATAAGGGAGTTACAAAAAGCAGTTGAACACAGGTGAGATGGTACAGAGTCCAGGGCTTGAGTGAAATTCTTATACAATGAAAACAATGATCTGGTATTACCTTCATTCAAAAAATGATACCAGTGTAGTATTTAGATTTAGTTTGAACAATACAATCCTTGTAGTGTAACATATGGTTTTTATTAATGTTTATGAACAACTTGTCCAGTTTTCCAGTATAGCCGCTCAAGTTGCCGTGCTTTGGCTTTCATGAGCTGAAGTTTTACACTGAGACAACAAAGAATCAGCAAAATCTTGGAGGCACCGAACATCATGTACACCCACGAAGGAATCAACATGGCGGATGCCATGGAAGGAGAAAAACCTCATCAGGATCATGTGATTGCAGTCAGGCCAGAGATCAGTGGTGATCACTGTTAGCGTAGCACTCAGGCTAGGAGCAGAAAACGAGATTAACATCTACACAGACTCAGCCTATGCAGTGGGAGCAACAAAGCAGAGCAGCAAAATCATTTACAAAAGTCATTGTTAGGTTTTGGTGGTTGATAGACAGTTGTAATGATCCAGACAGTTGACACACAAAGGAGGGGAAGGCAGGAACAGACACCGATGAGACTTGGGATTGCCTTCCACAAACTTTTCACAAAAGTTTCTTAGAACTTTTGTGCATTACTCTTGAAAGAACTAAGTTAGAATTGTGGACCCCATTGCTCAGACATACTTTGACACAACCCTTGAGCACGTAGGAATGTATTTCATCTTACAAGCTAATTCTAAGCTAATTGCTAGTGGGCTTTACGGACATAATAGTTGGCATTAGTTTTATAATTTGCATATTTCTTTAATGCTTATTAAATAAACACACTTTAAATATTTGAATTTATACCTGTTGTAAAGTTTTTAAAACAGTTTTAAAAAGTGTAAATTAATCAAAGCAATATATGCTAAGCTCACGGAAGCATTCGGCACAATTGTAAACTTTATAATACTCAGTATTAGTTCTTTAAAAAAGCTCTTTAATCAAACAATCTGTACATGCTGATTGTTTGATTAATCCACTTCATGTTTGGAAATTTTGAAATTTTATATGCATTTCTTTAAAATCTTACCATGATCGTTCCTTCGTGACGTTTTGTAAAAAATTGTACTAGCAATTGTCACACTGCAGAGGGCACGTGACCCTATGCCTAACCTTAATACTAATTTTAATATACAGGTTAGGTTTAGGTCGTCCAAACACAAACCAAAACTATTTTATGTCCATTATTCATCCAAATTTAGCTTCTTAAGCTTCTTTTTACCTCAACATTTCAATAAAATAGTACACACTATACTGTCAACAGCGCTGTTGATCTCTGACACACTGTAAACCTTTTTGCTGGCACCTAATACACGGAACAAATGTTACCTTTAATTCTTGTATTAATTGAAGTAAGCCATTTCCATAGTGATGAGAAAGAATTAACCACATCCATCTTCATAAACAGACAGTAACAAGTAACAAGAATGACAAAATTTGCATTGACCCTCTCTGTATGACATGAAACTGCTGTGGTCTCATAAAAAATATTTAAGGAAATGTTTGGTGACAACTAACCAGTTTTTACTTGGTCCTCCCAACACATTTGACTATGCATGCAAACATTCTACAAGAATATGCAAAATTGTTTACTTTTTCAGTGATGCATTAAAATATGTAACTTTTAAAAACATGCCTTACCTAATTTTGTTTTTCAAATCCCTCATTCTCAAGACTATTAATGTTTAAAAATGTGTAACGAATGCTTGATCTGCTTCAGATGTAACAACCATTTCCTTACTGTTCAGTTGTGCATATGTTCATGCATGTGGTCTAAGTGCATTTTAAGTGAATTAATAAGTTACATTCTACAAAAATTAGAAATAAAGTTCTGGTGAACATGACTCCCAGTGGAGTAATCTTTTGAGTCCCACATAATCACCTACAACACAAATCCTATTTTATGGTAGATGCTATCTATTATGAATTTGAATCTCTTAATATGCACACAAGACCAGACAGAAGCTTGGACAGATATAAAGCCTCATCATTAAGCAAGAAAAATCTAACCCACCTCTAACCAATTCCATGTATTTAATGTACAGCAACTTTATGATCACTTATCAAAACTGTATTTTTTTAAGTCTCAACTTTCATAATTATTGAAAGTTAATAATTAAAAAATAATTATTTTTGATATAATTTAAATATTTTTTCTTTTCTTTTTTTTTTTTTTTACATAAAATATTTTAGCTCAGGAATACCATTTTCCTCATATGATAAATGATAGTGCATCAACTAGATTCTTCTGTACTAGCATAGACTATATACACCAACACAAGACAGCTGAACCAGACTGCTCAAGTTTTATCTGAATGCTTTTTTCCATATTTAAAACAATACCATATAGTTTTAATAACAATATATTAAATAATAATTGCATTCCCCCATGCAAATAAGCTCCAAACTTACCAGTCATGTTGAAGTTATCTTATTAAAATCCACTGCCACAGTAGATTTTCTTGAGAAATCTGGAGAGTATGTGGGAGTGAAACACTTGATTCCAATCCTTTGTCTGAATTTAGAAAAAAGTCCCAGGATTTCAATGTATTTTCATTGTTCCTTCTAGAATCAGAGTTAAATATACATAAGTACATAATTGTCTTTTTACTGAGGTACTTCACCATGTGAGATGCTGTCACACTAACAAACAAGGACAGACTAAGCTCCTACATTGGTGTGTAATGTTCCCACTTGTGATAGTGAGAATACGCTGTGTACCAATTCCTTCAGCTTCTACCAGCGTGTCTGACGTAAAAGTTCTGTCTGGAAAGGGCACAGTGTAAAGCAAACCTCATTCACCATTCATACATGACTTTTTCTACTTAATGTATTTCAGCTATTCTCTAAAAAACAGGAAACCACTGCCAATTGTTTGCAGTTTGTAGGAGTACTTTGTACTTTGCAGCTTGTACAAATCCCCCAAGACAGACATAAAAAACTTGTATTTTTTTTAGAGAGACAAAGTAGGAAACATCCACACACATTTTACATTATTAATAGCTGTATCTCAGATGCTTTTTCTTTCTTCTTGTTCTATCCCTAACCCTAACATTTTTTTATTCCACAAAACCAATATGTTATTGGTTCTTTATCACCGTATTAGACTTCAAGCTGAACAGTAACAGAGTAACTTGCAAAGTATCTTGACGGTTAAGATCGAGAACCCAACCTGTGTCCCTCGGCAGGTTTCTTTTGAGTAAGAAAGCGTGGCGTTGTGCGAATTTCTTCTCAACTGTCGTTTCACTTTGCTAAGGAGACAATGTTCAAAAAACAAAGCAAAGCACAAATAATAAACAGTATCATAATCTCATAATAATCAGAATAAATAAATTTCAGCAAATATAAAATTGGGAGGGGAGGGGTTGTATTAGACAAAGTCCTATATTTTTTATTATTTATTATAGTTAATATAATTGTTTTTAGGAATGGATATAAATTAAATATTAAATATAAAATTTTTAATTTTTTCTTATCATTATGCGTAAAATTATTTAAGTACTTTAGGAATTTATGGCCTCCTATTTTTCTCATACAAATTATGCAACATCAACTAGGTTTTTCATTATTAAGTAGCATACAAACTTTATACACCAACACTAGACAGCTCCATCACATGGAATCTTGCAAAATGTTCAATGTTTCACTTTCAATTAATGTCCAAATAAGCTTAAAATTCACCAGTCATTTTAAATGCACCTTTCACAGTATATGGAAAAACCAGTTATGTTAAACTCTCACATAATCACCTTACGGGTAATCGCATTTTTTTTTTTTTTTTTTTTGCAGTATCTGTTACTTTATATGAATTTTAATGTCTTTATATGTACACAACAGCAGACTTGAACCTGGACAGACACGAGGCATCACCATCAAACAAGAAAAACTAGAGTCACCTGTAACTAATTCCACCTATTTAACACACAGCAGCTTCATAACTATTAACAGTATAAACCAAGTTTTTTCACATATTCTTTAAAAGCCTGAACTCTCACAATGCAATAACATACATACATACATACAAACTGACGAGCCCTGTACCAAGTTTAATATTATAGTTATAATTGTTCTTATAAAGTGATATAAATTAAATATACCAATTCCTACAGCTTCTACCAGCGTGCCCGACGTAAAAGTGCTGTCTGAGAAGTGCAGTGTAAAACAAACTTCATTCACCATTCATACATGACTTTTTCCACTTAATGTATTTCAGCTACTATTCTCTAAAAAACAGGAAACCACTGAAGTGTTTGTAGGTTTATTTTGTACTTTGCAGCTTGCAGCAAATCCCCCAACAAGACAGACATTAGAAAGCTTGTATTTTATTAGACACACAAAATAGGAAACATCCACACACATTTTACATTATTAATAGCTGTATCTCAGATGCTTTTTCTTTCGTCTTGTTCTCCAATTTCTTTTATATTTGTTTTTCCCTTTTGCCTGAAAATAAAGGACATAACAGACATGCTGGGTACATTAAACTTGGATACGATTCAATTTAGATGCAACAAATTACCATAAACTAATGACTAATGCTTCTTTTTTAAATAATATCAAATGCTAAAGATCTCAAATAGAAGACCACAACATTTTTTTATTCCACAAAACCAATATGTTATTGGTTCTTTATCATCGTATTAGACTTCAAGCTGAACAGTAACAGAGTAACTTGCAAAGTATCTTACATTTACAGCATTTGGCTGACACTTTTATCCAAAGCGACTTTTGGGTTGTGGATTACAATTGTGACTAAATTGTTAACTTGGCAGTTAAGATCGAGAACCCAACCTGTGTCCCTCGGCAGGTTTCTTTTGAGTAAGAAAGCGCGGCGTTGTGCGAATTGTTGAGCGCCTTGGTGGTTTCTTCTCAAGCTGTCGTTTCACTTTGCTAAGGAGACAATGTTCAAAAAACAAAGCAAAGCACAAATAAACAAACTATCACAATCTCATAATCAGAATAAATAAATTTCAGCAAATATTATAAAATTGGGGGGGGGGGAGGTTGTATTACAGACAAAATCCTAAACTGGCTCTGTAAGACATCACTGACTGTACCTTTTCACTTTCTTGAATCCAATCATGTAATCAGGCACAGGACATCCAGCTTGTTTCATCACAGTTGCAATGCTGAGGTTTTAAAAAAAAAAAAAGAAAAAAAGTGAGGAATAATAATGGAGAATAAGGATATATTTACTATAGAACGTACACTGGTGAATCACGATACAAGCAACTCATTTTTAATTATAAGCTGCGTTATAATGAGTACCTGCGCAGAAGAGGTTTGTCACCCTCTGTAAAAAATGTAATGGCTCTCCCCTTATGGCCTGCCCTTCCAGTTCGGCCTACAAAAGAACAACCCAAAAGAAGCTTCAATTTACATTTTTGGCCTGAAACGGGTCTATATTTTAGACATGACAAACGCTTGAAACCAAATTCATTGCAATGCGTAGCTTGGCTTTCTATGCTGTACTGACTGACCTATGCGATGGATGTACTCGACTGCACTAGTGGGGAAGTCGTAGTTGACAACCAGGTTGACTCCTTTGAAGTCTATGCCTCGGGCCATCAGTGCCGTGCAGATCAGCACCCAAATCTTACCCGAGCGAAAGCTGCTTACCACGTTGTCTCTCTAAGCACAAACACAACAGAATGAAAATAAATCAACCTCCCTCATCCCAACATCACGCGTGCACACATTATGCCTTAAAGTAAACTTTATAAATCATTATGCATCATAGGGAAAACTCCAGTCACACAATTTTGGACCTTCTAAAAGCGCAAAAGTACATAAGATTACAATACAGTACAAGATTTAATACTGTGCTAATGTATAATTTAACAATTCACAAGTGATATCAATTTGGTGCATCTAACCCTTAAAAGGTTTTATCTGCCTAGAAAAATCACAAGGTGGCTTCCTCCGACTCATTTCATGCCTCCTCTAGTTCAATAAAAACAACGGGTGTCTTCATGGAAACACTATTTTTTTTTTTTTAAAACAAGTGTTGCGCTTGTTCCCACTACCTCCAACCTCTCTGAAGACACATGAACCGGGCACTGTGGAATGGAGACATTACCTAAACTTAAATCAGTAATGTTGCTCCTCCACATGCCATCTGCTTCATTTAACCAATAATAATACTTTTTTTTTTTTTTAGTCAGTAAAAGCATACACTATCCTAATGACAACCAAAAAAGTTTCATGTCACAATACAGAGATAATTAATGTAATGACAATCTTATATTTTATTCATTTTATTATTTTCTATTTTTTGTCACACAATACAGAGATTAATGCAGCACAGCTGTCATTGGGTGAAACAAACGCCTTCATCAAAAAAAATAGAAACAGGATTGGATATTTTAAAATCAATAGACTTGACAAATAACTTTCATGAACTTCTTCCTTTTAATCCCTGATTTCTAATGTGCTTGGCAATTGATTTTGTAAAGGGATCCCAAATTTGAGAAGCATCTGAATGTAATGCAACCCCTGGTCCAGATTCTATAAAGCTACACACCAATGAAAAGGAATAATTCGTCTAACTAATATTATATTTATGATCAACTACAGGGCGGGACGGCCCCTGTAAATTAAGATGATGTACTTGATTTGATTTTACACAGCTTTTCTGTTGAAGTGTGAAAATGAAAATTCTTTTATGTTGCGTTTAATATTGATCAGGACGTGTTTAAAAAAAGTGTCATTTTCTTCAGTTTTATAATTAATCCAACTCCCAAGATATATTGCAAGCAAAAAGTGTTTGCTTGAGCCAGATGAAAGCAGTGTGCATGCTCATGTGGGTCCATGTTTGGGGGCGTGTCGAGAAAAGAAAAGCTATAGATTTGGCAGATTTGGCTAGGGCAAAGTTTTCATCCTACTAGTATCAGCTGATTATGGGATGGTGAATTTGCTTGTCTTATTAGATCTTACTGCTGCCTTCGATACGGTGCGTCACAGCCTGTTACTATCTCGGCTTAGTCATTTGATTGGCCTAAGTGGAACTGCACTTGGTATGGTTTCAGTCATACTTATCGGGTAGAATGCAGTTTGTTTCTACAGGGGGTTATAGGTCAGACCCATGTACCTCGGCTCACGGTGTGCCTCAGGGTTCGGTTCTTGGCCCATTGCTCTTCATATTGTACCTGCTCCCACTTGGTGACGTCATTAGACGCCATGGGCTAAAGTTTCATTGTTTTGCTGACGATGTTCAGCTTTATATATGTACCAAACCTGCACATGGTCTACCACCCCAGGCCCTTCTTAACTGCTTAGCTGATGTTAGGGCATGGATGCAGGAGAGCTTCTTGAAGCTGAACAGTAATAAATCTAAGGCCATACTAATTGCTTGTCCAGCTACAATTAAAAAGATAGGTAACCAAGTTGTATCTATCCCAGGTTATGTTGTTCCCTCGTCCACCGAGATTCGTAATCTAGGAGTTATCTTTGACTCCACACTATCCTTTCAGGCTCATATCAAAACTGTATGGGACAGCTTTTTTTCATCTAAAGATCATTGCTAAGATCCACCCTGTTTTCTCCTCTGCTGCTGCAGAGACAGTGATTCATACCTTTGTTACATCTAGGACTGACTACTGTAACGCTGTGTTGTATGGTCTCCCTTCCCGGGTTCTTAACAGGTTACAGTAGGTACAAAATTCTTGACTAGAACCAGATCTTGGGAGCATATCAGCCCTGCTTTGAGAGATCTACACTGGCTTCCAGTGCAACACCGGGTCCAGTTCAAGCTGTTGGTGCTGGTGTTCAAGTCTCTGCGTGGCCTTGCTCCATCTTATCTCAGTAGCCTCCTTGAGATGGGGCCTTTAGTGTTGCTGGACCAAAATTTTGGAATCTCTTGCTCTAGGAGCTGCGTGTTTGTTCGATGTTAGAACGTTTTGAAAGCCTGGATAAAAACTCACATGTTCCAGCTGGATTATGGGTGAGAGACTATTTTTGCTTTATTTTTATTTTATTTATTATTTTATCTTCTATTTTTTGAATGTTTTATATTTTATTGTACAGTGTCCTTGAGTGACTTGAAAGGCGCTTATTAAATAAAATGTATTATTATTATTATTATTATTATTATTATTATTATTATAGGAGCAGGTCAGAAGTTTAAAAATTCTAAGAAAGAGTACTGAAACTAAATTATAGCGCAGCAGAGCTAAACAAACATCTGTAAAAACAATATTATGTAGAAACAACACAACTACTTTTATGTCCCGTGTATCCTGTGCAAAGCAAAAAAAAACAAAAAAAAAAAAACAAAAAAACACCACACCCTACAGAGAGCCAGAAAGCAGATTTTCATTCATCAGCTTATAAACGCTGGCTATAAAGGCTTGGTCCTGTAGGGGTCAGTGTTCCAGCACTCTTTCGCACTTAAAAATTGTTGTTGTTGTTTTTTTTAAATAAATAGAGGACAAATACCTGAATAATAAAAAAAAGAAGTAAAATCAAATAAATTCAAAGCAAATCTGAACAAGCAGACCTCTTAAACCCACCTCTTAACCAGTTAAGTGCGACAGAGTGCTGGGACACTGAACACCTACAACACCAAACCTGTAGGCTGTAGTTTTTTTTTGTTTGTTTTAATATAACTGGGATCGTTTCCGAATCACTTTTGTACTCCGACTGCTATGGGCAATTGCTGATACAGGCCAATTTTCTTGGGTGACGTGCTTCCCTTTTTGTATCAGGAAATAACTACTCTCTAACATTTAATGTATTTTATGCCCCTCTAAAAAGGTAACAGTATCCATATCAAATTTAAATGTCATCTGAACACTGAGTTTTGCTTGTGTTGGTATGAGAAAGTACAGATAGTATGAAGGTTCACTGAAATCCATGTATGTCTGCATACAGAATGCATCACTATAGGTAATGCATCTCTGAAAATAATTTATTCCATATCATTTTACTTCTGTACCATACCTGCATCTAGCAAGATCTGGTAAATCAGACAGAAAAAAAAACTGCTAATGGCTAACCTGCTGTTACACGCTGCTATTTCTGTGGAACTAACCTGCTGTTACACGCTGCTATTTCTGTGGAACTAACCTGCTGTTACACGCTGCTATTTCTGTGCAACTAACCTGCTGTTACACGCTGCTATTTCTGTGCAACTAACCTGCTGTTACACGCTGCTATTTCTGTGGAACTAACCTGCTGTTACACGCTGCTATTTCTGTGGAACTAACCTGCTGTTACACGCTGCTATTTCTGTGCAACTAACCTGCTGTTACACGCTGCTATTTCTTTGCAACTAACCTGCTGTTGCGTGCGGTCCGCATGGATCACATCCACATTGATGCCTTCATACACCAGCTCATGGAAGAGCTCACGGGCGCGCTCAATCGACTGCACAAACACCAGCACTGGAGGCAGAAAACCCTATAAACAACATATGAGAAGCCACATACCTGGATTAGAGCTACATAAAGATTTTTCTCTGATCCCAGAACAAACCAAGCACTCTACTGTGACAAGAGGGGCAAGCCTACACCCAAACAATAATGCCCTGAAGCAAAGTAAGATGTGAATCTTTCATTAGCGTAATTTCGTATATTAACACTGTGATCGTGTACAGAATTTACACACAAAAAAAATAAAACAAACAAAAAAAAACACCATTATTACACATGGACTCATTTTAATGTGGAACCACTGAATTCATGTTATCACTAAACTCGCATGATTAATTCTTCAAAAGAATCGATGCCATTTTAAAACTCTGCAAAAGGGAAATGCACATCTGTTTTTAAATGCACAGCATTTAAATCTACATCATCTAATAAAGTGTGAAACAAACTAAGGATATTAAATTTCACTGCTTTCACATTAGCCAATATTAATTCTCTCTCTCTTTTTTTTTTTTTTTTTTTTAAATCAACTCCAAACATCCCAACCTTCTTTATCAGGTCCCTCATGGCGAGCAGTTTTCCGTTCTCTGCGCCTACAAACAGAAGCTCCTGCTCTACTGTCTCTGCCGCCGAGTTCCTGTGAACATAAACAGGCTTAATAAGACTCCATTATTCACAAAGGCAAAACAACCCATTAAGCAGGAAAGAACAATTGTCATGAACTAGAATGGTTCCCTCCACTGCATGTACAACTGGTTCCTTGAACAGTCCAATTATTTTCCAGGACCGATTTATGGCTGAACAAGAAGCTGGTGTTGAAATTCCAGTAAAGTTGATCTGGATATTTGTTGGGACTAGATAACATTGATGAGACTGCTCATAAATTATTAAAAGCTATACATTACATGAGCAAACCCAACTGTGTAATAAATGCGAAACAGAGCTTTTGTACCTTGGTCCAATGTTCACGCAGACAAGGTTGTCCAGGTTGAGTTTGCACCACTGCTCCACCTCTGTGGTAAAGGTGGCGCTAAAGAGAGCTCTGCAGATCTTGGGAGAGGAGCAGGCCAGGAAGATGGTGGCCAACTGCTCCCTAAAGCCGGTCTTGCCATCTTCAAACAGCTTATCGGACTCGTCCACCACCAGCCACTCCACACTATGCACACCAAGAGAACAAGGTGGATTTTTTACTGAAGGTGTGGGCAATACACTTAACCAGACCAGGCTCTTTAAATATGATGGCACTGAATTTTAATTATCCGACTCATTCAAATGCTTCCCAGCAGGTCAGGTTTTGTAATATCTTGACTTGCATCTGACTGTACCATAGTGTAAACAGCAGATAAAATAAGTAGTGAACATGTCAGAAATGATCATTTCTGATATCATAAATGTATCAAATACATTTCTAAAGGTGCAATTAACATGAAATTCTCAACAGATGTTGGTAGCAGCATCCAATCCACACATGCAAAGAAATAAAGAAATAATCTGTGTGCAATGCGAAATTACACAGTGAAAAAGTATTGAACATGCTTGCTGAATGTAATACTTTGTACAAAAGCCTTAGTTGGTGATGACAGCTTCAAGATGCCTCCTTTATGAAGAAACCAGTCGCATGCATTATTCAGGTGTGATTTTAACCCATTCTTCAACACAAACCCATCAAATCCTGAAGGTTCCATGAGCTCCTTCTATGAACTCTGAGGTTTAGTTTCTTCCATAGATTTTCAATTGGATTCAGGTGAGGTGATTGGCTGAGCCATTCTAGCAGCTTTATTTTCTTTCTCTGAAACCAAGTTTGAGTTTCCTTGTCTGTGTGTTTGGGATCATCGTTTTGCTGAAATGTTCATCCTCGTTTCATTTATCATCATCCTGGTAGATGGCAGCAGATTTTTATCAAGAACGTCTCGGTACAGTTGTCCATTCGTCTTTCCTTCAATAACACGAAGCATGGCAGGGCGTGTGATAAAGCAGGCCCACATCATGATGTTCCCACCTCCAAACTTCACTTTTGGTATGGTGTTTTCGGAGTCACATGCAGTACCTTTTGACCTCCAAATATGATGGCATCCAAAGAGTGGTAAGCGTGCATACAGGCCATGGTGGTTGAGTGCCATTGTGTATTTCTTTCTTTGAAACAATTGTTCCTACTGATTCCAGGTCTTTCTGTAGCTCTCCACAAGTGGTCCTTGGCTCTTTGACAAGTCTGATAATTGAACTAACTCCTCTGTCTGAAATCTTGCAGCGAGCACCTGGTCGTGGCTGGTTTATAGTGAAATGGTGTTCTTTCCACTTACAGATTATGGCCCCAACAGTGCTCACTGGAACCTTCAGTAGTTTAGAAATTTCTCTGTAACCAATGCCGTCAGTATGTTTTGCAACAATAAGGTTGCAAAGGTCTTGAGAGAGCTCACTGGTTTCATGTGTGGCACCTTGGTAATAAAACACCTTTTTTATAGAAGCTACTGATAGATTTCAGCCGGTGTCATGACTTTCCATGGCTTTCTGCACCTCCCTTTCTTCATGTGTTCAATACTATGTAATTTCTCATTGTTACTCATACTTTATGGACATCTATGATTTGATTTTTTTTTTTTGCATGTGTGAACTGAATGTGTTGCTACTGACATCATGTGGTGAGAGTTTCAAGTCAATAGCACCTTTACTTAGAAAACTGGTGACATGTTAAATACTTATTACACCCGCTGAAATATAAACTGTCAGAAATGTACACTATATGGCTGCATTAGAAACAAGTGCACTTACAGTAGTACATGTATCTTAAGTAGGGGCCACATTAAAGTGTTAACATGTCATATAACTAATAACTGCAAACCAATTATCCCTTTGTGTGCAATCCTGAGTAGTTCAAGAAAGACAGATTGAAAATTGCAGCATCTACAGTTCGGATGTTAAGAAAAAAAAATTCAAATATGTCTATTTGGTAATATTTTGACTTTACATTAAATGAAAAAAAGAGGAAAAAGACATGAAAGATTGTCCAGTCATATGAACAAGAAACATGCCAAAAAATGAGCAATTTGCTCAATTTGTCCTGTGATCGGTCTCAGAAAGAGCAGAAGACGACTACTGCTTTTACCATGTTACCAAAGATTTACATTGATACGTCTACAAAGCAAACAACTACAGCCGTCCTTTTCATTGCAAAGGTTATACACTTTTGGATCTTTCCACACTTCTTAAAAGAAAATAATTTATTGAAATGCCCCAAACCATAGTAGGGCAATAGGAACATTAAAGTAGAGAAAACAGTCGGAAAACGGACATTCCAACACACCCAGCTCGAGCCTTCTTTGTAATAAAAGAGTAAAATCTTGGTAACAGAATATATTGCAACAGAAAATGCTGCCAACACAACTAAAGCAACAAAGAAGCTGAAAAGGCAATTGCTGAATTGTTAAACATGGTTTAAATATTACTGTGACAAATTCTTCACAAAGTGTGGTCTGATCAGGCTCTAGGTGTAGAAGGTGTCCCGTTAGTGGAAGAATTTCTTACAACTGACAAAAATAAAACAGACATTTGAAAGGCCCAAGCAGACCGTGGTCTCCTGAAGCTTGCTCATTACAATATAGTAATAAATTTTTTAATTTAATTTGTATTCATTATAAATGTATTATACAAGTATTACTTGTTTAACAGAATGAAATCTTTAAAAGGCTGATAAAATAAATATTTGGAATGTCAGTTCTTTAAAGGACCGCCCCACTTGACAGTGTTTTAAACAGAGCACTGATTATGGTAATGCAATTAGACTCACCTGCTTAGATCTACAGCTGGTGGCTCCTGTTTAAGCAGGTATATCAGCCTGTTAGGAGTTGTCACCAGTATGTCTTGAGGATAAAAGAAATTTAGCTTGCTTTAATAAACATGCAGCATAATTTTGGCCTGAAGACTTGGTTCAAGAAATGGCAACTTACCAAACTTCTTTGCGGACTTGGGACCATATTTCTTGACTGCATCCACTCCTTTGTTAATGATGTGAACCCTGAAGCCCACTCCCTCAGACAGTTTTAGCAACTCTCTGTGCGTCTACAAACAAATGTGCAGCCAGATGAAGTAAAAACTGCCTTATCCATAAATAAACAAGTAAGATATTGACATGGTTACTGACAGTAAACGAGGCCAGTTTAACAGGTGACGGCAACAACCAAGTCTCACCTGGCTGGCCAGCTCTCTGGTGGGAGCTATGATGAGGGCCCTGAAGCCCTTATTCAGAGGCTGGCGGAGGTGGGCAAGCAGGGGCAGGCAGAAGGCTATAGTTTTCCCAGAGCCTGTGGGGGCACATGCCAGAATCTCTCGCCTCTGAAACACACAGGGGAAGAAAAAAGAAACAACACTTCACGTCTATGTACACAGCTATGATTTGAAAACATGCCGAGACCTGATAAAGGTTAACCTACATGCATCATGAGTGGTATGGCCTGCATTTGAATGGGCGTGGGGGTTTGGAAGCCTGCTGCTTCGATGTTCTGAATGATTCTTTGGTCCAGCTCGTATTCCTGCCGAAGCTCTTCAAAAGTGCTGAGAGGGTCTGGGATATCTGTGCCATGCACGTTAATTCGGTTCTTGTGCCTTATCTTCCTGACCTGAAGTGAACAGGTGAAAATCACACACATGATCATCACGGCGGGAAAGGCTATGCCACAAACACCTTTACACAGGATAAACACCAGAGCTGCTACAGTACAAAATGGGTCTTTTCTTGACCTTCTCTTGATGAAGCTGTTTCAATCTCTTCAGTGAGGGCCCGTCTTTGGAATTTGTCTTGGGTCCTTCTGCTTTCTTGGCTTGAGAAGACATCCACTGAATTCCCTCCTTCTCTGATTCTCCTGTGCTATCATCTCCAGGCTCATCAGTCTCTGCATCTGTGTACCAACAGACAGGAGTGAGTTAGAAGCAAGAAGAAGAGTCTGGTATTGTTTACAGTGTGAGAATGCACATCTCAATCAGCATATTCAGCAATGGCTGCTGCCAATACTTCATTAATCCTCAAAGGGAAATTAAGTGTTCCAGCTACATACAGATGCATCTGAAATTGAATATAATCAAAAAGTTAACTTACTTCAGTAATTCAATACAAAAAGTGAAACGCATATATTATATAGATTCGTTACAAAACAGGGTGATTTATTTCAAGTGTTTATTTCTGCTAATGTTGATGATTATGGCTTACAGCCAATAAAAAACCCAAAAGTCATTATCTCAGAAAATTTGAATAATTAACACAAAACACCTGCAAAGCCTTCCTAAGCGTTTAAAATTCACTTAGTCTGGTTCAGTGGGCTACACAATCATGGGGAAGACTGCTAACTTGACAGATGTCCAGAAGGCAGTCATTGACACACTCCACAAGGAGGGTAAGACACAAAATATAATTGCTAAAGAAGCTGGCTGTTCACAGAGTGCTGTGTCCATGCATATTAATGTAAAGTTGAGTGGAAGGAAAATGTGTGGTAGGAAAAGGTGCATAAGCAACCGAGATAACCACAGTCTTCAAATGATTGACAAGAAAAGGCCATTCCAAAACTTGGGGGAGATTCACAAGGAGTGGACTGCTGCTGGAGTCAGTGCTTCAAGAGCCACCACACACAGAAGTATCCAGGACATGGGCTACAACTGTCCCATTCCTTGTGTCAAGCCACTCATGACCAAGAGACAACGCCAGAAGCGTCTTACCTGGGCCAAGGAGAAAAGGAACAGGACTGTTGCTCAGTGGTCCAATGTGTTGTTTTCAGATGAAAGTAAATTTTGCATTTCATTTGGAAATCAAGGTCACAGAGTCTGGAGGAAGAGTGGAGAGGCACACAATCCAAGCTGCTTGAAGTCTAGTGTGAAGTTTCCACAATCAGTGATGGTTTGAGGAGCAATGTCATCTGCTGGAGTAGGTCCACTGCGTTATATCAAGACCAAGGTCAGCGCAGGCATCTACCAGGAAATTTTAGAGCACTTCATACTTCTCTCTGCTGACAAGCTTTGTGGAGATGGAAATTTCATTTTCAAGCAGGACTTGCCACACTGACAAAAGTAGCAATATCCGGTTTAATAACTGCAGTATCACTGTGCTTGACTGGCCAGCAAACTCACCTGACCTAAACCACAGAGAATCTATGGAGTATCGTCAAGAGGAGGATGAGAGACACCAGACACAACAATGAAGACGAGCTGAAGGCTGCTATCAAAGCAACTCGGGCTTCCATAACACCTCAGCAGTGCCACAGGCTGATTGCCTCCATGCCACGCAGCATTGATGCAGTAATTCAAGCAAAAGGAGCCCCAAGCAAGTGTTGAGTGCATTTATTGTACATACTTTTCAGTAGGCCAACATTTCATAGTTAAAAATACTTTTTTTCAGTTGGTCTTATATAATATTCTAATTTTCTGAGATAATGACTTTTGGGTTTTCATTGGCTGTAAGCCATAATCATCAACATTAACAGAAATAAACACTTGAAATGGATCATACTAATGAATCAATATAATATGCATTTCACTTTTTGTATTGAATTACTGAAGTAGGCTAACTTTTTGATGATATTCTAATTTTTAAAGATGCATCTGTACATGCAAGACAGAGAACACAATGGGTCAGTCAACACATTCAACAATGAGTGCAAGTGTGTGTGTGTACATACAACTACAGCTTTGCTAAATGTGTAATGAGAACTGTATAGATGTTAGTCATTTAATACTTGACAGCAGCTACATTATAAACAAAGCAACCACTACACAAAGCATTAGATTTATAACGCGTCACCTGTTCAGGCAGTGGCAGGGCTGGGCTGAGATCTTACCATCAGTTTTCCTATTATCCTGTTTCCTTTTCTTCCTTGGTTTGCTCAATGGTTCATCACCATAACAACCTTTTCGTTTCTCTTTGATGATGACTGCCTGTTCTTCCTCTGACTTTTCCTCTTCACCGTCATCATCATGTGCACACTCTATACCAGTCTCATCTCCTGTCTTCAAGCCAAAGAAGTTGATCTTGGCCAAGGGGTTAGACACATCTTTGCTCTGAGGCCTCACCACCTGTTTAATTGTGAGAAGGAAGAAGGAAAGAGAAGCAGATTAGACAGGTGAACTCTGAACTCAGGTCATTTAGTTTATAATACTTTGAGAAATAAGTTTTATACAGCAATATTACAAAACACAAGCCAAGATGAGACACAGTCTGGGGCTAGGCTTTTCTTAGCCAGGTAGCAAGTTATAGCTAGCTAGGCAGGAAAGCTAGGTAGCAAGCTAACTAAAGTTACTTTTTGTCCCGATAATTAAACAGTGGTGACTGTTTTATTTCTAAAAGCGCACGAGTATAACATAACTCTTTTTACATTTTCATGAAAACTAACAGCCAGATCGATAGCCAAGATAGCCAACTAGTTTAGTTACATAGCTAACCTAACCATTTAATAAAAACATTTGCTTGCAAGCTAGCTATTATGTTTGTGCCATCATATTTGTGTCCATTTAATTTCATCAAAATATTCTTGTGATAGTATAATCTTATTGTTGGCCAAATATATTATCTAGGTAACTATCTAGCTAAAAAAAATCATTGGGTAGCTGGCTGGGTAACCAGCTTGTAAGCCAGCTCATAACCAAGCCTTTTAACCTGACACGAATAGAGGCACATGTTAGCTAGAGCTAACAGACTTCAATGAAGTTCATGCAAAACGTTATAGCCCATTTAAAACTATCCTATACTCATGAAAATACTCAGAGATAAATGACTTATAGACGTCACCTTAAACCTTTCTGCATCTTTTCCAAATCGTTTGAAATCAAATTTTGCACCAGCACCAAGCTTCTTGAACAATTCCACCGCGTCCATTGCGGCTCAGAGGATACGGAAGAAATTAGGTATTACTAATCGATCCTAGAGGGTTTCACGATAGGCTCGACGGTTGATTATTACACGTGTTGAATTGTTTCCTAATGTCCACGTGGGTGCGCTAATTCTTTTTCAAACTAAGACGAAGAACTACAGTTACATTCATTACATAAATTAGTAAAGGTCGTGAGAATTAGCTAAAAGGTTTAATCACGTAGCTGACGTTCTTTACATTCTTTAGCTATCAATATGTCCATGTCCATGTATATACAACCTATGATTATGCTTGTCACCAAAGTGGCTTCCACTATATATCCACTATATCAAACCATTCACGTGTAGGAATCTGCTTAATTTTAGGATTCATAATTTTAGTTATCATATACTTACTTATATTTAATTATATCATATTATCAAATATTATTTTGATGTGCATGGAACAAAGCCTGGTTATTCTGGTTGTCATCAACCCTGAAACCAGGGCGACTACAACTTCTCTCACTGCCCACTTCCTTGTGTCATTGTTTAACAAACCCTGGGAGAGGGTTTTTATTGGAATCACCCAAATAATATCTGGTTTTCAGTGATCCTGTGGTCAGAAACCTGAGTATTGATAAACATGATAGCAGTCTGTACAGTAACTGTATACATATAAAACAGACTTTTAAGATAGTTATACCTAAAAAATATTACTACGAGGTTGTTTGTTGCATAGTTATTGTAACAAATATATGAAATTTACATATTTAATCTAAAAGGTAATAATGATTTTTTATAATAAAGTGATTAGTTGTAGTTATTAAACATTAAAAAGAATATTGGTGAAATGTAATTTGGTGCAATTTAAGCTTCTCATTTTCTGTAACTTTGAAGTGAAGCTTCAGTTGGGTGTCACTGAATATTACAATACTGCACTATAATGTGGATATAACAGCACAGAAGTGGAGAAGATCACATATCCAGAAACTCATTTCCCTTATTTTGTGGATACTACCCAAAAGTTGTTGCTATGGTACGAAAATCAAACAAAACTGTTTAATATTTTAGTATTTTAGTATTAAGGTGGTTTTATAATAAACTTGCTTATTTATGTTATTACTGTTATGCAAATGAAATATATGTCTATAAGTGAGACTGTACTTTTTTCCAGACCAAGTTGGCTCACCTCTTCAAATCTGCTGGACCTGTTATGAAAGAAAAAGCAGCACTATTATCTAAGACACTATCAACCTGAACACTAACTCATCTTGTTTAAAAATGCCAGCAAGTTTTGGAAAAGGATGTTCAAAAGTAACCACATATCAGGTAATTTTCTCTATATGCATCTTAACTCTCCAGGTTAGTTCAGAATGAATTGTTTAAAAATGTACTTCTCTAAGGTTCCTGCTCAGATCCCTAACAAATTCAGATACTGAGATATTTCATTCAACTCCATTTCAAACATTCAAGCCAGTGAATTTGATGACATTTGGAACTTAAGATATCTGAACTTATCAGATAACAACATTTCATGGATACAAGAAGGAACTTCGGAACACTTCCCCAGCTTGACCAATCTTAATCTGGCCAATAACAAGTTGAAAAGAGTGTCATAAGAGCTGCTACAAGGCTTGACTCAGCTATAAGCGTTACGCCTGGATGGTAATAGAATTGAATTGAAATTGAAGGTAACAGGTGCTGAACCACACAAAAAATGAGCTCAAATACATTGACAGGATCAAGCCTGTATCTTTGTCATCAGTTTTGGAGGAATTGTTTATTGGATGGGACAACTTATATACATTTAACTCATGTGACCTGTCAAGGTCACCGTTGTCACTACAAAAAATAGATTTTTCTAACAATCTCTTGACCAGGTTCCAAATAACTGAAAACATTTTCCCATTTCTAAACCACCTTGATATATCATACTGTGGTCAAAACAGAGCCATGTTATGGAGCATCACAGATAAGGCATATCTGAATTCAGTAAAGACACTTTACATGAGTGCGGTCAAGCATTTTTTCAGAGCTCTTTTTTGCTTCATTGTATAAGATAAGATTAAGTCAAATCAATTGGATAAAAGTTGAGGCTCTTCTACAATACGCTTGCTCTCCTAAGCTTGGGGTATTACGCCTGAAGGGAAGCAACATCTCGGTGCTGACTGATAATATGTTTGAACCCTGCTTCAACCTAACAGAACTACATTTGTCAGAAAATAAAATATCAAAACATAACTGCACCAGTATTCAAAGTGCTTTAACAGCTGAAGATATTGCATCTACAACTCAATCAGCTGATCCAGGTCAAGCATACTTTCAAACATACATGCTCCCCACACTTGAGCTTATAGACCTCAGTAGAAATCTAATTCATACACTGTCCTGTTCCGACTTTGCCAACTTAACACAGTTGAACCAGCTCTACAGTACTTGTACAGCAACAGAATGTTAGCCATTAATTTATATCTGTTCCAAGATCTGAATAATCTTGAAATTCTTAGGCTGGAGTCTAACAAAATATTGACA
The DNA here is from genome assembly GCA_028565775.1 of Sternarchorhynchus goeldii. NCBI lineage: Eukaryota > Metazoa > Chordata > Actinopteri > Gymnotiformes > Apteronotidae > Sternarchorhynchus > Sternarchorhynchus goeldii. The sequence goes on along the minus strand of JAOXYF010000003.1, from coordinate 14,762,525 downwards.
ATTGGCAATGCTTTCAAAAACTGTCTACCTTCCTTGAAGGATTTACAACTGGTATATAATAAATTAAGCACACTTACAGAGGGAACCTTTAAAATTTTGTCTAACCTTAAATCTCTGAGCATTTCTGACATTTCTAAGATTTAAAGTTATGCATTTGAAGGACTTAGAAACCTAGATGAACAATTACTTTCTTCAAACAGAATATCAGAGAGAAGTATCAGAGAGCCAATAGTGTTTTCAGGCATAACCAACTTGAAAAACCTAGAGCTATTTAGCAATGTAATTTCATATGCAGTTAGTAATTTAAAAAAACCCTCCTTTTATACATTTAAAATCACTAAAATGTTTGTCTATTCAAAGTCAAAGGTGAGGTTTTGGTAAAATACCCTTAAATCTGCTTCAGGTTTTAAACCTCCTTGGAAATGTATATATATCAACCATATATATATATATATATCAACCAGACATTGATTAAGTCTCTCCCTCGACGGAGATACCTTGACATGAAAAGAATCACCTTCACTTATGACTGCAGTGATGCATTTTTTATTGACTAGGCTATGAAAAATAACTATACTCAGATAATTTACCTGAGCATATATACCTGCAGTTACTACCCACCTCCACTGAGGGGCATGAGGCTTGTACCTCTACACAGAGTCTTGTACCGTGAGTATAGACTTTATCTGCTTTGTGTGTATCTCTGTCTTGGTCGTCTTCGCCTTTCACCCTTCTGGCCTCATATGAAATTTGCCATCGGTACATTGTGAGATACAGTCTCACTGTTTTAGGGAAAAGAGTAAAGCTGGAGGGGTAAAGAGTGGCAGGAACTGTGTCAGCAGCTCCTCTTCAACTTGCCGACCTTTGAACCCAGCGTGGGCCGAGTAGGAGCTGACTTGGTATCCAGACTTCAGAGCTTGGCTGAACAACACGCCTCCATGCTTTCTGTCTCCATTCTGTCCCTATTGTCCATCTCCCAGCATGAGTTCTTCTCTTTACATAAGAAGCAAAAGTGACCTCATGCTATGACCTGCTAGTCAGAATATAGGACACAATTGCCAACATAGTCTAGACTACTTAGACTGCTGTGTAAGAAATCAGACCAGACAAAAAAAAGTTGTTTTTTTTCTCTAACTTCTCGCTGTTTGCACACATGTATTTTCTGTAATGGATGTAATCAAGCCACAGAGATGACCAAATGAGTGAAAATCAAATGAAGTATACAAATGAATTTGTTTGGAGAGAATTTGTTTGGAGAGATGAGAAGCAGAGAGACTGCACATAGGGGTATCCTTAAAAGCCACAATGTGGGGTTTGTAAATCTACAGTAAAATTGTATAAACAATAAATAAATAGTCCTTTATTCTAGAGGAATTTCTTCATCCTTTTACAAAGTTAAGACGTTTGATCTGAAGTCCCTTATTGCGGTATTTTTGCAAACTTCTATGATTTACTCTTAAATATTCTTCACTTTTTTAACTTTACAGTATGTGTGCATTATTAATGGTCTTCATGTTCAGCTTCATGTCTACAGATACAAATACTGCTGTACTTATGTTAGCTAGCAGACAGGTTAGGCAAAAATTTAAATCAAGATCTCTTCAACTTTCTCACTCTCTTCAACAGTTAAAATGTGAACAGCTAATTTCCTGTAAGTTATAACTATTACTGTGCATATCTTTTTAATAAAAAAAATCATTACATCGTTAAAAAGCAACCAATATAGAATGAAAATGTTATGTTGTGTATCCTTGTGGCAAAATAGAACTTAACCTAATTTACAGTAAACATTTATACTGCATATATTTTAAGGGCATTTACTGTCATTTCAATATATTTTTTTGTGAATTTCTTGAATTATGTAATCAAATTACATTTTGGTTGCTATTGTTCCTACTATATATGCATAATGTTCATACTATATATGTATTTACATGTGGTTAATGCATATGTATCTGTCATTAAATATGCATGGGATTTTGTTATATCACTGTAGGATTGATTAAAATCACCACCATTAATTTCCTGTGCTACACTCATAACAATGACATGGGAATCTAACTGAACTTTAGCCATTACCTCCAGTTAGGTGTTAGGTGTCTTTCTGGGAGATTTGTGTGTTTGTTTAGCAGCAAGTCCCATTCCCCTCTCCATGTTTTTTTCCCCCCCACTCCATACATTAACTGGTTGGCTTATGGCTGTTTTTCCTTGGGAAAATGCACATTTTAATCACATGCTAGAAAGGTTGATGAGAAAAGGGCTTCATTTGTTCACTTCCTCAGGGTGGACGCTCAAAGGCTTTTTTCACGCCCTTTGACCCAAGTGCTAAGACAGAGGAAATAGACCTAATGAGGTGAATCTAAAAAAAACACACCCTGCACTCCTGTCTGCTTTCCTCCACGTACCTTCTTACGTCCTAACTTCTCCCTTAGTGTACTTCCATAGGAGTGGTGTCACATCCACTAGGGTGGATTGTGAATATAATGGCATTAAAGTGACATATGACAGTCAACATCAAAAACCTCACAGCTATGCATACATTTTAAGGGCATATATATATATGCTTTTAAAATGTGTATATATATATTATATATATATATATATATATATATATTTATTTCCCTGGCAAAAGCAAAAATGAAACTTTTTTTCATGATATTCTTTAAAAATAATTTCAATATACACTATTTTTTACAAGACTATAAATATGATTGAAACAATTTCAGAATTTACCAAAAGAAAAACACATATTTTTGCACATTTTCGCAATTACACAACAGGATAGTATAAAATCGGTCCCTGAGAGACAATAACATTGATTGCTTCTTGTTGGATGATCATTACATGTACAACTGCTCTGGATGGGCAGATTGACAAAAAACAAAACAAGAGACCATTTTTGTACCCTAAAAAATATGGGAAATTTCATTATACAGACATAATTTGGGAAATCATACTAGATCAAAGCTTATGATTAAAAAAATACATTGTCCATAATAATGTTTCTTGACCTCATACCACAAAACAAATCCACATTTTACCATCAGTAAAATTACAATGTAAAAATATGCCCTGGCATCTTATCCAGAAAATATAGGTTGGGATTATTCTCTGAGCTTGTGATGCAGTGAGTTTGAGAACAGAGATCCAAGCGTGCCTTACAGAAGGTCTGTGGTCCATGCACCTCTGAAAGCAGGAAACCTGACCTGAGGCCTCTGAAAACACTGTGTTTAATGGGCAGTGATGATTTCGTCAGCATTGGATGAGGATCTTTTAAATTTCCTTAACATTTTAAATCCTTTAAAAGATGAGCAGAAACTGCGTTGAAGCTGCAGAGGTTTCATAGCCCGTAAAGGCCATCAGTAAGGCCACAGGGCAGAGTCGTCCAAATGTCCCGGGGAGTAATGCTCGGAGATCCAATCCCTTGACTCCTGTAGTCTTCATTTGTGGCCTGCTGCAGAAACAGTGCTCCATCTGATGCTCCTATGCCTCGAGGGGGTCACCATGGCTACTGTGGGAAGGCACTCCTGTTGCTTAGCTGCCAAGGAAGTTCTTTCACAGAGGTACGTTCTCACCAAGCTTGTAAAGGGCACTATGGCAGAAGGACAGCATTTAGTGAGCAGTGTTTTAAACACACGTGTGTGCTGTTTGTGTAAAAGATTCTACTGAATACTGATATTCACAACAACCAAAGTACAAATGCATATTTGTTTGAGCAGTTGATTTCTATGCTCCGCTATAGGAGTATGTCTCTTTGGGGAGGTGGGCTACTCTTGGCTTTGTGTGACAAGTGGTGGGGGGGGGGGAATAAGGGGCAAACACTATAGAGAGTTACCTGCTTGCTGGAGCCCAGATGAGAGATCGTGTTGGTGTCCATGGAGGAGAATCGGGAGGTGTGGGAGTACTGAGGTGGCTCCTGTTTAGGAGAGTACACTACGGACAGGACCAAACATTTCGTCAATCATCAACTCTGTGAGACACAAACTATCAGTGTAACTTTTCATCCATAAAATGCAACCAAAATGCTTCACAGAAACAAAACATCACAAAAGACAGAAGAAAACATTAATGAAATTAATTCAGAAAGTAAAATACTGATTGCTGAACATAAATAAAAGAGACCCTAAATAAGTTCATGAGAAAGGCCAAAACAACATGCAAAAAATATGTAAAAACATAAATAAATAAATAAAATACAAATAAAAGTATTGGGGGGGGGGGGCTGTGTTCATTTAAAAGATCCAATGAAGGTTAAAAGTATCTAGGACGGGACGTGTGCGTGTGTGTGCGTGTGCATGTGAGGGCAACCAGCAGCCACGTACAGTGTACTCACCGTGTGAGTGTCCGTACGGCTGCTGGGAGTGTGCGGTAGTGAAGGGAGTGAGGCCGGAGCTGTGGGGGAACTGCATGGGCTGCAAAGTGGTCAGTCCCGACACGCTGTTAATGACTGGCACCCCCTGCGACGGAGAGGAGCTCAGGCCTGGGAGAGAAGGTTGGCAGGGTTACGCACATTGGTCACGTGGCACACAGTACAGTTCGGTTAAACTCTGCTGCATACACTCCTTCAATGTTAAACTTGATGATTTTACTAGACAGCTGATGTTCAATGCTAGGCTGTTTGCTTGGTTGTTTTTTTCCTCTAGTTCTGTGGTTGTGCACGTGTGTGTGCACTTTCAGGTTGGCGCTGCTGTATGTTTGCATGATCCTACTTTCCTGTTGTGCGACTGGTTGACTCATACAGGGTCAGCTATAAAAACTATCCTTCCACCGGCTGATGGAGAGCAGCGTATGCTAGTTTAGCATTAGCGCTCCGCTCCACTGACTGATGGAGAGCAGTGTATGCTAGTTTAGCATTAGCGCTCCGCTCCACTGACTGCCTACCCGCCGGCCGAACAAACTTTCTTTGATTAAATTTACTTGATCTTTATTTGGTTTGAAGGTTAGAGTTTGCTTCAGTTATGTTTTTTATATAATTTCATTTCCAAATAATATATGTTCCAAAGCAGGAGATATATGGGTGGCATATCTTTTTAGTTTGAGCTTTTGGTTTTCTTTTCTTTTCTTTGTGGTAGGGTAGTTACATTCCATCCATCCATTTATTCTTTTGTTTGTTATTTTGCCACTTGGGCCTTCCTGATGTTATATTCTCTGCTCACAATCTTAAAAAAATGCAGATGTGTCAAATAAATGATTGCATTTGTTACTTGTGTTAATGACTGTTTTGATTTAGATTACTTTTGCCTGGCAACTGAGCAGGCAATCTCGTTTACACTTTATGGTGTCTCACACCCAGGAGATGTAATAACAGCACGCGCTTGACTTTCCTAGCGTAACACATTCCTTTGTGGTGGTGTTTTAGAACAGATTCCACTCCAGCAAAGAGACAGAACTTGGTTAAAAGACAAGGAAACGCCACAGGTTTAAATCTTTATATCTATACAGTTCCACATGCACTGTGTGATTCATTATACAGTAGCCAAACGTCTAGCCATAATTAGAAACAGAACAAAAAGGGAAAGAGTTGCAAAGTGCAGTACTCACTCTGAGCAGCGAGGGTCATTATGAGGTTCTGGGCCTGCTGGTGGTGGTGTGAAGACTGGGACAGACTGTGGATATTGGTCAGAGTGCTTACTGGGGGCAAGACTCCACCTGAGGCTGAGATCTGGACACACCCACACACAACCACGCACAAGGTAAACACATATATGACATGTTTCAAGTCGAGGCATGGCTTCCCAATGAACAAATGTCCTCTCCAGCTTCAAACACCTGGTTACATGTATCTTTGGGAGAGAGCAATTGGGTTGAGAATACACATCCGTGAGTCATGTTTATTAGAGGGCTCATTCACTCCGGTTATAAAGTTGAGCAATGGCATTGTTACGGTGTTACACATGATTTTTCTATGAGCTGCAGTATGTGTAGCAGGAAGCCAACTTTTACTGGTAAAAGTGCAGTGTTGGAAAATTTGAGCAAATAACTCTTATAAACACACAGCGGTAAATCAGCAGACAATCTCGACTGATATCCAACATACACCTACATTTAATTTTTCCATAAACGTCTTAGCCTTTTCTAGTTTTAATATTTATTTTCTGGGCTAGGGTTAGCTCAACTGTTTCACTTGAGTTTCACCTCGATGTGTTTCTCTCACAGACAATATCTGAGGAGACGGGGCCAAAATTCCCATAATTGAGAATGTTATCAATAATATTCACAGTAAACAACAATAAATTTTATCCTCTGGCATGATACCATTACACCATACTCACCATTTTGGCCTCAGGTGATAACAGGCTGTGACAGGGGTCCAGACCAGTTGGAGACACCTGCTGTAACACTGACTGGCTGTTACCATGGTGACTGATGGCCATTGAGGAAGTGACCTCATTGGCAGCCTGCTGGCTATACCTCGCTTCTGTATATGAAAGAGAAGAGGAAAAGACGGGGGGGGAGAATAAGTATATGCATGTATGAACGTGTGAGCAAGTGTGTGTATGTGTGTGCGTGTGTGTGCTTTAGTGGCACGGTTCCATGTATCTTTATTTGACCTAGTTTGTTGCATACCTTTGTATCAACTGATAAGCGTCTATACTGAACAAACACACCTCCAAACCAAATGTGACCATTCCTAAAGCCTTTTCTCCCTGCTTTCATTCAGTCTCTTTACCAGCTGATCTTTCCAAAACAATTATAAAAACTGTTGTGTAGTTATGTTTCTGTAATCAGGCAGCCACACAAAGTCAATCAGAGAGAGTTTCAGTAAATCTAAGGTTAAGGAATTGGAGCAGAATACACAGCACAAGCAAACACACCAGTCCTCTGTCTCTCACACTGCTGACGTAACGCGTAATCCAACGGCAAACATTACACGAAATACGAAATTCACCGTTTCGCAGTGGTAGGTCCATGAGGGACACATAAATCTTAATGGGTGTTTGTTTTTTTTTTTAAAGAAAGTTCAGAATATTTCAACATTGATTTGTATTGTTCTTAAAACTGATGTTTCTTAGAGAGAGCGTTTCCTTTGGGAGAATATGTGAAAGCTGACTGACTTCCCGGTAACTGCCAAGCCCTGGTTCCAGGTTAACCAGGGACTGACCCAGAGCATGTGGCAAGACTTTTATGTGCTCCACTCTTAAAAGTATCTGTAGGTGTGGCCGTGTTGATTGGCCAACAGCGGAATTTCTGATCAAACACACAAACGCACAGAAACAACGCACTGGTCACTCCGGCTCATTTACTTTCACCTTTCAGATTTTCCCCTCTGTTAGGCCATAAATATTCATGTGTGAGAACATATGTGTGTGTATAAGAAAGGGAAGGAGACTGAACGTAGGTTCCTGGTGGGTCTTACTCGTGTCAGGACTGTTGTGGTGGTGCTGGTTGTGTGATGGTCCTGAAGACAGGAGGGGTGTCATACTGTGAACAGGGTATGTGTCCATAGCCAGCTTCTGCCTGAAAGCCTCCTCTTTGCGCCGGTTAGCAAACCAATTGTAGACTCGAACCTCAGTGACCAGATTCGAGCCCAGACCATGAGCTTTAGAGGGTGACACACCCCTCTGTACACACTCGGCCCTGGAAAATGACAAAGCAAAAAACAAACAAAAAACAAAAAAAAGCCATTCATAACAAATAAACTGTTTCACAGTGAGAATCTTTGATATAAACAAGCGTGGTATAAACTATCTGTCCATGCCACTTCAGGAAATTCCACCTGTTACATTCTTCCACGAGTGCCTCTCTCTCCTCTTTGCTGGGGTTCTTCTGCCTCTCATAGGCCTGGTACAGGATACTTTGAGACGCGGGCCCCCATTTGAAGCGATTCCGCCTCACTCGCTTTGAACCCGGCTCCCCCTCTTCCGCAAGCTGCCCTCCAGGCCCCGAAGCTGTGCCCACACTCTGTCCAGCATGGTTGAACTCTGGGAAAAAAAACAGGACCGGATCCTGACTGCCTGAGTCACTGGGGTCAGAGCCCTGAACACGGTCGAACTCTGTGAAAATAAGAGGACATGATTGGGGGTAATGTAAGACACTGTTTGGACACTGAGAGGGGGATTCCCACAAAGTAAACTAAAATTCCTGCTTGAGTGCAAAGCCCATGCCATTAATAACAAACAAACAAACAAAGAAAAAAATACATGATTAGATTTGATATAAAAAAAATATAGGCAATTAGGGGAAACAACTTAAAAATAAATTATGGCAATCACCACAAAGCATACTTAACCTAGGAAATTGTTTATTGCAACAGTAAAAAATAATTCATGTCTTAAAAGCTGAAGTCTGGGACAGCAGGAAATAACAGCCTAATAAAATGAGACAAATAGCACAAAAATGCATAAATGCTTTAAAAAGTATTATTGATCAACAACAACAACAACAACAGTTATAATAATAATAATAATAATAATAATAATAATAATAATAATATGCAAACGCTAACTTACGTCGGTCAATTTCGCGCTGTTTTTGGACGTACCAAGTGTAGAGCGCGGCACGCTTAGCAGTTTTCATGGGGGTTCCTTTATTAAGGTGTTGGGACAGGTGAGATTGATTTAGGCCCGTCACATCCACCACCTCGCGTTGTGGAATGTTATGCTGTTGCATGTAGCTTTTTATAGTACGTGCTGCCCGCCATGGATCCTCGCTGTATAAGGTATAGAGAAATAATAATAATAATTATTATTATTATCAACAACAACAACAACAACAACAACAATAATAATAATAATAATAATAATAATAATGAAGAAGAAGAACGTATTGCTGCTATTGTTCATAGTAAGCCATTAATCGTTGCTACATTGTTTTAAGTTTTGGTTATGTTAAAACGTTTAAAGAATGTTTTAGGCTATAACAGCAAAAGTGTATGCTAACACAATCGATTCATGCTATTAGCATAGAGTAACTTAAGTCGAAAACAGTAAAAGATTTTTTCAGGAACCGCGGTTATCATACTTAAATAATAAAACAATACGCCAAGCACAGATATCAGAAATCTCGCCAACACGAAGTAAACAAGGGATAATAAAATGGCAGAAAAGCTTCTCAAATGTTCGTCATCGGTGAGATAAACGCACCATGTTTCGAGGTTATTTCAGTGAACAGTTGAAATGGTTCAAGAACACTCATGTATGCTTAATATTTTGCAATAGAATGCAAACACTAAAAGAATTTACTAGAATATTTTTGCACAATAACCTTAGCTTCAGTGTCACTGAAAAACACACTTCAAGAAAATCCTCTAAAAATCGGTGACAAGAAAATATTTCCCAAGTGTTAACATGTTAATTTGAAGATTGTGGATTGTACCGCAGACATTGTTTGTTTTAGGAAATAACCCAACATTTAAGAGTGTGGTCTAGGATGTTGATTTAGACCTATAACTTTGGGCAATGAATAACTACATATCTTTTCTCTCTAATCATTCGACATGTGTATCTTTCTGTTGATGATTCATAGAATTAAACTAATAACAACTACACGTGGTTTCGCTTTGTTTTCAACATTTTCAAAAAGAAGTCGCTTCAACTTCTCACTTCTTTGGGATTCCAAAGAGCCGTCAATACCCAGAAGGAGGTACTGGACACTGGACTCCACGTTAAAACAGCAGAAGGTCACAAATGAAACAAAAAATAATTAATTATCTAGATAAAAAACAATAACCGTTAATATGCGTTACATGCTTTTGTACGATAATGTTACGAAAAACATACAGACGTCTGTACACCATAACTGGCTTCAAACTCTTATTTGCCAAACGAGAGATTCGGGCAAGTGCGTGTTTACCTGTGTTGAAACACCGTACACGCAGAAGAAGGGCTTTTGCCCGAAACGTCCAGGAGGTAAATAAAACAGTTTGAAGTTACGGTGTACAGACAGTCTGAATGATTTGATGTTTGACCTTCTATCACCCTTGAAGTAACTCTACACTTAGTTTGTGTTGAACTTCGCTTTGCTGTTATTCATATTAATGTTTCTATCAGGGAACATAATCTAGATTTTTCAGACAGAATACGTCAAATTTGTTCAGACGCCTTCAAATTAGTATGCATATTTCATTGGTTTTAATCGACAAAAGTAAAACTCACGATAACATCCGTTGAACCTCTGCTCGCTGTTCTGCAGCCTCCTCCGTGTTCAGAGACTGGAGCTCGCGCAAAATCGGTGGCGTGTCGAAGTCATCCCCGTCCTCGGATCCTTCGTCTCCGGATAGTTTACTCCCTTTACTGTGCGCACTGGTTAGTGTGAGGAATACCGGCTTTGAATCATTGTCGCTGCTGCCATTGACACTAACTGGGGACAAAGATTTTTCAGTTTTGATCCCGAAACCAGGCGGGCAAGGATGTAAATCCTCAAGTGCTTCAACCAGTACATCCTTGGTGACCCCAGAATCCAGCAAGGCGCTAAGTAGCTCCTGTTGAAGAGACGTCAACTTGGACACCATTTCAGTAAACATCAATCCGGTGGCGAGGTGATCCGTACAGCTACAGTAAATAGCCTAAAAGACTGGATCAGTAACTAAGATGAAGAAAAAGTTTAAAGACATTAGCACATAAAGCAACTCGTGTGTGTCTGCACTTTTGCAAGTAATAGGCCTAAGTCAATTGGATAAATGCACCTGCTGAGGGAAGTAGTCCCACCTTCTATGTGGGCGGAGCGCTTCATCAGAACGTGACGCCAGTTAAAGGAAACGACGTTTGGTCAACGACTTTCTTCTAAACCGTATAAATGTAAATGAAGTTATCGCATTTTACGTTGCAGGCTGTTGGTTGATATGCTTCGAAGATTCATATGCTATCTATGTGACAGTCAGTGACTGGGCAATATTTTTAAACATACGGTCATATCGTGTGTTATAACGGGTTAATTAAAAAGTATTGATTGGAAAACTATATTTTGAACCTTGCACGAGATACAACCTGTTCCAGTGAAACCTGAATGCTAGGCAAAACAGGACGCCACCCTTCTACCAGTTATTTTCTATGAAATGAAACAAAATAATGTAATGTGTTAAGGTAAAAACAGAACGACAGCAAACGGAGAAACCTTTCTGTTTTGCTTCATGCTGAGTTCTATTTACTGTTTTCATCCAAGCAACATTCACACTGCCGCAGTACCATCATAAATGCAGATTACCCGCTCAAATCATACAAAAGCCTGTTGACAATCAGTAAGTGTAAATGAGTAAATAATCATTGTAATGCATATAAACCATGATATAGTTCCAAAAAGTAATGCAACTGATCTATTATATGAATCAGACTGTAAAACCAAAATAAGTTTGGATTTCTGTAATTATTTGTGTGGTCTTGCATGCTTTATGTATACAATGTTGTGAATGAGAGCTATGAGCTACATGTGAAAAATAAATCATTAGCCTTAATGGCTTTAATCATTTAGCTTTAATCAAGGGTCAAAACATGGAGGGTAACTGACATTAAACTAGTTCATATAGGCTATAGAAATAAGGGCAAATCATTACTATTGACAAAAATCATTTCATTAAATATTCTCTGACTGAATGCCAAAGTAGAATGTTATGTGAATTTAGTCATTAGATACTGGCCAACTCAAGCCTATCATAGTAGTTTCTTTAATATAAATGAAATTAATAATTTCTTATAATGATCCAAGGTCAATTAGTGATTCTATTAGTGTTCATTTAGTGACACACACACACACACACACACACACAGATAGAGTTTGAGTTCATCTGTTTTCACCTAAAGAAAGCTTGGTTGCCATCACTGATATAATTGTCATATTGTAGTTCAGACTGGACGTCAACCTTTCTCACACATTTCAGGAGCAGGAGACTGATGCTCAATGATTAACAGCAGTTAATAACAAACTTAGTGAAATTACATATTTTTTTCCAGGATGTGAAACCAGCCCCATTGCGAAAGGACCAGTGAAGTGTAACAGTATCGGATGAATAATTCGTTAAAGTTTTTTTTTTTCCCCCCCTGAGGTGGATGAGGTGAATAGGATGCCATAATCACATTTGCCATGTTTTTGTCCGTGAAAATGTTCCTTTTCGGAGTGGCATTATTTATTAGTTGTAATATCAAAGTTAAATAAGTAATTTCACTTAATGCCTGTTTTATCAGTGTGCCTGCATGCATTTGAGACACTTCTAACCTCTTATTCATGATGAGGTCATATTGCAATGTCTGCACAACAGAAGAGTAGATTTAATCAGATCAGAACAATCATCATTTAATCATCTCTACAGTCCGTGTATCTTCATTCTATCAGATAACAATGTCAGATGTAATGTGGAGGCAGGTAATAAGCGAGCAGAAATACAGACTCCTGTTGACTTGAACCTAAATTTTAAAAACTAAGCATAAAAAACTTTAAAAAACTCTTTCCCTCTTGCTCGCTCATGGTCACACACTCACACATACACGTGTGCACACTCCAAAGATTCATTCACTTTCGTGGAACCTAAATCTAACCTAACCCCAAGACTCTAAAACAAAGTCACCACAAGATTTAATTGTAATTGAAAGGCTACGCTTATCCAGTGGCGGTATATGGGAACTGTATGAGTAACTTGTCTTTCTTTGGTTCTCTCACCGTGGAAGTGACTGACCACTGTCAAAGGAGCTGGAGGGCTAATTTCTTCAAACTGGAACAAGTGCAATGTCGTGGGCTCCTTGTGCCATGTATGACTCTGTTCTGAACAAACGTCATGTGTGCTTCATCCCAACTGCCACATTAAATACGCGGTTGGAGCAAATCAGGTTAACCACAGTAACTGTATCTGAGGCAACCATCTGAGGTAGATGAATAAAACTGTATTGTGGGCTGTCTGGCAGGTACTGTAGTAAAACGTTTGTATAGACATTAAATGTGATGGAACTGTAGAGTACTGGAAATTGCTTATTTTCAAGGGTGAACAGAGTAGCTTAGCAAAAATAGCTTGAGAAGATTAGGGTAAAAACCTCTATTCAAGGTTTGAGTTTTCAAAGAATTGCAAGGTAACTTAGAGAAACCTTTTTAGTTTAGTTTTTTAGTTTAGTTTTTCTTCATGCTAAGTGTATTAGACACTATGTAAAGTAAATAATAAATTAACTTAATCTAATAGAAGATGATTAGGCTCAACAGTGAGATGTTGGACCAAGAGTGCAGTGTCTAGATGTTGCCACCATCAGAGCATGATGAAATTCAATTAAAAGAAAAAACAGTGACTAAATGTGAATGACTAAAAATATAATTTGGTAAAAATGAGTATATAAATAAAGTATTATGGTTTGAAAGGACTATCAGAATTGCACATAACTACACATTACTGAGCAAGTGCAGTAACTACCAACTTCTGGTCAAAGTTAGAGACGAAGTTGGGAGCCTAGATGGCTACCTCATGCATCACGTTTGTGGAATGCACTGGGTCTTAAGGATCCTGACTCAAACATCACAATTCAAGGATATTTATGGACCAGACTCTGGCCAGCTTGATATGACGATTAATGTCTTATACACACAACAGGCTGCATGCTTCCTTTACCCATTCCATTAATCAAACAACTTAAACGGACCCAAAACATCTGTGTAGTCACAGGTATGAAGGCATATAAAAGGCTTTTATCACTATGTTAGTAATTAGTAAAGTAACGTCAGTACTGTGACTGGTCCAGGATTTATTTGCATGATGAGCAACATTTACTATTCAGTTAACTTGCTATAAAACAGGACATTTTTTTCTGGCTGTATGAAATTACAGATAAAATACATGAGTTTTTAATAATTTGATAATAATGTTAAGATGTGTGTGTTTGTTTACATGGTTTAGACATTTTCATTCAGTGTTAAGTTCAGCATCACGTAATATGAAGCAGTCTAGTGGGCTCGGAGAGTTGATTAGAAGTATGCTGGGAAATACTGCACACTGAAAACAAATCTCTTATGTGGGAAATATGGCTGAGTTGTTTTCTCGTAGCATAGCTTCAGCTCAACCACCTGCAATCTTGCTATACTGTCTTTGTATCTGTATTTTTCTCTGCTCATCTCTTTCTCTCTCTCTCACACACACACACACACACACAAACACAGAGTCCAAGCTTTACAAAACACACTGTCCACAACAGTCATGATCACCAGCATACAAAGTGAGCATTCCTCACAACTCTAATTCGTAATCCGTCACATTTAAAGTATCTACCATTCTAAACGTGCAACTCCAGGTCCGAGTGCACTGAAGCATGCCGTCACACTCATGGTTATACTCACGGTTATACTATAACAGTGATGTGTTATGATGCTGCACTGTGACTTTATGACACTGTAAAGACCCAAAGGGCGCTGTACCAGCTATGACTTGCAATATGGGATTTAACGGTTCCAATGGGGGTTGTCAGACATTGCAGGCACAATAAAGGACAGGCCATAAAGGACTCATGGACATTGCCTTAAAAAGTGCATGTGACAGGTGGACTTCCACATAAGGGAAAGCAATATCTTATGGTACATATTGCGTCTCATCAGAAATTAATTCCTTTTTGGACGATTTGATTTCTCTCTATGAACTGTTTACGGGGGTTTCATTTTCTATTTGCTTCTACACAAATACAATGTAAGCCTCAATCTTGCACTCTACGTCTTCACTGTGAGAGGAAACCAAAAGAATAATCATTCAGATGAACAATAACTCAACTGGGAGTTTCATAACTAATGTGCCTCAACTAATAGCTATGATTGTGAGCGTCTTTACTGTTTCCAGACTATGTATTTGGATAAAGTGGACAAATTAACATATGAAATGTGCTAAAAGGCTCTGTCTGATTTTCAGTTTATAATGGTTAAATGTTAACAGATTTTCTCCTGTAACGTCCTAGGATTTTAAAGATCTTTGGATCTTAGGGGCCTAGACATGGATTAAGATGTTGTAGTCCAGTGGGAGACAACGTCCATTCACCCATCCACTCACTCACCCACTCACCCATCCACCCACGACCCTGTGGGATGGGAGGATGGGGATGAGCGCCCAGGGACGTGCCTGATTCAGCATTCCCTCTATCCCCCCCCTCTGTTCAGAGATGAGTGGACTCTGCCCCCCTGTTGCTCTCTCTGAACATCACGCTTGCCTGAGCTGCTCTTCAGCACAGCCACACGCTTACCCCTCATCTTCCTCCCCTTTTCTTTCTCCTCTTTCACACCTCAGTGAATGGAGGTCCTAGAGGACAGATTTTCACTGGAACACTGTGCCAACATTATAGATGCGCCTGCCATAACGTGAAGATCGACCACGTGAGAGTTGCGTCACGTTGCCGATGGTACAACGGCTCCATTTCAAATTCGCCGTTGCCATCGCCTATACATCGCCGAGCTGAACGCTGCACGAAAGCACCAGAGTCAATAATTTCCCGCCCTCCATTACTTAGCTTAGTCGTGGAATGAGACAGAACCATTCAGCCTGTCTTTCGCCTTCCCAGTGAGGCAGAAAAAAAACAAAGTAAGTTTATGGCCTCACAAACCGGTATTACATCTGTAAAGCCTGGTAATAAAGACGCGCTTATTATTGAGGTGCTCAGCACTCCTTGGGATGAAAGTTAACTCGGGAGGAGGGGCACGAAAATGAAGCCTTTACTAACAGCTGTTAGCGGCAGTAGAGCCTGAGCCGTGACTGAACCTGGACTGCTCGCCGAACAATCACTGGTGGCCCGTTACCACCACGACAATGAGAGAACAGAAAAACTCGCATTTTTGCTGTCCTTTCAAGCATTGTTGTGCACATTTTTATTATGGATGAAATTAAATGAAACAGATTTTTTTTAAATGTCAACAAAATCACTTTTCATAAATAGTGCCGACTTCTTGTGAGTATTTAATCAAACTAATGTGGTAACAGACAACCACATTTTGGTGAGGCAACCAAAGCTCAAGCCATCCACATTGAGCCCAAAAAAGTACCGCAAATGTGTTTGTGTTTATACTTACAGGAACAGGAGCACAAGTCACATGGTCAAGGACAACTGAGCGTTCAGCAAAGACGCACAAGTAGTAAAGGAATAACTATAACTCGTGTTAAGTATAGAGCCCTTTACCAGTTTTGAATGTGCCCATTCTTCTGAATGCTGTAGTTAATAACGCAAAACGTGTCTATCAAATAAAATGTCTAAGGAGTCTCCTCACAAGCGTTCCAGTTCAGGATTTACCATAAGCAAGAAAGACTGGTTAGTGTGAACACTCACTCAAACTGGTTCGATATAGAGTAGTGAAATCTTTAAATAAAGGCCTATGGTTTTGTTACTTTTACTCTTGTATCCGAATATTCACTCACTAGACGCTTTAGCACAGTTATTCATAAGGTTGTTTATTAGCTGTTTATTAAATTCCTAGAATCACGTTGCATGTGTACAATTACGCACTATAACGTGTTATGCCGCAGATGCACGGTTGCCATTCTACAACTTTTCAACGATGTGTCAGTTTCTGGTAACAGGACTGACCGTAAACTGTCAGAACATGATTTGTTCTTCCAAAGAACTGAAGTAAACCCATGGCTCCCCACTGCCCTCTGTAGTTCATAATATGGAACACCGAAATCCACCGAATTAAAGTTCATTAATGAAAGATCAAGTAGCTCGCTTAAAATAAACATTCTTTATTGTTTCTTACTGTTTAGGTTACGGTTACCAAATTATAAGACCGTTTGTATATTAAAACGACCGTTGCCATAAAAGCCTCACTTAAAATTCTTGACATTTAGGTAAATGGTTTACAACATAAAATGGTCATTATCAAACAGAATTTCCCCTTTGTGAATGAGGATTAAGCAAATACTTTTGGTACACATGGAGATACCACGTGCTGATTTGCAAGTAAAAAAAATGGCATTCAAATAAAGCCCTATACACAGGAGTATTTTGTAAATGTCTTGACACTGTTGCACATCATTTATGCTACATAACTGCACAGACATATTCTCATGATTGAGAGCTACTCTAGGTCTGTGTCTCTGTTATTATTTGAGGGTGGTTGTCACAGACCGCCTCATGGAAGCGTCTGAGATGAGCTACTGTACGCCAACCGAGCGTCAAGTCCATCCGAAGCCTTCAAATCCTCACAGCTTTTCGCGACATCCTCCAGAAAGCCCCGCACGGTGTTCAAGGCAGACGTGTCTTCTCCCGCGGCCTCCGCCTCGAGCTCCTTCAGTCTGCTCAGGGCCCTATCCAGAGCCTCCACCCCATTCCCGGGTCCCGCCGCGTCTTCGTCAGCGCAGTCGTGCCTGGGGGTCGACGGCCCGTCGCCCAGGTAACGGACCAGGAACCCCTGGAGCGCCAGCGACGACTGGCCGCCCAGCGACGCCGCCAGGGCCGGCAGGTCTTGAGGGAGGCACAGGGCCAGGAGGTGCAGCAGAGCGTAACAGAGCTGGGAGCGCAGGCTGGAACAGTAGCGGTACTCCAGGAAATCCTCGGTGTCGCCGCTGTGCTCCAGCGCCCGGGCCAGGGCGCTCCACACCTCGGAGAACTGCCGCACGTCGCCGTAGCGATCGCGCCACGCAGGAACGGACAGGGCGGCGGCCGACTTGATGCGCACTTTGAAGTTCCGGCAGGACGTGACGGCCGACAAGAGGGCAGAGTAGGCGTCTTTAGACCAGCCGGCCGTGCCTGGGAAGGTAATCATGTGCGGGGAAGGCAGTGAAAGATTTTGTTTGTTTGTTTGATTGTATTCCTTAGCACCAAAAGAGCAGAGATGGGTCCAATTTCATCTCTCTCTCCTGCTTAGAACTTAGCAATGGACAAATGGTGACTATAATTGAATCCCAGAGGGTGGACTAAACTTTGGAAGCAGCACCCCCCCCCCACCCCCACAGCAGCAGAAAAAAAACCAAACCCTCCGAGATTCACGGGAACCAAACCTCACGCTGATATAACCTGATATAACCACAGCCGGCGTGGACTCACCCAGGGGCAGGCTGGGGTTTCGGAAGGCGTTGCCCAGTGCGTAGCAGGCGTTCCAGCGCACCTTCATGGTGGCGTCTCCCCTCACCGTGTCTGTGAGGGCTCTCATGGCGTGACGGAGAGGCAGCTCAAACGCCGGCTTGCTCAGGTGCGCCGGCTGCAGGAAGTGCAGCAGGTTCCCCAGCGCACGCACAGCGTTGCTCTTCACCTACAACACGCCACCCACACACCCATTAACACACACACACACACACCCACACACACACAGTGTGTTCTAGGTTCTAACACTCTTAACAGGAGAAATGCAAAGGTTATCACTATAGTTAGTTGGTCAGAGGCGTTTTGCATCGGTAGCTGAGCTTTTGAAACAGCTTCGACAGCCATTTCGGGCAGCCGTTAGCAACCATTCCAACAGAGATGACACCTTCTTTTAATTTATGCATATTTCTTTCCCAGTGACACATGTACACCTCAGGTGTGAACACGTACCCGGTCCTTGTCTGCAGACGCCTGCGTGGCAGACAGAAGCATCTTCAGAAGAAGCATGTCAGAGATCTCCTCCTGAAAGTCCAGTCCAACAGCTTCCCTGATCACAGACACCAAAAAGGGAAAACAACCCCGCCGCCCCCCAGAAAACGTGATTAAAAAACGAATGACGTAAAGCGCTCGAGATACACGCATGCAGATTAATTAGTTCCCTACATGTTGACGATGAGTGTGTCGGTGAGGTTGCCTAGCGACCAGGCAGCCTTGGCACGGACATTGGGAGAGCGATCGTCCAGAGCGGTGAGGATGGCGTTGGCCGTGTCCGCAACAAACATCACATCCTGTGAGTCAGAGAGAGCAACAGATGAAGTGGTAGATCTGACTAAGCGCAACACCCGAAGGAGAGCAGAAGCTCCTGATATCACTCCATGGGCCTGAGGAGAGGGCGGAGCCTCCGGTAGCTGAGGGTGGAGCCCTCTCTGAGGCAGGGTTCTGTACCTCTCTGAGGCAGGGAAAAAGTATGTAGACACCCAGAGCCCTCACGGCCGCTGCCTTCACCAAGGAGTTCTCACTGTACGTGAGGCCGAGCAGTACCGTGATGCAAAGAACTTGGGTTTTGTCCTAAGAACGAACGAACACACACACACACACACACACACACACACACACACACACACACACACAGTTACTTCAGGTGACATTTACCTACGACACTGTAAAGTGCAGTGCTATGCCTTTTAACTAACATGCTCCCACACACTCACAGGAAGCTGGCTGAAGGCCTGCGGTAGAATGGAAGAGAGTGTGTCGCACGCACTGGTCTGTAGCGTTGGATGCTGTTCATTCTGTAGGGCTCCTACCAGAGGACCAGTCAGAACCTCAGACCAGAACTGTGCCACCTGTCCCGAAGAAAGAACGACTGGTCAGTGGCATGAATATCACATGCCATTTCTACACACTTCATGTGGATGTTCATTGAGCTACCTGGCACACTGGTACAGCAGTGGCAGTCTCTGAAGGGCTAACATCAGTCCTGTACTGCTGGATGATCCCAGTGCCCAACTCCTCCAACAACTGCAAGAATCACAGATCAGTAGAACATTGGAGAGAAAAGGAGAGAGAGAGACAGAGAGAGAGGGAGAGATAGAGAGAGAGAGAGAGAGAGAGAGAGAGAGAGAGAGAGAGAGAGGAAAGAGAAACAACACTGATGGCTGAGGGAAAAGGCAGCCAACCAGACAGACAGACAGTCACAGACACCTTGGCTCCATGTAGCTGAACTGAAGTGTCCTGCTCCCTTAGACATCGTGAGCTGAGCTGGGCCAATTCCAGCAGAGACGCCTGAGCCAGAGGGAAGTAGCCCTTCACCAGGTGGGCTAGCACCTGAGTACCCCCCCCCACACACACACACACACACGGTCAGGAGCAACAAAGCCACGTGTGGCCACACACAGTCAGAACCATCTTCCCCCCTTAGCTCACCTGCAGTGCCTCCAGACGAACAGGAGAGGGCTCCAGTGAGCCGGAGGCAGAGGCGGCCGCGTCACTGTCCGAGTTGTGCTCCTCGCGTGGCTGGGTGACCAGAGCCACGCACAACTGCAGCAGCCAGCACGGCGCCTCGGGACAGCCTTCCGCCCCCGGCCCGGGAGAGGCCGGCTCTGCCTCCCGCTCCCAGCGGGCGGGGTGCCTCCTGTCGGGTTGGGGGCCGTGTGGCGTGGAACCTCCGGAGGCAGGAGGCCCGTGGACCGAGCCAGGCTGCTGCAGGAGGAGCCGCACCTCGGGCAGGGGGGCCTGAGCAGAGACGAGCGCCCCTAGTAGGGTGAGGCTGGACACGCGCACATTCACATCTGCACAGATGGGAAAATATCCAATTAGCCTTTTTCTGACCAATGTTATGACAATGTTATTTCCATTTCAAGTGTGTTTACATTTTCATGTAGCTGCAGAAGTGCATTTGTGGCCCACGTCTACAAATAATAAGGTACATGGAAAACGACACAAATATATATATATCATATATATGTAAATCTCAACAATAATGATATAATAATGACAATGTTTAAATTCAATGTTCTTTTATCAGCTGGTTAGAAAATATGTCTCATGTCTCAGTATGAAGTTCATGGATGATTCAGCCCTGAGGTTTCAGGAGCTTTGCGAGTGGGCGGAACGATCCGGCCCACCTCGGTGGCGGACGTACGGCCGGATCTGGTTCCACAGCGGGCTGAGCAAGCCGGGCCTGAGGCGGTTGTAGGGTGCGTTGGACACCAAGTGGGCGCAGCACTGAAACACAGCACACGGTTCATTATCCAAAACACCCAGAGCACCACGTCTGTCGAATGTGTGTATGTATAATATAAAAGAATACATAAAAAAAATACTATATATTAAAAAATATTTTTTGAATATATTACATATAAAAATAATGAAATACTACAGCAGAAATACTACAGTCACCGGTTAATTTAAAGCTTATCTGAACAAGTATATGTGTTGACCCCTCTTAAACCATTAAATGCCAAAGAATTCTGGAAGACTAAACTCCTACACAACTGAGTCAATATTGAAAAGGTTGGAAAAGTTAGAAATGAATTACATACTTTGTACAGATTTGTAAAAACGAACAATTTAACGGATGTCCTTTGCGCAAAAACAAACAAACAAACAAAATAAAACAAAATAGATATGTAAAAAAATTAACAAATAAATAATCTATGACAATCAAAATAATCAAGAGTCCATAAGAAGAAAAGTTTCAAGAGAAAGACGTGTACGTGTTTGTGCGTTTGTTTGTACCTTTATGACCTGCGTGAGCGTCTGGGAAGATGACTCGGCGAGCAGCGCGAGCAGGAGGCCGCGGTGGATCTCCCTTATGCTGGCCGCCAGCGTGGCGGAGAACGGCGTGAAGGCTTTCCGGGGGGCTCCGGTGTCCTCGGCGGCGGACAAGAACTGGCGTGAACCTTCCAGGAGGGCGGAGAGGACCTGCAGGGAGCTGGCGCGTGCCTGCACAGACCGTCGTGACGCCGAACGACAGCGCGTCAGCGTTTCCCGCGGCATACGAGCGGGCGAGTGTCCGAGTTTCGCTGGGGTACCTTAGGGGACGGGTCTTTCAGGGCGATGGTGAGCAGCGTCAGCGAAGGGGGGCTTCCGACGGCGGAGGCGTCGGGAACGAAGGACGACCAGTAGCCGTACAGCACCTTCTTGTCCACGCACTTCACCACGGCCAGGAAGCAGTGCAGAGCGGCCTGGCGCACGCGAGCGTGGTTCAGCCTGCGAGATGCACAGCGAGCACTTAAGGCGGCCCTCGCGGCAAGATGGCGCAGTGACGTAATTCAGAGAGAGATTCAACAGAGCAGTGCGACCACAAACCCTACTGTAGCTAACATAAAGAAAAGCTAGCAAGCCTCCAATTAGCATATGACTATTTTCACGATCTTAATTCATGAATTTTATTTTAAGACACTGTTAGAAGGACTCTACTCTTTTGATAGTATGAGGATTTGCCCCGAACCTGAGTTTGGACTGCACGCCTCCTTCAGGATCGGAGAACTCTGAATCAGAGCTGTTTTTCTTCCAGGGGGGGCAGAGCTGGGTGGTAACTCCAGGATGGAGAGGAGGAGCATGGTGGGCGGACAGCCGGGCCCATCCGGCGGGGCCCTCCCCTCGAGCCTCCCCAGCGCCTCCTCCGCTTCTCAGCTCTTCGTCCTCTCCCTCCTCTTGTCCTTCATTTCCCCCATCCACTCTGGCTTTCTTCCCTTTCCCACGGGACCTTCGCTTCTTACTCTGTTGGGACTGAAGTGAAAGGGGAGGGGAGCTGTTATTTCCGTGAGTCTCTCTCAACAGTTCCTCACTGACTTGACTTTTACATTCATTGACTTTTACAGTCAAGCACGAGCAGGCATCGCTTCATACAGCACCGTGTGTTTCCCTCCTGAGAAAGTTCCCAGCGTACCGCTGGTCTTGTCCTCTGTGCTGACGAGTCCTGCGCAGGTTCAGCTTTAGCTGCAGGGATGCTTTCATACTGGGGGAGGGGCGCTGGGTACAAAACCCGAGGCATCTCCACATTTATCCCCGGCAGACCGTGAAACATGAATTTCTGCCAAAAAGCACATAATGCGATAAGTCTCCCTTAATGTCAGCTGAAATAAGATACACATGTAAACTAATAAGATCAAAAAACTTGGCAATTTTATGTAACAATGGGAATATTAAATAGAATATTATTCTTACTAAGGAGATGAAGGGAGACCAACAAATTTCAACTCTAAATCTAACATTCCCCAGATTATATAACTTCTTATATAACTTCTCCAGACATAAGGCAGAGATGGCTAGTGCTCCATTTGGATTTTTCAATACCCCTATAAAAATGTAGCTGTGGTTGTGCTTTTACCTTAAGCACAGCCAATAAGCAGCCCAAGTCCTGACTGGGACTAGCTCTCCACTTTTCTGCATTCAGAAAATACTGAATGCCCTTTAAGGCACTCTGCAATAGCTGCAAAGTGGCAAATGAAAAGACAACAAAATTGTAAATAAAAAAAAAAAAAACGAACACAAGTTCAGAAACAGGAACACAAGTAGAAACCTGAAACTGGTGTCTTACTAAAACAGACTAAAGGAAAGTACTTACTGAACAGAAGGCTATGTCCTCCACACCAGGAGGCTTTGGGGACTGAAGAGTTTCTATGAAGATTCTGTAACATATTTGCTTGTATGGTTCCTCTAAATAAGGATGACCTGGAACTCTACCACAGACGAACACACACAAACTTTTTACTAAAATCTAACTTTTCTTTTAATTAGACTATTATATTGCCATACACATTTTAGTGAAAGTGAGCTCTTAAGACTACAACCCTTTGAAAAACCTGACATACCACTTTAAGTCTGTAATAAGTCATTCAACAACATTAATGTCTAAGATACATTCCTGTTCAAAGACACACTTTTGCTTTTTTATGAATTTACAAAGTTAAAATAACTAACCCAAGACAAATGTTGGCTGTGCAGTGCAACGCAGAGCGACGTAGCTCTGTGTCAGTCTGACAGGAGTCACTGTAGTTCACAAGGATACCATTTTGTCCTAGGAGCTCTGGAAGGTGCTGGAAGAATATGGGTAAGCTGAATTATAATTATAAACAGACACCGACATGACAAATTATTGAATCATGATTCAAGATTCATTCTTGTCTGATTAACTCTTACCTGCTGGCACCTGTGTCCATTTCCATAGACTAGTGATGAAAGGCCCAGCAGTATCTCCGTGTGAGTCCACAGGCTGCATGTTCGCAACGCACGTGTACAGTATGACACGAGAGTATCAAGCGTCTGCTCATCAACAATTACCTGCGAAGTAGCTAAATCGTAAGCCTTCTCCCAACTAGTGTAAACGAATGCAGCAACACTACAGATCCATTTAGAATCATAAGGTACCTGCAACTGGTTTAGCAGCTGATGCATCAACTGGCATAGTTTGATGACAAGGTGTTCCTGTCCGTGTGGAACCAGTCGACTTGCGTGAACGAGCAGAGCGCATACGTCCTAAAAGACAGGGGACAAGAGGAGTATTTCCTGTGATAATCGAGGTTTAAGTTAGATTCTAACTGTCTGATTGCTTCAGATTGTTGTTTTAAAGGAACTACAAATAAAACAGGTGGCGTCTCTTGCTACGTATCTACGTTTTGGTTACGTTACCTTGCTAGACAGCTAACTAGACTGTGTGAATTAGATAGCTAACCTTAGCTAGCTAGTTAGCTTGCTATATGAAAAGGTTACTAACGCTAGCAAGTCGGTAAGCTTTAAATGTTTCTAGCTGTGGTTTGAAAAGTCAAAGTATAAAATGAAAGTAAAACATTTCATTACCTCAGGTCGTATGTTTTCAGTAGTAAAATTGCTGCTGTAATTTTCGGAAATCAGCTGATCGAACAGTAAGTTAAGTTCAGTTTTGAAGCTTGGACTGTCAGAGGGTCTGAGGGCTCTCAGTTTGCTGAAGAATCGGCTGAATTGTTCTTCCGCGCCCGATGAAGGTATGACCTCATCCTTCATCGTTAAGGGCAAAGCTGCTTTTTGTGCCGCTTTGGGTGAAGTTAATGCATGCCGACGATATCCCGTTAAATCCAAATCAGAAGAGGGAAACGAGCTCGAAGTTACTCTAACGGCCATCTTGAAGGGGTCAAAAAGAGATTTGCTATGGTAACTGGAATACACATCCGATGTCAATCGGAAGTTGAACATGTACAATCTAAAAGTCTTGTATTTTCAACACAGTTTATGTATACTGTATTGCCAGTTACAGATGGGACATAGAAATACATTGCACATAGGGTTATGACTATATATTTAATTTTAACTACATTATGTCCTTACTTGAAATAGTCACTATAAACAGTAAATATCATAGCTTGGGCATACATTTAGCATACGTTTCTTTTGTATTAAATAGTTTTAATTATAAATGTGTAGGCATGACACAGCATCAGTTAAAATATCTTTAAACACATGAGAAAAGGTCCACAAGCATGTTTCATGATGGAACAATTCATTAGATTCATCCTATAGAATATTTATTTTACATCTTATCTACTTAAATCTGAATGTGTATGATAAAGGATAAGTGCCAAATCTTGTTTATTAGCAATTTGATTTTATGTTTTTCATTATTATGTGCAGGTTAATTTAATACTTAACATCTGTACATTTTCATTTCCTTTAACAATCACACCCATGACAGAGAGACACATTTTATGTATGATATATCATTCTTTAATAGTTCTTAAAGTCAGCAGTCAAAGCATCTTATACAAGTTCAGTGCAAAAACAAATTTTAAACAAGAAACAAAAAATATATAATCTGCCAAAACTACAGCAACCACAGAAAAGCCATAATTTTTGTATTGCAACATATACAAACTAAATATTGTACATGGTCCATGCACTTATGCATAGCCTCTATAGCTATTTTCTCAAGAAGAGTAAAGTATGTGTGTGTGCGCGCACGCGCGTGTGCATGTTGTGGTGTCAGTCATTAGTGCATCACAGTCCAGGTTTGGAGCTGAAGCTCAGTCTGAGAGATGAAGGCTGGCCCTCAGCCCGATTTGAACAGCAGAATAGCCACTTGACCCAGGTAGAAGTAGATGAAATGCTTTGTTTCATGCGTCACATAGCTGCCGAAGTTCCGTCCCACAATGCAGTGCCACGTGGGATTGTACTTCTTGTCAAACTCCTGATGACGCAAAGGTATTCAGAAAGCCCTCATCTGCTTTTCAACTAAAAGCAGGAACTCAGAACAGACTTCAACAGATGCTTAATGGAATCTCTTATTCAAGATTATAACTTTTTAAAATCTTTAACACCAACAGATTTAAAAATGTATGTACATTTACAACAGACGAAAGTTACCTTTTTGATGTATGCAGCAATGTCTTTCTCTATGTTGTACTTCTCCATGGCCTGAGTGGCACAGTCCACGGCATCTTGCTGCATGTCTTCGGACATGTCAGCATTCTTTATCACTGCCTTCCGGTCAGTCATGGTGTCTGAAATACAGAAAAGGTACAAAGTTAGGATTGAAAAGGCAAAGACCATGGATCCACGTAGTTGTGAATGAAAGGGGACGAGGTAATTACACAAAAGCGAGACTTGTATTAGAGTGGCTGGAATTCTCAGAAAGGTCACATTTTTATTTATTTTCAGAGTACATTTTTCTATGAAAAGCTTTAGGAAGCAGGCAATTCAAGGTAATTTAGAATATCAGCCAAATTGTTTCATCAGCCTTTTGCTTTCTGCTGACTTGGCCATACTCAGATCTGAGCACATTAGGGATCTACCTTATCAAACCAGACCTGTGTAATCTTTAAAGCCAAGTCTGCGCGTCTGCTAAATCGTGTATGTAGCCACCGCACCCCCCCAAGCTGGGTGTTGCTTAGCAACAGGGTCGAGTGGGACCCCAACATCTTTTTCTCCCAACAAAAACTGCAACCAACTACAGCCTTGAGGACTCCCTCCAACAGGTGGCACATTGCAGCTGTGACCAACATTAACCCCAGTTCAAAGTCTAACCTCTGCTATGCCCACAAGTTGTCAAGAGTTTACCATGCATTCCATTTATGACCCAATTCAATGAAAATGTTTAAGATTGCATATGGTAAATTAATATTAGACAAGATGAAGGACATGTAAAGATACCAAAAATATCACACATTGCTCTAGAGAGTATGGACTGTGGAAACAGAAGTAAAAAAGTAAAATTTCTGACTAACCCATAAAAGCAAGTGGAACATAACCTTACGCGTGTCATTTAACTGCAGCCTTAAACTTAACAGAACAATAATGGTATCCCTCAGTAAATGGTTTCACGCAGAGGCAGGCAACAAGCATTACAAGTTCTTCTGTTGTCACTTAAGGTCCAGTGCAAAATCTCCGACATAATGACCAGGTATTCCATGGCCCAACATAGACTCATCTTCAGTGCAGGTAATGCTCCCAAAAGTTTTACTACCGAAACTCCTCTCTTGAAAAAGGTGCAATTTAGAAACAAAGACACAAATATGGGACAGCTTCCCCTCTGTCCATTATTACAGGAAACAAAGATTTGCAAATTTCCATTGAACCTCCCGTGGAAAGAAATCGTAAAATATGAAAGCGATGGTCAAATTTCATGGGCCAGCATCAGGACACTTATACCCCAGAGATGCTTCAAAATGGTGAAGGTTCGCGAGAACACGAAAACGGATGTGGGGTGGCGAGGCAGAGGACGAGAGGATGACTTTGGGTTTGGGCCTGTGGATGCTAGAGACCAATTCGCATACAATTACATTTGAGAAACTAAATCCACATACCTCACCAGGGTTTTGGCCAACAATTTCAAAGAGTAAGATTTGCTAAAGATTCTGCAGGTTACCACCGTCAATTATAAAAGTGAAATGACTTGTGCTAAACGCACCGCCCAATGCTTGGTGCATTGTTCTCATTGCATTTTTAACAGAACATAAACCAAGCACTTTAACTGTGTTAATACATTTGGTAGGAGCCCCACAGAATCTACACTACTGAAAAGTCCTAACGAAAACAAGAGGTATGCCAAGATTTATTAATTTAGAATTTAATTCTTTAATGACGTGTGGCTTTTAAAGATTTAAACTGTATGCAGTGTGACTGTTTTATTTTTTTTTTTCCTTCAAACACTTTCTTGGCAACTTCCAGTACTGAAATAGCTCCCTGTCTAAGAAAACCAGTACTCATAATTTGGGGCGCAAATGTGACTACCCTAAAACAAATATTATTCTACTTGATTTTGTTACTGACATGAAGGAAAGCCAGTGCGGCCAGCCTGGGACTGAGTTTACACAGTCATCTACCTTCCCAATCATCCATTTAAAGAACTGGTGCAGCTACCAAAAAAGAAACGAACACTTATGATTTGACAAAAAGGAGGGCACCTCCGTCAACTCTCTCCTCAAAAGACTGTGGCTCTGCCATGTTCAGCCCAGGAGAGGAAAATAATGTTGACGAACCCCAAGCTGTGACAATGGTAACATGAAATAGATGGGTTTACTCCACGTCAGTTAAAAAACGCAAAACAAACATTTACTACGGACTAAAATGATTACAAATCACAAGTACTGCTTTTCTGATTAATCACCAAAGTTAGTCTGCATCTACCCAAAAATACTTTGACGTATCCAGCAAGTTTCAATGGCCAGTGTGGATTTCAGTATGTAGGACTATTTTATGTTCTGCTTTTACATTTTATTTGGCTAACTAGTTGCTTCCTTGGGTCTGGTCAAACATTCTCTGGATGCAATCTCTGCATGACATGTTAAAATTACATGCTTTTGGTAGCAAGAGGAATATCAGACATCCGGGCCATTTTAATCAAAAGTTAACGCAATCGCACGTGTGGTCGGAGGTGATTGTTGCAGACTCATAAGCCAGAACAAGGCCAGTTATCCATGATCAATCCAAGTAGTTAAACAAATATAAATATTCTAAGAATGTACACAAAGCAGTAAAGAAATGTTAAAAGTACTGTATTAACGAAAAGTGACATAATCCGTGCGATGATGTGCTGTGCATCTGTTCAATTTCACGTCACAAAAATTACATAATAGCTAGCTACTTCACTCACAGAAGCGCCTTACTTTCAACTTTGTAACAAGGCTAGTCGGAATGTCGTGCTCTCCAGGAAAAAAATGACAGCTAGCTATAAGTAACAGCTAGCATTTTTACGTAGATTCCTGTATAATCAAAGCCAACGACGATTTAATGTACAACCCGCTAAATGTTCACTGCAGTAAATACCGGCAGACTGTTAGCTGCCATTTCGTGATACGTTTGCATGTCATGCTTTCTTGGACCCGGTACTTCTTTTAAAACTGTCAACAGGCATAGAAATGTTAATTCGCAAATTGCCGCTTCACATGCATGCACTAAACAAAAGGTTTGTTGCTTACCCTCTTTTGATGGATCTACAGTAGCACACTGTTTTGTTCAGATTTGTCTTGAACTGACGTGCTCTACGCTTAACCTACTGACGGCTAGTCAACTCGCAACAATGTCCATGCGGTGCCTATGCTTGTAACTCATATTCAACTACGTGTCATGAAAAACCACCTGCCCCACCTACCATACTGCACCGACTCACTCATTGGCTAAAACGTTGCCTCTCGCTGCATGTTACAAGCGTTTTTCACTAGCTTCCCACTCTCCGCGTTTTATTTCATCCCACAATGCATTAGGGGGAGAGGCGAGAACCAAAGGACGTGCTTGAGAGCATCCTTCATCCCTATAAATGTGTGCAAACGAGAGGATTGACCAAACGTTTACGTTACTGTTTCATGTTCAGCACAGGAAGCTTATGAGTCAAGATTTACTGTCAGCTTTTGTCTTTTGATTTTTCGTGCATAGGACTTATGATGGTCCTATGTAAAGCGCCAGATTAAATATTGCTTTCCTGCGTTATGATTTCTTAGAATGTGTACGTGCAAAACAGATGACTGGTATTAAATTGGCATTCCTGTGATTGCAATGTGTTCAAAAAAATAACATCTAAACGTTTTACAATGAGTTGATTTCAACGTGTCTCGTTGGTTAACATCAGCTACATTAGTCCACTGAGCAAGTCCTGATGTCAGTGAAATTTGACCTCTACAGCATTCATTTATCATTCATGGAAGATGTATCAATTTACGTGCAGTTCTGCAACAATATTTGATACCTTCATGCCAGGTTTTTGCAAGTAACATTAGTGAATATCCAGAATGAAAATAAATCTAAGATTTTTAAAATTCGCTGGTTTATCACGTTAACACTGGTATTTAGATATTCGACTTTATACGATATCAACTCATTTCTTTCTTAGACCTTGAGTCTGAGACTTTGGTTCTGTTCATTTACTTTGGAAAAAGGAGACCAAATGCAGTAGAAGAATACTCCCACACATACTGGATTTTCAAACTTTATTTTAAGGGAGAGGGGAAAACACTACAAACTAAGAATCAGAAATAGCCAATCGAGGAAAAAACCCCACCAATTCCAACACAGCAATTGCCTAAAAATGCAGAAGCACTTTGTATATTTGAATCCCTAAATAAACTACAAAATCCCCATCAAAATGAGCCTCCCAGCCCACCCTCCCCAAACCCTATATCCCCCTATTTACCAAGCTCCTCATGTGGATTCCATCCAAAGCAACTGATCCGGCCTCCTGGTTCCTGGCATTGCTCCACTTTATATCAAAATCTCATAAAACAAAAACACCTCCAGGATCCCTTCAGTGTGCGCATCTTTGGTCTGGCTCCACAAAAACACAGAACAAAAAAAAAAATAATAATTTGGTTCAACAAAAGCCAATTGAAAAGCCAGGATTTCCGTTTTACGTTAACTCCAATAACTGCGGTTTGGTGAGGGGGTGTGGGGCTGGGGTTGGGATCCTCTCCTATGGTTCCCGCTCCCGGTAAATTGATCGCGCTCCATGTATGTATCCATCCTTATCCTAATCCTAATCCTGCTCCTGATCCTGAACTGATCCAATGATCCGGCTCCAAGGATCGGGAAACAGAGAGCCCCTCCTCCAATCCAAACCTTTGAATACCAGCAAAATCAAAAAGAGGGAGGCAACAAGTTAGAATCACAGCTAAATCAAAACCTTCTGTGTGCATCTATCAATACTTCTAAGTTCATAGGAGCGGAATTTTCTTTTTCAGAGCATAAGTGATATGGGTACCAGGCTACAATATGCTCCAACAAAATCTTTAAGCACCACATTACCAACATTACATTGTGCTAAAATCACTGGAAAAAAAAGCAAACAATTCTGTTGCAGATTAGAAATTGACATTGGTACAAATGCGCAAGGCAAACCTTTCTCCATCAGTATCTATTGAGATGTTTCTGCCTGGTTGCTCTACAGTGGCACAGTCCCAGTCCAGTTCAGATGACAGGCAAATATGTTTTGTATTTTGGATAAGCAAAAATAATAATTAAAAAAAAAAAAAATGCTGACCTGATGTATGCACGAGCATGGTAACATTCAGACAAAACACATGCATGCTTGGCAGCAATGACCAGTGAAAGTAAAAAAAAAAACAAACAAAACAATTAAAAGGAAGGGGGGGGGGGTTCTGTAACGAGAGGGTAAATGGCAAAGCAAAAAACTAATGTGTTACTTAACTAAGAAAATTTAGAATACTGTACATCCGAGGGGGGAAAGATTCCTGCCATTTTTATTGAAGGTGACTAAATCCGCTTGTTGTCATACCATTGCCAAAATTGAAATGCCTGCTCCTCCTCCTCCAAAAACGCTTTATCCTAATATGAATGAACTGTGCTTCACAATCCTTTATTCCAAAGATTTCTTTAATCCTGCTCCTCTGTTGTCTATAGAAAGACACATGAAAAGGTAAAAATAGAACAGTTTTGCAACAAAAATCCTAACCAACAAAATAAAACCCCAACTCACCCTCCCCCGACCCAGCCACCCACCCACAAAAACCCATTACTAACAAAAAAAAAAACCAACCAAAAAACAGTGGCGAATTCCTCAAACATTACATTTTTAAGCATTCGAGCATCTCCCTTGTCTAACATATGTACAAATGAAGGGTATGAAAATCCAGTTAAAATGTAAATGCAGCACAAAAGACACAAAGGGGAACAGATAAGGACAAAACACTAGGAAGGGATTTAAGACTACAGAGGAAGACAAGGGAACTTCCACTTAGCTACACCTTGCCGTTAGCTAAAGGATTAATACGGGGGTGAAAAAACCAAAAAAAAAAAAAAAAAACATCTGTGTCAATTTGGCTGTTAACCAAAGATAAAGTAAGCTGGGGCCATGGAGAGACGAAACAAGTCAAGAGGGCGATGAAGTACAACAGTGGGTCCAGCAGAGGGCGACACGGGGTGTATGGTTGTGGCTGGCGAACTAGCTGTAATGTGGGTGCTTAGGTGCGGGATCGAGAACGGCTGTGGCGGGGTGAGTAACGTGGAGATCCTCGGCTACGGCGCGGAGAGTAGCTGCGGCTACGGCTGTTGCTGCGGCTGCGGCTCCGGCTGCGGCTCCGAGAGCGCGAACGCCCATAACTCGGGCTGCGGGGGCCATCCACCTTTACACGGATGTAAGCCGTCTCGCCCTAGGAACACACACAACAGATAGCTTTCGAACCAGGAATGCGCAGTTGTCCCAATTCAGTATTTTACTTACCACTCGCTGACCTGAAACAAAAGTTATTTTATTCTTTTGTGACTCTTTGACCATTCTAAATCAAATTAATTGCAACATACGAAAGCTACAAAAAGTGCTTACTGTTATATAGGTAACAGCACAGGAACAGAACGTAACACTAGGGTATGAAGTGGATCCCAAAGATACAATAAGTTAACGCAATTTGTGTGACAAAATGTGCAGCCCAATCGCAAAATCACTTACATTCAAGTGAGCATCATAAGCCATCCTTTGGATCCTCCTAGTCCATGTGGCTCCACCATAGGTTTCTCACATCAACCTTACCTTCACACATCCCAATCCTTAAGCTATTCCCTGTCCTGTCCTGTCCTTCCCAATGGCGGTTCCTATTTAAAAACTCAAACCTACCTCATGTGACCGGAACTTAGTGTTATCCAGCTTTCGAACAGCGTAGGTCATGTCTTCTTTGCGAACAAACTCCACAACACCGGTGCCATCTCGGAAAACATCAGCGTAACATACATCACCTGCTTCACGCATGTGATCCTTCAGGTCCTGCCAGCTTCCGCTAGGAGGGAGTCCTATGTAAAAACAAACCCATCAACACTGACATTTTAAAAGTTTCTCATCCTGCGAGGCATCATTAACAAAGCATATAATTAATAAAATAAAAATTAAAGTGGTAAAGTGAATACTTTTAAGCTCGGAATCTAGTAACAAAGTCCAAATATGGATTCCACCCAGAATTCACAATTACTTTGCAAGACTCTTGAACATATCAGGCATGAATTAAGCTTAGCCTTAATTTGCCAGACATAAACCAAGCCTTGGATTTTAATGCTCTGGAAAATAATTCCTCTCAACCTTAACTGGTCTGGAAACTGACCCATTATACCAAAACACTATAAAACCATCACTGACCTGAAACGATTACCCTGTACTCAGAGCGCCTAGATGGAGGGCCATATCTGCCCCTGGGAGCTCCGATACCGCCTCCCACTCCACCTCTTCCACCTCTGCCGCTCCTGGGGAACTCGACCCGCAAGCGGTACCCATCGTAGTCATAGCCATCCCGTCCATACACAGCATCCTCTGCATCTCTGGAAGAACAGCAGAAAGTCATTAAACTGCTGAACTCACCAGCTACTGCTTTGCGCTGTGACGGTACATTCAGTGACACCAGGGCACTGTGACAAAACGACGATTTCACTCGGTACTGGCCACCACTTAGGTTAACACTTGGAGCAAACAATCTTGGCCTAAAATGGACAGGCAATAGTGAATCAGATTGGAAAGCGTTTTTATGATTGCAGGCTTAGTCTTATAAACTGGGTCTCCGCGTTTTGGAACTTCAACTGAAGTTCTCGTTTCATTTTTTAATTAGTAGGATGCACACCTCACACACACCTGTTTAAACTATTATTTGCCCCATCAAGCTAGCTAGATAACATTCAAAGATCTACCGTTTAAAATGAAAGGAATGCCTTTCTAGGATTGAGACATTTCTTGTTCACATTGCTGAATTTTCAAGATTTAGAACATGTATGGACAGCAATAGACCAACTAATAGTGTTGTTTTAGGCCTACTTATCACTGCAACACTCTTATATGTAGATGTTATTGGGTAAATAATAAGTTTTGTCCGCTAAATTAGACAACTTTAAGAAGCTAGATAATTTAGCGACGTTAGTTTTTACTTGCAACAATTTATAACATTTTAAGCAATGTTTCCCCGCTAACGTTACATTTAATTTTAACAACCGTTAGAAAATAAAGTAGCTATCTAGTTTATGCATACAAACCATCTCTTACGCAGCTAGCTAAATATCGCTCTAGTTCCCTATAGCTTGCGGTTACTAAGAGACAGTTAACCACTATCTTACTTTTCACTTAAACTTAAGATTGCTAACCTATGCTACCTAGATTGCCAAGATATCTAAACTATACTTTAGCTAGATATCTGGTACCTTCAAATAAACTACACAGGTAAGGTCAGTGGCAATTTATTTGAACAGCAAGCTAACTAACCTAGCTAGCCAAGTTATCAATCACCCCCCACCCTAGCGTCAAGACACAGCTATGGCCCGCTGTCTAGCTAATGAAAACACTTGTTTTTTTTTACCTGGGATCCTCGAATTCAACAAACGCAAAAGGTGGTCCTCCTCTTCGATTTTTCAAGTCAATATCACGAATTGCTCCGTATTTGTAAAAAACGTCCTCTACGTCCTTGGTACGAATATCGGGAGGCAAATTTCCGACGTATATCCTACAATCGTTGTTCCCTGCAGGACCTCGGATCACGCCACCGCCAGACATATTCTACCGTGAATAAACAAAAAAACTCTAAGTCGCACCGAAAGTAATACTTCGCGGTAATGGTTACTTACTGCTACGAATTAATCAATTACTGTAAAAAAAAAAATTGACAAAGCAAAACTATCAGAAAGCTTCCGACCACGGGCAGAAAGAACGCGTCTCTTAAAATGGCGCCTTCACTTCTTCCTGCTTCGGCGGACGAATACAAGATAGAATTCAAGTTATGCGCGTGGCACATACGTGATTGCTTGCACTGTGCGCGGTTACCATACCATGGTTGTGCATGTTATATCCATGGTATGGAAAATGTGAGAACATACGTGGGGAAAAAGATATGCTCGAATGTTTTGATTTTATAGTCTGTAATCTATAATGTATTCTCTACTTTGCAAATATTGTCAATGAATGCTTTGAGGGAGATTGTTAAGAGACACAAAAGTTATGCAGGTCTGCGTAGGTTGTTACATGTATGTGAATTTCAGGATTTCATGGATGTCTCATAACAGCGTATCGAGAACACCAAGTAAACATAAACCGTCGCGCTGTTAAACTAGTAGTTTACAGACTTTTGTCATCCTATGTATTTTGGGATGCTATTAGGCTACTGAATTTAACTTTTTTATATCCTCCTGACAATACAAAAACTACAAAAAAATAATTTAAAACAAACCTGTATATTTACAGTAACCATGCATAAAGAAGCTTAAAGATCAGTAGTACCAACAAAACTGGTTTGACAGTGACCCTACATACTGTGCAAGCACTGTTATTTAATACAAATAATTAAAAAGTAAAAACAGTTATTTGGACAATGTAGTCAAAAACGAAAACTTACAGTGTGATAAATAGTGGAAAAACAGCAAAATGGTAAAGGCCTACCCAACTTTGGTCCTGGACATCGGCCATCCTGCAATGTTCCCGCTCATCCAAACTTAATATTTTGATTCATAAGGCATTGATTAATTAATTCATTCATGTTGGAGGTAATTTTTGCAGGGACGTTTTTCTCCAGTAGACACACATACCCTTGGCCAAGAGTTTTTCAGTCTCAGCAAGTTTTCTCTGCTTTACACCCCTGGTTGAAAATCCATAATGTAAACCATGCCAGGTATCAGCAACACCTAAAGTATGTAGTCAGGGCATTTGCCTTTGCCGAATGTTGGCACCCTCAGATGTAGATCCAGATGCAATTTACCATTGTAATTTGAAATCGGCCGACTAAATCAACCTTTCCTCTTGTTCTTACAATTAAGAAGGAATGGAATTCTGTTGTTCTCTTTTCATAACTTGCACCTTGAAAAGATATGTTGCACCCCATGATATGTTGATGTACCGACTTCCAATAGAAAAAGCAAAAATTAAATGGAGCTGCTTGAAACATCTGATTGTAAAGGAAAACTAAGCTTCCTTAGCACAGAAGCTGGTGTCAGTATCCAGCTCATTTAAATTCATTGCAGCTGTGAAACCACTGAATAAACATGCTAATGTAGCAATGATGGTTCAGAGATTGTAGCCCATAGTGCTAGAGATCATTCTGTCAGAAAGCATCTTAAGAGCATCATGCAAAACTCTTAATTCGCAAAAATCTTGGAAGAGGAAATACAAGGTAAAAAAATTGGAATTTCTTATACCGTCTCCTTTTTACTTCCGTTTGTTATTGTTTTCTTATGTTGAGCAACAAACTACAAACAACGTAATCTGACAGCAAACATTTTAACGATGTGTTTGGGCCAATTTAATACTAAACTGACTCCCACAGCCATGCCAACCTTGAAGGAAAACAGATGTACACCTACAAATCCACCTTCATGTTAAGGGGAATTGTGGAAGAAGGTTGAAGATGAGTGAAGAGTGAATCAATAAGGTATTATGTATTATACATCATGATATCAATGACTGAACAGTGAGCATTAGATTCTTTCTCCAAAAGGAAACACTTCTAGTAATAACTTACACATGAGAGTAACCAAAACAAACAAACAACCAAACAAAACAATAGTGCATAGTCAAAAGGCACACAGTGCAACAAACTGTGTGTGCAGGGCTGGGGGGTGGGACTCAGTCTTTCTTGGCGAGCCGGTCTGCGCGTCTCTGCCTGATCTCATTACCGATCTTAAGCAGTGAGAGCACAATTGGCACACACATGGGCAGGAACAGAGGGATGTAGATGGCAAACTTCTGGTCATCTGGGAAGTACAGGAGATGCAAAAGCGAGGGATCAAAAAACGCCCGCTCTGAAGCCATAATGGCCTCTCTGCTGTACTGCACGGCAAGGGCCAAGTCCCCGGCCTCCAGCTCGGCCAGTGCACCGTGCAGGGACGTCACAGCACTGGAGACCTACGGCACAAAGAACTGCTTAGTCACACAATACGAGCAGCAAAATGCACATCATCTACTTGGAATCAGAACTTGTGAAACATGTACATGGTGCATGAATTGTATATGGAAAATGGATATTTAATCTATTTTATACCAGGTCATTACCCTGTGGATGAAAATCAGTGACCTTTTTAAAAGGTCAGCTATGGCAAACTGAACTTAGCGTATATAATTAGGCATCATACTATTGTGATGCGTTTTTGTCACTGTGATATGAAAGCTGTTGGATTTCTAAGCTATTCAGTTATGATACTCTGTTCAAGGAAAAAATTCTTATTATTGATT
The DNA here is from genome assembly GCA_028565775.1 of Sternarchorhynchus goeldii. Taxonomy (NCBI): domain Eukaryota; kingdom Metazoa; phylum Chordata; class Actinopteri; order Gymnotiformes; family Apteronotidae; genus Sternarchorhynchus; species Sternarchorhynchus goeldii. The sequence goes on along the minus strand of JAOXYF010000003.1, from coordinate 14,725,463 downwards.
ATGACTAAACTGGAAAAGGCACTTTCAGCCTAAGAAGAAATGCAGGATTAGAACTTTTGAAACCGTGTCAGATACTGTGTCGGAACTGCTGTCAGGAAACCAGGGTCTTGCGTAATATGAAGCATGAACTTCACCTTACAACCATCCTGAAAGTCAGGATTGTGCACTTAACTGTTTTGGTTTTGAACTGAATACTATAGAATCATTTGGGCATAGCTTGTGAATGCAAACGCCAAATTCTTGCTGAGTGATCAGATCAACAGCTTTCCTGGTCGTTTCCTGGTACTGCCTAGCCCAGAAACCAAAAACAAAACCGCGGCACATCTCCTCCGGAACAGAGGGCTCAGGGTCGGCGCCCAGTGCTGTGACCTTCACCTGCTGGGCGATGTTGTCATTGATGACAATGTTGCTGATCTGGTCGAGGAGCTGCGCGAGGGACGTGATGGTGCTGCTGACCATGGCTACGTTCTCCACGCAGCGGCTCCACAGCAGGCGGTCGAGCTCCCAGTCAGCCAGACCAGCGCTGCCCGGACTTTGTAGCAGGAAACCGGCCGGAGGCTGGGTCTTCTGAACACCCAGCAGCAACCTGAGAGAGAAGTGAGAGACAGAACGAAAGCAAGAGAGAGAGAGAGAGAGAGAGGAGATGAAATAGCCAGTAATGACAAACTGTAAGTAGAAGACTGCAGGCTTTCCAAACACAATCCATGCCTTTAAGGAGGAATTGTTTGCAAAACTGTAGGGGTAGTAATTTTGTTATGGACGAAGGACATCCATGTGTTTTATCATATAAATATAGTGCAGAAGGACAAGAGTTTATGTATAATCCCCCCCCCCCCAAGAAATTGTTATTTCATAACTCCATTAAAACCAGGAAGCTGTGATAATGATGCCAAATATGGTCTCGCAGGTAAATACAAACCTTAACTGGGCCAAGAAGACAGCCATTACTTGGGACATGTTGATATCGATATCTACAGGAAATTCTGCCTTGGGGCTATACATGTCATTCACATTGTACACCTGACAAAGCAACACAAATGTAAAGAAAACATTGTTATGGAATGGAATGACATGCTCCAATTTTAGCAACATCCATTGCAATTTTAGCAACATCCAGTTCATTTTTGTGAAATACCGTCTTATGAATCATGCCATTGAAAACCGCCCTACTGCAGTGTGTGCTGTGATGTACAGTAAAACAGACTGTACCATTATCCCCCCCCAACGGGGGCTGTGGAAGGCATTGGTGGGCACTTCCTTCTGGCTGTGGTCCTTGATGAAGAGCGGAGAGTGGTGGGCGTCTGGCACGTATAGAAGGAAGTTCAGCGCGGGGTTTGAAGACGCAGCATTGGAGCCTGCACAGGAAAACACGATAATGTAGAAATCATTCTTTTCAACGTGGGGAAGTGCATGTGAGACAGCTTTGTTTAAAAGTGCAGAAATCATTGGCCTGCGGGGGATGTTTGCTTTGAGAGATCCCAACGTAGGTGAACTTTTCCTGTGCCAGTGTTCACATGTTTGTGTTTAAAGGCAGAATATTATCCTCACCTAGCCTGGCTTCCACAGGGTTGATGACGTGGGCCAGGCTGTCGGCATTGAGTGTGTAGGCTGATACGCTGTTGTCGAAACGAGGGTTGACCCCTAACACTGCATAGTACAGGATCTGAAAATTGCAAACAAAATGAGGTTAAAAGGGGAAGATACTATATGAAATAACAAAAGAAAAAAAAAAGCATTAAAAGTGTGTTGTGAACAACCTGTGAGTCCACTGAGAAGTTCGCTATTGGAGTCAGTTTGTTCAGAAGAGGCTGGATGTAGCTATGAACAGCTCCTTCAATGTCCCAGTGGAGGCTGTGGGACTTTGGGTCAGGGTTCAGGAGACTGAAGGTGATTTCATAACCTGAGGTATATGAAGAGGAAATTCAAATAAGGAGTGAAGAAATGAGTGAACAAACTGAGGATATGTCTCTGTATTAAACAGTGTGTTTGCAGTAGTTTTGATTTTCTAAGACATTTCTACAGCTATATTTTTATATTTTTAAGTGTTGTTTATCTTGATGTTTGTAATGTGTGGGTTTTTGTTTGGTTTTTCTCTAAAGAATCAGGATAGAACTTCTAAAAACTTCTTTTATGACATTTATTAAGATCAAGAGTCTAACTGAGGGGACTTCTGACCTGGACTGGACTTGATAGCCCTCATGCTATCAGCCAGGCTGTCCCTGCTGACCTGACCCACACGCATGCGGTCGCTCAGGGCAGCCAGAATGTCCTGGTGGCTGAAGGACATGGTGTCAACCACCTGCTTCACGGGAGGGTGCAGGGCGGACAGCGTCTCCTTCAGGCCCCCCCGGCCCTGAACCACAGTGATGCGCAGCAGGGCAGTGCGCCGCTGGCCAATGTACACATTCACACCCTAGAGAGAGAGAGAGAGAGAGAGAGAGAGAGAGAGAGAGAGAGAGAGAGAGAGAGAGACCCCTGTGAGCATGACTGGAGTATTAACCTAATGGTAGGTGGGTGTATGTATTTGTCGCACTTCTGGTAGAAGGGTGGACGTCTCAGGGATGATGTACACAACCACAGATCCACAAGCACTTTCACTGAGCAAATGCAGGGAAAGATCTGCCTCTGTATAAGGAAAAAAAGAAAGAGTAAAAGTAAAGCTGGCAAACCTTTTATAAATCATACAGCAATTATAAATCATACAATACAATTCAAAACCATCGAACATCTAAAATACTAATAAGCCAAACTGTCTTCTATAGTGTAATCCTTTTCAACCTTGAGCGGTTGGCTGGTTTAGAGCATCATCCTCCATGATGGTGGCCGTGCGGTACTTGGTTTCATATCTGTACCACAACCCTGTTTTATCTGAAGCAAAGAGAGAGAGGGATGATTGTCTCATTGGTGCGCTTTTTTGCATTGATAAGCAGAGAACGTCTTTCACTTGCCATCCACTTGGTGCTCCTGCTCTCTGGTTTCAGTGAGTGGAACTTTATTCTGCAGCTCTGGGCTCAGTGTTCCTCGAGAGAAGACCACTTCAACCTCAACACTTAACTGGAGCTTCACACACAAACACAATGTAACGTTCGCAAACAGAAAATCAGCAGTTCAAGAATCAATATGCTCAATTACAGGGGGAAAGCGTGAGGGGTTACCTGTAAGGAATCGAGCTCGCTGATTTGTGAAAAAGGAAGCCAGGCGCGGTAAGTTTCAGTGGTCTTCCACCACAGTGGGATGCCCACTAAGATGACCATGGCGGCGATGGCGAGGGCTGCATTTCTCCCCCGCCGCTTTTCTGTTTTGCAACACGAAATGATCAGCGCCACAATAATTAACAGAAAGACATGCAATTCGTCCCATTAATGTGGCTAAAACATACAAATGAGGTTTTGGATGAAGGAAACCGTAATGAAAACGACAGTGACTGACCCAACCGTGATTTTCATGGTCAGAGGTTTTGGTAAGCTTATTGAGCTGACGATCACCAGTTACTAGCTACCTGCACTGATATTTCTACGTGATTATGGAATAGAACCGTGGAAAACAATAACACCAATTATACAACATAAATCAGTTAAAAATGAAATAAAATACAGAACAGGATACTAAGTACGAAGAAAGTATCTTGCAATCAGACTTGCCTGTCTCGATAGCTGCCATCGCTGAACGAAATTACTACCGCATTTCACGCAAATAGCCAATCAGAGTAGAGAATACAGACTTGGTGTACGGAAGCCTTGGAAGGAGTAAAATGTTTTGAACCGGTCGGATATATGGAAAGTATCGCCAAAAGTAGATGTTGCCTACAAATCATATCAAATATCCTGCAATATCGATGAAATATTTTACAATAATTTTTTTTATTTTACTATAAATATTTATAAAGTATTTCAATTACTCGAATTAATAATAAAAATAGGCGTAAATAAACTGAGCCTAAGGCTGAGCCTAAAGAGCCTAAATAAACTAAAAAAATAAACTGAACCTAAAGCTGTAGGATCAGCTGAAGGTTTCAGGACCAGTGCGGACAAATAACATTTTCTACACTGGCAAGATGACTTGTCTAGTCATGCTTTTGCACACAGCGAACAATAAAGACTATGTAGGACAAAGGGCACTTAAGAGCACTGTACTGAAACAACAGTGAGTCCATACAGTGGGCCAATCTCCAAAATGTCATAATTAGCCTTGTCTTCTAAGGAAAACATGAGAAAGTATTGTCTCTCTCTATTGCCTGTAGTCATACTCATTGCAAGCCCTGCTGATGAAGTCTCAAACAGAGCTTTGCATTAATGGCCTACAGTGTTTTTCTGAAGCAGTCGTCAGTGCATCTCAGTCCACAGAGATTTTAGAGTAATTGTTTTGGTCAGCCACTTAAACAGTTTGCCATTTAGCCATTAGCCATTGAGGTTTTCAGAAAATGGTCAGTGGCAGTTATGGCTCTTTGGTTGAGGAAACTGCATTCAGCTGCACTCCAGACAGCAAGGCAGGCACTGACTGTGCACGTTGAGATAATCTGATGAATACGCTGTAAAGTGAACTGCAGCGGTTAAAAGTTGCAGATGGCATGTCGTTTGTGCGCAGATACTGAGTGTACATTTGCTTCTGCAGCTCCGCTGAGCCGAAAGGGGCTTGCCAAAAACAGCAACAACAGATCAGCAGTATTCTGTGCTCAGGATTAAAGGAACGTGCTGGAATCACTGGCATCTTTCTCAATCTGGGCATAATTCTGCTCTGACGAACATGAACGTGACTGGCCAGCCATCCTAGAAGAGGTAGCTGCCAAAGCTAAGCTGACTGGAACTGATCTGAATCGTCACAGATGCACCATATTACTGCAGAGCCAGGGCATATGTTACTAGATGCCTAATTTTCCTGTACTGCTGCATCAAACTTTGGGAAGCCCATACCAGGTTTCGGTACATTAACCATCCTCTCATCACACTCAGCTATAAGCTACATGTCCATCAGGTTGACACTGATCAAGTTTGCTTTCCCAGAAGCCTTCAAAGTCATGTGTGCATTCGTAAGGGCTTTGCTCTGTTTGGTTTAATAACACCCACGTGACCTGGCAATAGGACAATAGGACAAGGGAAGACCTCATGGTATTGCTATGTATATTCTTGTTCAGTGTAGAGCAGAATATTGGCTATATTAGAACCAGCCCGTGATGTTGTATACGTACTTAACAAAACCTAACTGAATCAGCCAGTTATTACTTCACATTAATTTGAACTAAATGAAACTATTTCCTGTGTATGCAGTTATGATAACCATGGTAGGAAGTCTGGGCTGATAAATGTGTAGGAACGAGGTTAATGTTGGCCAAAAGGAAAAAAAAAAATAAATAATTTTTTTTGCAAATGACATTAACACAAACAATTTATAGGAGACATATCTGGGATTTAAATATCTTTATTTTAGTTTTTCTATTTGACACACCAAATTGCTTAAAGAACGACAACACAGCAACAGCACAGTTTATCCAACTTAGCAGTGTTTGCTCCCCCCCAAAGCTCCAAAGTTTGGTCCATGCCATCGAGTTTATGCCCAAAACACCTCACTGTTTCTGCACCACTGTGCCACTAACATGGGGAAGGCAGAGGAAGGGGAGCGTAGGACACTAAAGCCAACGACACAAAGGAGCACATAAAACTTTCATAATTGTCCATGTCTTTCAAACCAATACAGTAAGTATTCCATGTTAATGAAACAGTAGACATATATAACCCAAAACACGCATCACTATAGCAGATGGGAACCGCATGCTGAATAACGTTCCTCAGTGTCTGGTGTTAGTTTGGTGAAACCGTTGTGAGGCTGTTAAAACCATTTCTCATCCTCCGAGAGTAGTGATCTCCCTCCCTCTCTCTCTCTCTCAACATTTTGCTTCTGCTTAGCATCACTGTACACTCTCCATCAGGCAAGACTTACGAGACATAAAAGGTCCACACAGCATGGACAGAAGTGCAGGACATGAACTGCACTTAAACGGGAAAGTCTGGAATTAAACCGTCTAATTCAACATTAACCGTTAAGGAATCTGGGTAAAGGGTGGTGGAACTGATCACCTGAGCCAAAAAAGAAGCATAAGGGAGGAAAAAAAACCCCTACAACTTCAGTTGTTAATATTCAGCCAAAGATGGCAATACTATTTCTCGTTAAATACAGCACTAGGACCACTTCGGTTACCAAATGTTAGGTAACATTTATTCTATTTAGAATATCTGATAATATTTCATAAAATGCCCCTTTTAAATATCCATTCTCTGCTCTTCAACCTTCCCTTTGTTTTAAATAGGTGGGTTAGAAGACATGAACAACCCTAAAGTACAGGTTACAGCACAGGCCTGCGACTGGTTGGTGACATGGAGTGGTAGCAGTGGCAGAAGATACTATTGGTCAGTGGAAGTTGGAGCAGGCGGGCAATGAGACGCTCAGTAGGCGTGGTTGGCCACATACAGGGATTGAGCTGCAGCGCCGGAGGTTCCACTGGACACGTACTTGCCCTGGGCGGCAAGGCTGTTAGCCTGTGGAAGAGGCAAAGATGTCAGAAAAAACATCTCTCATGTCCAAGCAGGAGAAATAAGGCAATTCTCTACGGAACGGCGAGCCGCAGAGCGGACAGCGGGTCTGGTGCGGCAACTGACCTGAGCGCGCTTGACGAACTCCTCGGTGGCAGCCTTCTCGTTGTCCTTGGCGCCGCGCCAGGCGCCGAGGGCAGAGGCCTGCAGGGCGCGGCCGTAGGAAAAGGTGAGGGCCCAGGGCTTGGTCAGGGGGCAGGTGTTGATGGCGTTCAGGTTGATGGATGCCTCCTCCTCACTCTGTCCTCCAGACAGGAAAGTCACACCTGGGTAAAGAAAGATGATCGAAGGCTTATTGACAGGAAATGTAAATACTGACTGAAATTACTGTACTACACTATGGACTACTTGGACAATACTTCAACCGAAAGTATGGCTGCAGCACTACGTGAAAGCACGGACCAATTAGAGTGAGCCAATTAGCAAAAAACACCGGTAATACCTAGTGGCAATTTGATTGTAGAGATATTAGCATACTGAGGTGAAACGCACACAAAAACCGTTGTTGGTGCTAAATATACTATAAACAGGTCGCTGTCAGCCTAGCCGCGAGTGATGCAATCAATTACCTGTAACTGCAGGAGGAACGGTGCGACGTAGGGCGGTGACTGTTGCCATGGCAATTTCCTCGTTGCTGTATTTGGTGGGGCAGGAGTGCCCTGCTGTCACCATGTTGGGCTTGAGCAGGGTGCCCTCCAGGTAAACGTGGTGGTCAGACAGAGCCTTGTAACAGGCAGCGAGGACCTGGAGCGCAGATGTTGAGAAATGGAAGGTTTGAATGAATAATAAATTAATAAACGGATCATTTGCTACACCAACACAGAGGTAGCAGGATATCTACCTTCTCTGTGATGTACTGGCAGCGTTTAAGATCATGATCGCCATCAGGCAGGATCTCTGGCTCCACAATGGGCACAATGCCATTCTAGAAAACAATAAAGAGCACATTTGAGCTTATTTATCAGCACTAAGAGGACATTCCTGTTTAGGTACCAGATTAAGTACTGTTTACGAACCAAGGGACTGAGGGCTAACCTGCTGGCAGATGCTGGCATAGCGGGCCAGGACGTTGGCGTTCTCCATGATGGCCAACGATGAGGGCGTGGTGTCGCTGATCTTCAGGACGCAGCGCCATTTAGCAAAGTCGGCGCCATCCTTCTTGTACTGGGCACAACGTTCCGACAGGCCGTCGAGCCCTACGGACAAAAGAAAATGGTGAGGGAGAAAATGAAAATAAAAAAAATGTCGCCTCTAAATTGAGCTTGCTGCTCACTGTGTGCTTACCCTGTGTTGTTGTCTCTCCGTTGGTTCCTGCGAGAGGAACAACACCTTTGTCCACCTGTTTGGAAAACAACCCAGCCATCCATTAGCATCAATGGTCTACAGCTCTAAAAACACAATTCACTCCTTAAAAGCAGCATTTTTAGCAAGATATGCTAGTCTAATTTCTGTTACTAGTTTTTGATCTAATATAGATGAGCATAAACACCCCCCCACCACCACTAATGTAGAACCCTTATGAGAAACCTAATGAGTAAACATTTATAATGGAAAACTGCTGATAGAAAATCACTGTTGCTAATAAGCATTGGCCAAATTGTCTTGGAAAATGTCAGGGATAGAACATCCTTAACACTTAAGCCTGTGACAGAGACTCAAAAGAAACAGTTCAACAGCTAAAAGAAATCAAACATGTCAAGAAGGTTCTGCCTAAAATGACCGTCATACACCGCCAGCTGTGTTTATAGTACGTACAATGATGGCTGCAGACCAGGCATTTGCAAAGGGCCAAGAAATCAACGGCAGTAGAAGCCTTTGTAACAAATTATCGAACTTTTGCTGTTAGTAGACACAGTGTTGGTTATGAACCACAGGATACTGTTGTACCTTGATGCCTACGACGATGCCCTTGTCCTTGATCAGCTTGACGAAGGGCGTGCCGTCGTCTGTGCTCTGGTAGAGAGTCTCGTGGAAGAAGATCACGCCGCCAATGCAGCTGTTGACGCGCTCATCGGCCGTAAAGAGGAGCTGCCGGTACAGTCGGCGGTTCTCCTCTGTGTTCTCGACACCAATGGGGTTCAGTCGCTTGGCCATGCTGCCTGTTCTCCCACACACACACGCGCGCGCACACAACGTATTGGACTGATGAAGGCTCAACACCAAGGAAATTATTGCTGACCTTCTAGCGGCACAAGAAAAACATTCCTCAAGAAATTAAGACATGGTGATTGGTCTATACGGTTTCAGCAACCAGCGCCAATGTCTCCAAATGGATCATCTTCATATCGTGGACCCTGACCTGTGGATTCATCTGCAGCGAGGATGCCCTTGCCGGGAGCCACGATGCGCTGGGCGATCTCCTGCAGCTCCTTCTTCTGGTCAGTGGTGAGAGCTGGGTACTGGTGCGTCATGATGTCTGCTGCTGAAAAGCAACTGAGGAAAGGGAGGAGAGCCTACTGTCAGCAAGGCCATAAACACAAGGTTCATTTGTAGCCACCAAGCCATTAAAGAGGGTGCCCCAAAACTAGTGATTGTGTGTCAACTTATATCTAGCTTCTAATAAAACTGAACTGCAGAGTTTGCAAAAACCAATGCTTGATCTAGGCAAAATGCATTCTCTGCAACATAGATATACAATGAACATTTTATATCTGTAAACTGTATTGTATTGTAAACTGCACATTGCTACATGTCTTGTATGTACCAATAAAAGACCATGTCGCATAAAATAACGGGGGTGACTAACAGAAGTCACCTGCGAAATTCATGTTTCCAAACAGGACTCAGAATCAGAGTTCAAATGAGGGTTACATTAAGATTCTTCTTCCGGTGCCACACAAAATCACAAGGACGAGGCTGGACTGCATAATGGCAACTGCAGAAGCGTGACCAACAGCCCACTGCCATACCACTAGTCACCAAGGAGACGAGACAATGAGCCTGTGCCGTTATGCTTGTATAAACGCCACTGTGTTCGTTACATCTTTCTTGCTGGCCAGTGCTTTGTGGATGGAGGTCTAACAAGTTTTCTACCACAGCAAATATACTATACACCAAAACAACAGGTATTTAAATTCTGAAAAATCACCATTCACATTTTTATTTTTTGCACATTATCCAGACACATTGGAGAACAAGAGAGTAGGACTACGGAATGTTGTTTCTATTGTAGTGTTTATAAAACCACACTGTCTATAAAACCAGTCATAACCCTGCCTTCTCTGGCCTGAGGCTAAATTTACTTCGCTCACATTCATTCCCTGTTGATTGCTGCTCCCTCCCCCCGCATTCAACAGAACAAGCCAAAACCGGCACAGACCGGATAACGGATCTCGGAGTGAGTAACTGCAAAATGCCAGTGAGAATTGCTACAAAGACGTCTCATTCAAATTAATGCATAAAGCACAGGAGATAAAAGAGGGGGGAAAGGAGCTGAGCACATTTATGTTCTGGTATACACACTAAATTACGACTACAATTATTAGTCAGTATATAAGCAAAGAATTTTCATATCTTTCACCATGGTCTTCAGTTAGATCACCAACTAATGGTCTAATGGTCAACTTACAGTTAAGTAAGATGTTATAACGACACCTAGATGTTGGTGTTCAGTACACTATGTGGACAACGCAACTTCAGCATTTTGCCTTTGTAATGGTCATTTATGGAAGCATGGCTTCTTTCTAAACCTTTCTATTTATGTTAAATTAATTAGAAGCACTTGAACTGGGCCCTTCCCATCAACACTGAACCCATGCGCATCTCGACGGCAGCACAGTGCCTTAGGGACTTTGACGTTTCCACTGACAAACAAGGTCTGGGGCCTGTGCATTCTCTCACCTTGTCTTTCGCCACCATACATTAAAAATGAATGCGGAATGCATCTATACTGCTTCCATTCCAGGGTTAAAACTAAATTTGGCACCATGCCAAGTGGGGCCTACCAGCTTTCAACAGTAGTTCATCTTAACGCTAGTGGCTCCTTCACTCCAGAAAAATCAGCTGTTTGTTTTTCGACTCCCTCCGATGGAATCACTCGACCTTCATTAGGTTCAGTAACTGACCGTGGTCCTGAAATGTAAAGCACCCTAGTTGCCCACATTTACTCAGATCAACATCTTGCCAATGGGTTTGCTCACTGGTTAGAGAGCATTACATTTATATGAACTTTTTATGGTGCTTAGGCAAGCGCATTAACATAACCAAACGGGTAACCAGTATATTAAATATTTCCATTTGTAGCATATGTAGCCTATTTGGGTTATTAAAATTATATAATATGCAATTAAATTAAGCATTATATATGTGTGTGTCAGTTTATAGTAAAACAAACAAGTTAGAGCAAACAACAAGAGCCTGACCGCATAAATGGGCTTAAATCAACACAGGCAATGTAGAATCAACATGATTCTAACATAAATGCAGCATTTTACAGATGCACCATTTAAACAGAATAAAATGCAATTGATATATAACCACTGCAGCAGCCTAAGGCACTTTCGTTAAGGCTGCATTTCAGGTGCCACAACATGCTGAGGGTTGTTATATGATGCATTTAGTTCTTGAAATGTTTGATACACCAACAGGTCCACGAGTAAACAATAAAATACCTCTAGTTCGGCTGGGGGGGGGGGGGGGGGGGGGGGGGGGGGGGGGGGGGGGGGGGGGGGGGGGGGGGGGGGGGGGGGGGGGGG
>JAOXYF010000003.1:14660363-14713785 GCA_028565775.1 Sternarchorhynchus goeldii | reverse complement strand
CCCCCCCCCCCCCCCCCCCCCCCGAAAAACCCTCAAACTAATCAATTAAATTAATGAAATATCTTCGATAAGACTAGTAATCATACTATAGCTTTTCTATAGCCAGACAGAGAACGATTATTAACGGCTGGTTCACAATAGAACCAGAGACCACACGGCTTATCAGGACAATTTGCAGCAGGAGCAGGTTAATCCAGAGATTAGTGAGATCTGGGCCTCATACTGTCATTCCTCTACAGCTTGTACGTGCAGGAAAACCATACTGAGTCTACAAGATACATACAGGCAACATTATAGTAGATACAGAGGCTGTTTGTTAGAAAATACACAGCATCAAAGAATTCATTACAGGTATTCTGCTTCATAATTATTTTACAGAAGTAGATCAGCATGAAACTTTCCAGGCTGATAAAAAAAATAAATAAATAACGGAAACATTTAAAAACGTTTCGATGAGTCATTATGTTATTTAGGCAATACTCCATTTTGTTGTTTACTACAGTGGATTCGGTCATTTCAAATGTGGTTCCGGGTTGGTTTAATCACGTGTTTCAGAGATGCTATGGTGACAGAAAGCAATTGTCTACTCCCATGGTGCATAGGATACCGGGCTAAAAATAGGACGGGAATATTTGCTTTCTGCAGCCTCGTCAGACAACCCCTTCTGCACGTAGGCCCCGAGAAGGACATCATGGAGTCGTTTGTAACGTCTCAGGATATGGTCAAATTACACACGTATTAGAACAAACGTTTCAACAACTACACTGTGTGAAGATTCTTGTGATATTTCAGTCAGATTAAAAAAAATTGTTGTGGTTAACAATAAAAAAAAAAAAAAAAAATGTGGTAAAAAAAAAAATTGTTCACAAGGTCAAACATTTTTATATTCATAGACTGCTTATGGTACAGAGAAACTACCAATGCATTGATGTTCTGGGGAAAAAAGGTTGCTAAGTGAGCAAGTGGTCATTTAAAGTGGAAAGGAGTGTGTGGCATAACTGGCTATTTGCATCTTCCTTTTTTGTCATAGCCTGTCATCCTGCACTGCGTCATATAAGCACACAGGCCGCCTCCCACTCCTGTACCTGTGAGTTCCGTCATGGCAAGGTCACAGCAGCTCGGATGTGTCAGAAATTGATCCCACAGAACATGCTGTACATTCTATTATTTTACTGCTTAGTGTTTGTAGTTATGAGGCCAAAAAACACAAAGTAATAACAGTGATGCACCAGTCAACAACTAGGCCCTTACATTCAAGCAATTCTGGAGATACAAAAGATTCAGGATACTGAATTATATTAAGACGTCAAAAAAAGAAAGTCGATAACATAGAAGGGTACAATAATTTGGCTGAGGAAAAAAGGAAATCTGCTCAGTAAGACCGGATCAATATGGATTAATGTAGATAACCACAGCAACGTCATGATGAAGATGAGAAGCACTAAAATGAATTTCAGCAATACAAACAGTTGGTTCTCCGTTCATTTTTAATCTTTTTAGACCAATTTATTCAAAATGTTGACGATAACTGCATAAAGACGGCGTTTATTAATGTAGCCCTTTTAGCTACACCCGTTTACACGTACGCCTGTAACGTTAAGGGGAGGGGAGCGGAAAAAAAAGCAGCCCGTCTTCTGTTGATTACAGTTTTGGTAGCTAGGGGTGATGGCATTACTAGCAGCCTAATTACTACACAGGAATAATTGTCATCGATTGCATACATCCCAAATAACTATTCGCAGATTATTGTACACATGGATATATTTTGTTTGTCCAATTTCCCATTTTATAACCTAAGACAAGGCGTGAAGCGATGACTCAACCTATGAGTACAGCTTTTCCGGTGAAGCTAAGCTAGCTTATCTTACCATCTACCAGATTTGTGGACATGTCTAAGTGCAGATAGCCACATACCGTTCTATGAGCATCAACCTCCCCATTAATGATACAGACAGACAGGCCAACGATAACTGTCAGTTTTTTATTTCTACTGTATGAATTTCTGTTCGTAAAGTATTTTTGACGTTACCTAATTATTTATGTTTCCTCTAACGCTACTTTGCCACATAATGCGGAAGGAGAGGAGGGGGATAATGTCCTAACGCATGTTCAAGGTGATGAGGAGTCGACATTTTCGTGATGCTTGTCTACACTTAGCTGTCTGGATGTCAAGCTTTATTTGGATAGATTCAGTCGAGTGTCGTTAACTGCAATTATCAAACTTCTTCGATAAAAATATGGAAGGTACATTTTTGTAGTATTAAGACTTCAAGTAATCGTTAGAAAGCGCAACAGTTTAGCTAACTAGCTAAAGCTAGCTAACTAATTGAGTTCGCGAGTAAGATGACTAGTGAGAAAGTTTTCCATTACCCTAAACACCTAGCCAGCTAATTAGAGATCACAGCTAATGTAAGATAGCTGGCTATCTTAGACCCAAATATACTGTCTTTGGTAACTAGATTTAGTACAACATTTACACTCAAATTACATTTAGATGTAAACATTTATTTAATTCACATAGGGATTTAATTATAGACGTGTAAAGATGTTTAGGTTTCAACTACATTCATTTATAAGTGAAATTACTTACGTGCTTGCTAAATGAAAACCTCGAGACAGTCGTCGGAATGTGATGGAGAGGATGCGAAGCTCTGGGAAGGCAACCGTTCTAATACTGCAACGCAACGTGACCGCTTACAAAATCACGACCCACTACTGAATATTCATTACAGAGCATGGTGGACGTTACTACGTCACTTCCACCGCAGTTCGGCGCATGTCACTTCTGCACGTACGCCATGAAAAATTACAGGACTAGGCCTATCCCTCAGCGCATGCTCATATGCTGAATATTGAATTTGGATACACCGTTAAAGATTTTCATTCTCCATGATTCAGTTAGCAGACTCAGTTCTGGAACAGCTAGAGGTAAAAAAAAAAAAATTCAAAAGTACTTAAGTTTGATTATTATTAGACTAATGAAAGTGAAATATAAGTAGTGCGGAATATTTAGACGTAGACCTATCAAAAAAGAAAGAAAGATGGACAGAACACAAAAATGGACAGAAATATCTTTGTGCAATAAAAGTCCTTATATTGTGAATATTATGGATTTTAAATCTTATGATACGAGAAAGCACAAGAACACAAAAGGTATGAGGATTCAGGACCATAAGGACCAATAAGGACCATAATATTAGTCAAAATAAATGAAAATTTGCACATAGGCTGCTGTTTGAACCAGAACGTCATTAAAAACACACCAAGCAGTGTTACATTTCATTTTTAGATGGTGATAGTCTGTTGTTCTGAGAAGTGGCTATAAAACATTACATTCTGTGCTCAGTCCCTGCTTGGTTCTTGATAACAACCTGGGACTTCCATTATGACCTTGAGCAAGGTGTTTCGCCCCTATACCACCCGATGTCCCATGTTATTAAATTATGCTTAAAACACATAATTAAATTACATAATTTAATGCTAATACAAATTTAATATTGTGCTACATTGCACTTTCCATGCTCATTGTTCAGTTGCTATAGATTGCGTAACACTCTAAAAAAACAAAGTGCATTAGGCAAGAAGAACTGTGACACTGATCTGAAAATATGCGATGGTGGATCTTTCGGTCAGTCATTTCATGTTAAGGTTAGTTTAGGTGTCAAGAATAATGAAGAACATATGGCATAAAAGCAGTATCAAAACTGACTTATTGCTCAAAACATTAGGTAGTACTAATTAACAAGAACACTATAAAAACAACAATAAAAATGCAAGGTAAAGACCATAAGACTTGAAATAAACTGTGCCTGATTACCAATGCCTTTACATATTAAAGTTTGACCCCATTTTGTTTTGTCTTGGCAAAAGCAGTCACAGTATTATTACACACAATATTCGCAAAAATTGGTGCAAATGTGTAGACCACCAGTTGTTTGGTCAAGAAATGTGCATAGTGCTGAGAAAGTAACTATTTTCCATCATCTGTGACAAGAAGATGCCCATTGATACAACAAATACCAAGGAAAAGGTCTCAGATTACCTGCAGGCAGCTGCATGGTTAGCACCCTCCTACACAAACATTTCTCTTTAGGGGACATTGCTTTGAGGTATATTGCTTTGGATGAAAGTCTCCAGTAGTATTGATTTGGCTCATATCTCTGTGTCTGGAGTCAACGTAGATTCTATGAGGAAGTTGCAGTCAAACTGGAGGAAGGGCTCTGGGAGAAGGCCTCGGCAGGCTTTGGCGGCCCGGTCTGGGTGGTTTTTCAGATCCAGGATCAGCTCTACAGGGCTCTTCTGCAGCAGGTGCGAGTCGAAGGGCACACCGCGGAAAAACTTCTGGCATCGGAAGTGCTCCAGCAACCGGAGGCGGCGCGATGGGTTTTTACACAGAAGCTGGGAGGCGGCAGGAGACAAGCGAAGGTAAGGACGGGGTGTCACCTGCTATTGGTTGGACGTTTAGATTACAAACGCAGTTCGACTCAAGAGCCTCAGGGCTCATCAGTGGTAATTTCATGGCTCCCACTGTGATACTGCATGAACTGACCTTATGGGTACATTCATCTCTCACCTCGGTGAGCAGGAGAGCAAACGGAGGGGAGAAAGCTCTGGGCATGTCATAGGGGAAGCAACGCACCTTCCTCAGCATGTTGCTGTGATCAGCCTCTGCAGGCAACGGGAACTGAGACAGGACAAAATCAGTCTAGTTCTACTTGATTATCAATGGCATGAGGCAGTCTAAGAAACTCGTTGTTACAGGTTAGAATGTATTGTGCTAGCAGAGAGAAATGGATGAGTAGAAGCCAAAACAAATGCCTGGCTATTCTCTTGCATCACCTACTGCACGGCGATACAGTCACAAGCGGCTGACATGCTTTATCACCTCACCTTGCCAATGGCCAATGCAAAGAGGAGGATGCCGAGAGACCACCAATCAGCAGCGTGGTTGTATGGGCCCCCACTTAATACTTCAGGAGCTACAGAAGAGGATGGTTTTGTAAGCCTGAAGAAAACCCCCTAGCTTGTACTGCTAAATGTCTGCTATTCTGAGCAATTCAAAGAAGACAATGTCTACATTCACGTTTATGGATAAAATCTGAATATAACCCATACACACAAGCCTGTTTACATTGTTTACATTTACAGCAAGAATATGTAATTCTTCTAAATGTAAATCTTTTTATAGGCACTATATACACATGCAAGTTTATCTTATTCATAAATATGAATGGCTTAATCTTAATTTCTTCCTGTTATCCTCATGAATTTACCCATGTACTGAATAGTACCACAGATGGTGAATGCCCTTCCTCCTCGCTCGAGTCGTCGGGACAAACCAAAATCAGCCAGCCGCAAATGGCCTGTGACACATCATCACACATCACCATAATTACAGTAGTCTGCCCCAGCCATACAACAACTGGTGCAGTGTAATGTCCACCGTGCTCTGTGCACATCCCAGCGCATGATCTGGCTGGACGAGGAAAATGGCCTCAAGGTCATTTCACCTTCATGCTCCCTGACAGATCCCTGTAAGCACAGCGGCATTTTTTTGTGCGACTCCTTAATTCTTCTGCATATTTTATTGCTAAATTTGAAAGATTCAGGTGTCTATTCGTAATTATGCAGTATAAAGAAGATGAGGTTTAAGAAAAGAGGGAATTTTCATTATACAGCATGAAATCAAAATCTTTAGCGCTTTATTAATATGTTTGTTTAACTGTCCTCTGAAATTTGTTTATTTAAAACGTTGGCATTTTGTAAACATTTAACCTAGATTCCAGAATGTTCCATGGCGATAAAAGAAAAACGGTAGTTTACACCACCCTCTAGTGATCTAGTGGCTGCACAGCAGAGTATCAACTACACTTACCTTGATCTGTTAAGAGGACATTCTCCATCTAGAGAAGAAAAGGGAGGTTTTTCAGAGAGCTCAAGCCTGTTCCAATTTTGTATAGAAATGTGATTTCAAATCGCTCGCTTGATCTGCCATTTTGTCCACCCAATAAACCACGCAAACAGTGATCACCTTAACATCACGGTGGATTATCCCCAAATCATGAAGAAATCCTGTAATGCAGGAATTTTGAGGAAATTATTCATACATTCTCAAGTAAAATAAAGAATGTGAGATAAATTCTCAAGATAAAACATTTCTATTCACAAAAACAGAAGCAGATGTGTTTAGGTCCAGGACTCACCTATAGCAGAGCCCAGCTCAGCAGCAAACACCTTAACTGCATCCTCCCCAAACTGACCAATCATCACCCAGTATGTGTATAAATCTCCTGTGCTACAATAGTCACACACTAGAAGGGGAATTATAAGTGGAGTGTTAATAATTCATACTGTTTAACAAATACACACACAGAAAGTTGAACAAACACACTTGCAACCGGCCACCCACCCACACATACATGTGCTAACTCAATCACTTACACATGCACACGTACATTAAGATCATGTGATGTCTGTTATACTGCCAGAACACTGTATTTAAACCAACACATCTGTCCAAATGGCCTGCTTCAATCACACACATAAACTCTTATGTACAGGTACCCAACCATACAAAGACACACACTAAAAGCAAGCAAGCAAACAAACAAACAAAAACAAATAAACACAGGATGTTCTGAGTTCTTTAATTGGATATATGAAGACACACCATCATGCAGTCATCTCTGTAGCTGACCTACAACAGATAACTGACTTTTTCACACAAGTAGAGGATATATATGTAACAGGTGGTAAGCTCAGGAGACAGGCAGTCAACAGAATCAGTGGAGGAGTCATCACAGGTTGGTCTCGGGATTGCACAGGGGAGATGAAGACCATAGTTAAAGAAGGACAAAAGTACTTTTGCTAAATGAAGGGAAAGAAAGAACCGGACATCCGGGGTTGGCTGGACACCAACATTATCTTCTGCAGTGTTGACTGCTTTCTCATGCTTAGACTATCAGCATCTTCACCATTACAAATCTCATTGTTCAGCCTGTATTATGGTACAATGTTGTTAAAAAAAAAAAAAAAAACAACCTAAAACTTTTCTCAGTATCCCAGTGTCTACCCTAATACAATATTCCCAATTCTGCCCTTAAATTTCACTGAATGAGAGTCAGGTGACTGGGTCTCCATTTCAATGACACAGCATGTTGTTACTCTAAGTAACAGACAGCAGAAAAAAAAATCTGGACAGTTAACATATAATCTACTTAAGTGCTTTTAACCATCTTGGCAGCTGCACACTTTATGCTTTTATTTGTTCCTTCAAACAGGTGCTGGGAAAGGCAGTACCTAATAAATAAAGGATATTTTAGGGATGTCTTGGGTTCTGCAAAGATATCTGGAGTTGCTAAATCTGTACTGAAGTACTGAGTCTGCCATGTGGACAAGAGAACTAGCTATATTTCGCAGTTGATACTAGTCTTTTGTGCCTAATACTGAGTCATGTTTCTTAGCCAATCAGCTTTCATGAAGCCAAGTGGAAGGTGCTTGGCTGGCAAGAACCAAAGAGAAGCCTAAGTACAAGTAAAAGGGGTGGGGGGTGGGGTGCAGCAGTGGCTAGGGGGAAAGTAACTGGACTGAGAGGGGGGGGGGCACTGTGAGTCACTCACTAATGTAGAGGTGATGCTGGGTCTGCCAGCAGTCCTGCAGGTCATGGACGAAAGGGTGAAGGACCTGACGCTGCAAGGCAACAGTCAGACAACAACAGCACAGACTGACTGAGTGGACGAGGCTCCCAAAAATCCATCATGTACGGCTCAAGCGTGGGGTAGTGATACAGTGATGGGAAAAGCCACTTCTTATGTGGTGTACAGCCTGGGTGTGTGAATGCTCTCTGTTGGCTTTGTTCTTTAACAGCTTCAAGAATTCCAATTCCCTTGAAAGGCACTGACATGATGGTTCCACTTGTGTTTTTTTTTTCCAAACGATGAACTATGGGACAAAATATTATACCTTTTTGGCTCTGCACTAAACACTCAAGGGAAGCAGAACAGAGAGCTACTGAGAGAGATACTTACCTGGACTATCACCTCTTCCTTAGACTGATCCAGCACACCCAAACGAATAATCTCAGACTTTGGGGCAACCTACATTTTCCAAACAGGCACACAAGGTATTAAGAAAACAGAATGAAACCTACTGTCTTTTGTTAATACCAATATCACAAGACACAGGGCATGGAGCTACTATACCTTTCAGTATTATAGTATGTCCTTATTCATAGTATAGCAATGGAAACTAAACCTTGAAATGTAATTTCCATTTATATGTAATATGGCAGAGTAATGGCATAAGAAGTAAGAGTATTTACCTTAACAGCATATATTTTTTGTTTAATCTTATCCTTCACCTTTAAGATGGGACCAAATGATCCTTTGGCAATGTAACCCAGGACCTGGGAGAGCAGTACAATTTAGAGACGAGAAGAAACAATCCACTGTTTACTTTAACGCATAGAAAATGGATCATAGTAAGGCCCGTAACCATTAACACATGTTCGAGTTCTTAGGTCTTAATTCTGCTTCTGCGTCATATCAAGTTTTCCCGCACCTGAAAGTGCTCAAATCCGGGGGCTTTTCGATGGGGAAACTCAGGTAGAAACATGCTGATGAAGTTAGGAAGCCTCCACTCTACGTTGCACGGTTTCTCGGGGCCAGGCACGTGCTCTGGTATATGTTCCCCCTTGTCATGAATCATTCGCCGTGAGTCAATCCGCAGAGGGTAGAGTCGACACAGTCTCGGGGAGAAGGACACGCCTATTCTGGAGAGAAACGCTCGCCATCTTGATGAGTAGCGGCTCTCCTCCTTATGTTGCAGTGGCTGCTATTACAAATGAAGATAATATGATTCAAAGTATAATTAAATTGTTATCTTGATTTTGAAGTGTTACACTTTGTGAGAAAAGTAAAAAAAGAGAGTAGTTCATGTCAGTCAAAACAGGTTTGTGGAATGATGACTTGCTACTTTTGACCTAAAGTTATCTTTTGTCATTTAACCTGATTACTCTCGTATTTTTTGCCAGTCAGACAAACCGTCAATTTCTCACTCATACTATCTAACATGACGTACTTAAACGCAATCTAGTTTACAGATACTTTAATCATAAAGTACGAGCCATGTCCTAATGCACACGAGGGAAGTCATTTAACAACGCAAACACAGGCAACGTAGATATGTACGGAGGCAAAATAGAAGTAGCCTCAAACTCCCACCAACAACAGGCTACTCGATATTGCAGAAACTACGAACCTTGCTGGTCTTGCTACAATCGGCATCCATCACATTTAATGCTCTGCCTTGAGTTCCTCCTATAATGTGTTCCTTCAAGTGGCAAAAGTTCGAATTTCAGAGTTAATAACGCTTTTTAGACATAGCATTTTCCAAACGACATTCTGACTTTTGCTTAACATAGCCATCAGAGTTAATTTACAATCAAGCAACCATAACATGGACTAGAATATGTGACGATATAAACAAGATAATCTCTGCTAACGTCGACATGAAGCCCACTTCAAATACCCCCTGTTGATAGGCTATCCAAGCCCACGCTCACCTCTAGGCCCGCCCAACACCGACACTTTCAGTGCTGTCCGTGGTGCTGAATAGTTCACATTATTTTCTAATGTATATTTTAACATGTTCTCTAAAATGGCTTTGTAAAATTTTAATACAGTTGAAAACCAATGTACGGAAGTTCACAATTAATATTTTCAGAACCACTGTCTTCTTGACTGAAACAGTATTTTTTGCTAAACTTTAAAGTGGTGTCGTATTTTATGATGGTTAGAAACAACTCCAAGGAAAGTATACTTGGCACACGCAGAGATGGCACACTTAGTATATCTGAACGGCTAGTACAAGATATCTGTAATGTATTAAAATAGCCTAATATAGAGGAAATATGAAAAGGTTGAACATCTAATGAGATATTAGATACTGGAAATACTATTTTTTTTCGTGACCCAAACGAATAGCCTAATTGTGAAGGAATGACTGCAACTGAATATAAATCAGAACCAAAAACAGCCTATTTAAAAAAAATACCTAACGTCCATAACAGCCCAGTGCAGGAAACACCGTGTGACAGCGATCAAATAACAGCAATGGTCCTTTGGAAGCGTGGGTACCGGATTATTTCAAATGGGATGGGACTTGACATCTAATGTCTTTAAATCGTGGGAAGCCCATTCATAGCACTCTATATAACATTCTGCCTTGTGACATCCATTAATTTGATTATCTGTCATCGATTGACCGACATGTTTGGAAAACGTTTCACTAAGTGTTAATGAGTGTTTCTGTTGTACTTCGCGTTTAAATGGTTGTGGATTACACAACAGCATATATAGATTACTACAAATGTTGCTCTCTAATAATAATATGGGTTTGTAGCTATAGCAGTGCTGTAATCGAAATGGCTTGTGGCCTCAAGTTAATATGCAACGCGCACTCAGTACCCTCGTGTTTCATTATCTAAATATATGAGATTCCCAACAATCTGTGCCCGCTGTATTAGTATTACTCCCTCTACTGGACTATCAATGAAATGCAAACACTTGCTGACGTGTTCATTATTTAGGTCAAATTGTTTCCTCGCCGTTTCCTGTTATTCGTGGCTTATACAATATATAATACATCTTTAATTATATTAGTAATTAGATATTGGTTAGGGACAAACCAGATCTTCTTCAATTGAACAAAATAGACCAGTATGAAATAACATGAGGTAGTGTGACAATATCATGTTGGAAAAAAGTTCTTACGGCTCTATTATTGTTGCAAAACTGAAAAGCAAAAACAATTTTACCTCTGGGAGAACATATATGTGTAAGACTTGGTAGCTGTTGATCATGTAATCTTGGATACTGCTTTAACAGCATACATACTTTGGAGGATATTGCACCAAAATCTTAGCATAATTCCCTTGATGCAGGTAGCTTATACTGAGCCAAAACTCATCAAAACTAAGAAAGAAGCCATCAGAATCAAATAGCTGATCAACAAAATTTATATTATTATGGATCAAGGATATTTGATATTGTTATGACATGTGATGACAAATTATGATTGAAAATTAAAGTCTAGGCTAAGAAGGTCTGGCAATGAAATGCAGTCATTTTAACAGGTATATTAGTAATGTTGCAATTATAAAGTAAGAACAATTTCAAACCACTCAGGCTAGATAAGGTTAAACAATTCCAAAGTAAGACCCTCTATATATGGTGATTTATTGTTTTTAAGGTTATTAATTGCATCCATAATTTCTTCAATAGCAAATGGTTTATCACAAAATGTAATTTCATTTTCATTAATAGGTTTAACCACTTGGGAGTTTAAAAAAACAGATGCTACTTCTTGGTGATAATCAGTTCTATATAGATTCTTGTAAAATTCACTGGAGTGGTTATAAATGAACTGGTTATCTTCTGTGATAATATCATTAATATCTGCCAATAGAGTTGTAATAAAAATTACATTTCTCCAATTAAAAATGTTGTGTTTTTTTGATCTAATAGATGCACTTCCTCTTTTCTGTCTGTAAAGATAAAGTTTAATTTAAAAGCCAGCCACTTCCAAATCCCCCTCCTCAGTCAAATTGTTTCAATATCCTGGATTAAAGAGGCATTTATCAATCTCACCATCAAAAGCAATATTAAAGTGCCTCCCTATCAACAGAAAGCCATTTAGATATTTTTCGAACCATCCATGAAAGATGCAGTCCATTAATGAGATGCGAGATTACGTCACTAACCCGGAACTGACGAAGATTTCTGCGATGTGTAGAAACATTAAATATGGCGACGCTCATGAGGCGCATGGGAGGTGTAAGCACGATACTTAAACCAACGTTGAAAGACAAAATCAGCAGTAGATATGTCCGTGTCCTGAGACCCAGAACACTGGCTGTTTCTTCGGAGTCGATAACCCCCTCGAAGTTAGCTACACCAGACGTACACGCTCAAGGCGAAGACGCACCGAAACATGCCCCTTCTCCAGCTGAGGGGTTCATTTCCAAAAATGTACGGCAGAGAGATGAAGACAGAACGCTGTTTGCGTCTGCACAAATTTCAGAAACACGCCATCAGACAACTGCCATCAACAAAACAAGTCGCGTTTTCCATCCCATTTCTTCAAGTTTAAAGCACGACGAGGGTTTGTGGTATGAAAAGGCACAACCTGGTGACAAGAGGCTGTCGTGAGTATTTAGCATTCGGTATAGACTTAGGCCCACTACGCTATACTGAAGTGTTACTGTACAGAGAAAATATCCTGCAGAAAAATGTTAAACCAACCTCACTACCCATCAGAATTCGAACAAATGAGATAAAACGGAGAGTTTATAAATAAGCAAATGTCGGTTTTGCATTCATAACTCTTTCAAACTAGCCATAACCTCCAACTCTGTTTCATATAAACATTTGCAGGCGTTTGCTTGCCTTGGCCCGTTCGAGGAAGCTCCGCGAGCAGCAGGACAAGGTCCTGCTGGAAGGACCACGGCTCATCTGTGATGCGCTGGCTGCAGGCGCCTTGCCGCACGTGGTCGTCTTCAGTGCTGTGGAGAACCTTCTGGAACTCCCCCTGAACAAACTAACGCAAGCCAGCTTAATCAAAGTCAAGCCGGAGCACTTCAGAATCTCTAATCTCGACTCCCCTTTAGACGTTATAGGTAAGAGGCTAATCGACTCACTTTGTCTTCACAAGTGTTGGGAAGTGTACTACGTTTCCCTGTCCATTCCACCCACTATGTGGACGGCTGATGTCGATACAGACGTCCTGTAAAAATAAGGAAGAGTAATTGCGCAAAGGCAGACGGTCGTAAGCCCAACCTTGACATTTGGCAGAAATGCTTGCAAGGGCCCAGGAAGAGCTGTGGCCTTGGATGAAATACGTAGCCTGTCATTTATGTTTCAGCTGTCTTCAGGCGGCCCGATGTGTCCCGAATGCACTTTCCTGAGGAGAAGCGCGGGAAGGCATTGCCATTGACCCTCATCTGCGATAATGTGCGAGACCCGGGAAACCTGGGTGTGCTGTTACAGTGTGCTGTGGCTGCAGGATGCCACAGTGTTCTGCTTACTAAAGGTACATCAATACTACACTTACCAACTAATACCTTTAAACTATTAAAGTTTGGAATCTTGCCCAGAAATCCATATGTTAAGTTGTTTACATGACAGGACTTGAATGAGCCCAAGTATGTATTGTCATTTATTTTATATGAAGAGAGAGAAGTAATGGTTTAGATGTTTTTCTTTTTTTTTTTAATTTATCAAATACTTCTTTTCAGGCTGTGTCGATGTCTGGGAGTCCAAGGTCCTTCGTGCTGCCATGGGTGCTCACTTTTGCCTTCCCATAATCCCTTGCCTCACCTGGGTGGATATTCACAGTCACCTTCCTGCCGCCACAACTGTTCACGTGGCCGACAACAGGAGAGGCACAATAAAGAAGCCTCAACTGTCAGTGACACCACAGCAACCGAAAAGACATGAGGACAAGGGAAGGATTAGCAGTTGCCATGAGCCCAGAAAAATGCATCATGAGGATGAAGATTTTAATGGAAATGAATATGAGGAGGATGGTTGTAGGCAAACAGGCACAGCTTTAATGAGTCAGACTTATCATACCGATTGGATAACAACTGGTAGGCACACGGCCATTGTGATTGGTGGAGAGACTCATGGCTTGAGCCAGGAAGCTGTGCAGTTGGCTGAAAAAACAGGGGGGCGGAGATTAGTGATCCCCATGGTGCATGGAGTGGACAGTCTGAATTCTGCCATGGCTGCAAGTGTGTTGCTGTTTGAAGGCAGGAGGCAGATGATGCTGAATCTTTGTGAATGAATGGATGTTGAGGATGTAGTCAACAAGGTCATGAACTGTTGGACACCTGCACCGTCACAATACAGGATCTCTAATAAAACAAGGTCAGCAGACCTTTCAGTACTTTAAAATCACACAGTGCTTTACGTCTGATTTAATGGATTATAAAATAAATGTAGCTCAATTTAGGAATTCAATATTTTACTGTGCAGAAACGGTGTGTGATCTACTTACAGAATGTGTGTGAATGGACCATAAAATCATCAGTGCTATTCGTTCATAAAAAGCTCTATGTTTCTGATTTAATTCATCAGTGTCCCTGATTAAATATCTACCAAAGATTACACAGAGAACAGATGAATTTGCACAAAATATGGGAAAATGTTAGTCCAGTTGCATTATATTTAAATAATAACCTTTTTTTTTTTTTTTTTTACTGAGTCACTTTAAAATAAATTTTTATTTTCTTTTACTTTTCATTTTGATTTACTTTGGGCTACTATGAGTGATGCTGACATGTTATGACCCACAATGACTTTGCAGTTTTGCTCAGTCTTTTTTTTTTTTTGTCTTCTACGTGGCACTGACGTTTTGTTCTAATTCACCAGCACACCCTACTGTAACTAAATATCTGCTCTTTACTACTGTTAGTGAAAAATATCTGACACTAGTAACAATACTGATTTTATATCTCACCCACTTTTACGTTCAAGCTAATTCTAATTACATTTGAACACTGATCATTTTGGCTTTAGTCGTAAATGTTAGGTTTAAAAGGTCTTGAAGTTCAGTAATGCCTAAAAGCAATGGGCACAGAATGCTACCCAGGGTTTCAAAAATCACCACTGCCTTACAACAAGGACTGCATGTTAGAGGGGAAATGGGTTTACGTAAAACCCAACACCAATCTCAGCACGAAAAAGCCCTGCATTGTGCTAGAGGTACATGCTGCTCTAGAAACGCACATCCCAGCTCGCAAATGGCTCCCTGAAAGAAATAATCCCACCCCTGTTGCGATGCTGCCCCTTTAACGTAAAAGCCCTCACTCAGTAGAATAACTGAACAGCAGGCAGATCCTCACGTGCACTACTTACAAACTGGAGCACAGTGAAAGACATTATCAGACTGGCATGCAAGCTGCGTGTCGTTCTGCTGAGGCTTACAAAGTAGCTTATGCTTTAGTACACAAGCAGTCAGGCAATGCGCCAAGTGACGGTGTTGTGTTTCAGGAATCACATCCATTGTGTTGCGTTCAGATCTACTAGAATGAAGAAATATGGAGACCTATCTCCTTTAAAATCTCTTGTTGGTGATCAGTACTTGTGTATTTCCTAGGCAAGCACGTGGTTTTTCAGGGTATGTGCCAATAGTTAACATTCAAGCATCTATATAATTGAAGTCATAATAATAAAATAATAAATAGTAGTAATAAAAACGATTAGTGTTACAATAAGCAAATGCTAGTACATTTCATTTAGTTTCAGTGTTTGTGTGTCGTGTGTAAGGGGAAATGAGAATCGTCTTTAATGCAGAGTTTCATGCTGTTTATAGTGCGATAAACTCGGGGAAGATACCTTTGAGTGGATGAGTTCTGACTGTATTAACTTAATATAAGTGTAGAAGCATAATTTAGCCAGTAGTCAAGAAGCTGTTTCATAAAGATGTCCTTTTAACATGTTTTTGAGCAAACTGAATTATCAATAAAAAATATCTTTTTTAGTCCACCAGAGGGAGCAATTACACAATCTTATGGGATTTGGGCCTCAATCACGCCTATCCGGTGGACGGCACCGCATAATATTTAAAATTTAGTGATGTTTATGATAATCTCTAACTTTGAGTCAGGGTTTCTAAAAGGACACTCAATGAAAAAAACATGTAAAAAACTCACCTGAAACTGTCTGTTTACAAATCACACATTATTCCTTCCTCTACCAGATAGTGTCATTTCTAGTATCTGCAAAAATCACCACGAAGAAACCACCTTACCAAGAAACTTCATTTTATCTAACCAGAGAGGTCTTTAGTATTTTAATGTACTTCACTACTGTCAAAGCTTACATTACTTCCAAAGTGAGAAAAAAACAGACAGAACTTTGCTAACAAAGAGGATAACAATCCAAAAAGATTGCAATTTCATACAGACAAAGGACAGCAAGATGTACTAAGGAAAATTGTTGGTCCCCCACAGACTGGCTCTCTTATCAACAGTGCTTCTATAGGGAAAATGTTATCAGATCAGACGGTGAGAAAAGCATATTTCACCGCGCAAAAATGACTTGCAAAAGAACTTATTCAGGCTTTGAATACCAGCTATGCAGCAGAACATACCTTTCAAAGCTTCATGAAAAGGTGCCTCAAATAAGTTATTCATTAAAGGTAAAGAAAGATTCTGAGGAAGTGAACATAAACAAAAATCTAATTAACAACCAGCTGAAACTCTTTTGTATTTTTTTCATGAATTTTGAATTTTAGTCTGTGTATTTTAAATCTCTTCAAAAAATGTCAAAAAAAAAGTCAAAGCTATTTCTTATGAGGAATGTCATGAAACATCAGCTATGGTTCACAAAAGAGATCTTAAAGCCATTTCTGATGGCCTTTGTATGCCATAATTAAGTGTTGGTGAACATATGAGGACATAATTAAACCTAAAGGCTGATGAGATGGAAAATGAACCCAGCTGTTGATTAGCATGGGAAAAAGAGCTCATTATAGACCCATTATGATGAACCGAAAGCCCCTGTTACCTGTACTCTCTGTACTGTACTGACTAGCCAGTGAAACTTGCTGCATGTTTACATACTCACACTCACTCACTGAAACTGGACGCTAGGACACACACACACACACACACACACACACAGTGTGTGTTATGAAATAAAGTCATGACATAAAATACACTGGTAAAGTGTTAATATGTAGGTGGACAAACTGACTTCGTGACCTTCCATCATCTGTATTCAGACATTGAATCTCTTTGTCTCATTCATAAACATACATGTCCTGGTCAAATGTATTCAGTAAACTGATATCATTTAATATTAATCATTATGGATTATTCAGATGTGACTATAGAGAATAAAAAAAAAATTGAGAGGAACAGCCACCCCCTTATACCTAGTACTGATGAGAGCCTAAAAATAGCAACAGAGAGAAGAGCAGAGAGAGCGAGACAGAGAGAATGAGGAAGCCTTTGACGTCAGCACTGCGGCGATTCTCTCACAGGGGATAACTGTCTCTGCTGCCTTACATTTTGACTTCTCTTGCCCATCCAGACAGAATGACTATTTGTCCTTTCTCGGGGAACAATAATTTGTTACCTCAGAGTCTTAAGTCTTATGCAGTTTGCATTATTTCCTCAAACACTCCCCACCTGGGGAATCTGCACTGCCTTTCAGTGGCCTGATTTTATCATTCTGTGTATAATTTGTTGTTGCTTTTTTCCTCTTTGGTTGTGTGTTCAAATGAAGGTTACTTGGTTTTCACGTTCACTGTTTATACTTTAATGTCATTCCTTTGTTTAACCTGTGGGGAGGATCGAAGGGCTTGTTTGTGTGCTTTTGCTGTTTTGTGCCACATTTGTGTCAAATTTTCTCAAAACAAGCCTATGGAGGACAATTAAACTACTCTCAATTTGATCTGTTCACAGCTTTGGACACATATCAACCTGATGCTAAACCAACGCCAATACTAGGAAACTGTAAACATTCCTTTGGACAACACAGGTTCAGTTAAAAGAATCAAATATACAAAGTATGTAACTTAGAAGACCAACTCACAGGGACATGTAACACATTCCCCAGTTCAAATCACATGAATTTAAGGTGAAGCACAAGTATCAAGATATATGAGCAGTTCATTTTAGACACGGATGTGGCATACCTCAACCACAAAATCATTTCAAATCTTTCATTCCTTCGAGGGTTGTTTTTAATAACGTGATGCTGTATTGATATTCAGTAAAAGCAACCTTTCGAGGTGATTAACTAACGGATGAGTTGGAGTGAAAGCAGCAGACCATCATGTTTAATGTGGACCCAAAATCAATCTGAGAACATGTAGTGTTCGGGGATTATGAGTGTGTGCTGTGTTTTCAGCGTTGAGTGGGCAGACTGAAACATGAATAATTAAACTGTACTCCATGACTTGCTACAAGGCCTAAAAAGATCCATATGATTTATATATACTCAGCCAATGTGTGCTGCATTACAAAAAAACAAACATACTTACAAAGTCCCTCAGCACCCCCAAATCTCCGAATCTGTCTTGTATTACAAGATGTCCACTGGCACCGACACTAAAATGAAAAACGCAACATGGAAATAAAAAAATGTTTTATTCATACTCCAGTTTGCCTGGGATGATTTAAGCCCATCAATTATCTTTTTGCAAATTCTGTTTTATACCTCCTGGGACGTGTGAAGAGGTTGAAGTGCATCAGGAATCACTTGCAGCAAAAGCTGAAGAAGGGCTGTGCTCCAGGGAATGACAGCATACAATACACCTGGGCCTTATTAAAAGGAGTGGGAAGACAGGGGGAAATTTGAGAATGTTTCCACAAGGCAAAAAGACCAGCTTTAGAAAAATGCGCTATGGGTGAACAATACGTAAGGAATACAAGAGGTGTGAAGGTACACTCTGTCTGCAGAGTGTACCAAATGCAGACTGGTTTTCTCACACTCTGATTTTGATTGTCTATGATTCTTTTTTTCTTTAGTGATCATTAATTACACTGCAAAATGTATAAATATATGCCATAAAGGAAAACAGATGTGCAAGCTGTTACTGCAGCTGGTTTTCTATGACTAGTAATCTTTCTAAAAGGCTAAAAGTATATGATATGTATTAAAATTTCAACATTTTAACCAGATCTTCTCTTCTTCTCTTCTCACTTGAATAAATGTGGTATATTAGACATGTCTTGGATAACTATGTTTACTTCCTTTACTTCCTGAAACTGGTACAGTGTCCAGCCAGACACACTTTAATGCAGAGATTTTCCTACAGAAGGTATAGAATGCAAATGTCAAATTTAATGGCACCATACTCAAGTAATGTCATTTAACAGTTTTCACTGAACAGACTAATGGGCTTTAGGCAATTCATCAAGGAAGGCATTTTAACAGTCCTCTTTTCTCCCAATAATGTCAGATTACTGTATGGCTCTGGTTTCGGAGGTAGTGCCTGAGGCACTGTTCATTTTGACTGACCTTTGGGGCAGTCCTGAAACAAAGTTGGTTTCCACAGAATTGTAATCTTGTCACATGGTTTATTTCATGGGATTATATGTTGGCTGCATCACATCATACCATTCTTAACCCCATTTGCACTGTGGTGTGGTAGAATTCTGTGCAGGCTGCATTTCTCACTGTGGATGAGAACATCAATGGTCATCATCGGTACCTGAAGATTTGCCTGAGGATTTGCCTGAGGATCATCCAACGCTGCAAAATCATGATCAGGTTCTGGTTTATTTGACCATCATAGGTTGCCGTAGAAAACTCTTTGGGACAAAATGACCTGTTTTATCTCAATCTTTCATACATGAAAAACATTTCCTGACTGCAGTTGCTATGGTGCCATTTTCTATTCATGTGTGGTTTTCTCTGTTGCTACCCCGTTCACCAGTTAGACATGCTGACTGCATGACAACATGTAAAAAATGAAATATTAAATGCCTACAGCAAATCCTCTGCTAACTGAAACAATTTGGACATTTAGATTCCCCTAACGAGATCCACTTAAAATTTTCATTCCGGTAGCGCACCTTTAAGATAATTAGTGTAATTAGTTTTCCTATATCAGTCATGATCGGTGGGTGCGGTGTGTTCTCGACTTAAAAGATTTAAGACTGCACCTGATCCATAGCTGCCATAAGACCAGAACGACTGCGAAAATAGCTGCAATTTACAAAGATGTAAGTGTCTTGGATGGACTTAGAATGATGAAAAAGCTACGTACGGCTATAAGGCTGCTGGCTTGTTAAAAAGACGCTTTTTCTCAAGAACGTTTGAAATGAGGTGGCATCGACTTGCAGTGAAGTTGCAATGTTCAGCGTTCTGTAAATATTAGATTGGAACTCCCTACCAGTAGTAACACAACGTCATGAGGGTGAATTGTGATTGGTTGGTGATAAATTAGCTTAGAAGGAGGTTTGAGAAGGTAATAGCTTTTACGGGTTGATCCCCGAGAATCAACACTGGTCAACTTTCATTTGGTTACCTGGGACTGAGGAAGCAGTGGAGTAGTACTGTGAGACAGACACTGTCAATTTGACAAGCTCTCGACTCAACGGCTGATACTTTCTTAAAGCACACGCGCGCGCGCGAACACAGACACACACATACGCGCACACACACACACATACACACACACACAGGGGAAAGACAGGAGAGACAGGATGGCGAAAGAGACGCGAGAGAAAGGTAAGAATTTAAAAAAATCTTGATTTGGAATCTAAAACCTCCATGTCACACTTCACCGAAGACGTTTAACTGTTTAATTGAATGTGCATAGTGAAGGCTTCTGGAATGCGCGGGTCAGTTGATGGATTTTGTTAGCTTGGTAATATTAAGGGTGACGCACTGACATTGCATCGAAGCACGAGAAAGGCATGCCTGAGGCAGCAATTAATTATGACAAACATGTCATAGAATTTATAGCGTGCGTTTTGTGAGACAAAAGGAAGTATCTATACTATAGTGTCATTGTAACTTGATATGCGCAGCAGATATAATTGTAAAATAACAGGATACCTTCTCAACCTTTGCAAAGTTCAAATAACCTACACATAGGACAGGAGAGATCTCATTTTTGAGTGTACGCCGTAAAACAGGGCTATGGCATCGTGGATGCACATGCAATTCTGGTTCTCATTTTCATTCATGAAAATTAAATGCGTATTAATTCAGACCTCGTTCTAACTTTAAGCGATGTTAGATGATGTTCCAGGATTGATGTAGGTTGGGCTGGGCTCTACATCCATATATATTGTGGATCTAGAAACCTTTATGATTCATACTTCATACTGACAGCGAACTCTGTCACAAGCCAATAACATGATAATAAATAGGTACCAGATAAATGTTACCTTCATCTAATGCACGAAAACTTGTTGCTCGTGTATTAGATGAATCTTATTGCCTTGAATGCTAATACTAATTTGCAGTGCAGTGTAACAGCCTGCGCTAAAGCTATACTGCTAATACACAAATCGTATCGTTTAATCAGGATCTTAGGAAATATACGCACATAAGACATCTTACTTCTACTGGGTTGATCATAGTGAACAGCACACTCAGTGCAATGACTCTTCAACTTTGTTTAATGTTTAAAAATATTTAGTTCAGCAAAAATAATATATCATTCACACCTCTTCTATGTTCACTTTTAGTTTTTGTATTCTTTCATATCTTTTTCCATTAAAATGAAGCACTACACAAATCACACGAATCATTTGGTGATCATGGTTTTGCCATTATGTACAATTGCATGTTCTTATGTCTTGTTGTATGTTTTTATAACAGTAGCCTATACTTAACGTCCATGGATAAACTAAAAGGAGATATTGTATAGACATAATAAATGTAGATGTCATAAATTATATTAGCTCAGCTTCTTTTATAACATTATTATAAAACAACCCAGGCTGGTCGGTAAATTTACTACCCCAAATGGACAGCATTTCAAAGATGACTGTTGGAGATAAACACTTTGGCCTAATTTACACCTGGTAAATCTGAGACCTGTGTCCTGATATATTGAGGAACAATCATTTCGAATTTTGAACATTCATGTTTAGTTTGAGAATAGGAACATTCATGTTTAGTTTGAGAAGAGGAACACCTTATGTGCCAAATCTCCTTGTAGATGCAAGAGTGTGTAGTACCCAGATGACCATTTTATAAACAAATAACAAGTGTAGAGGAGGAATAGACTATATGCATATCTGATCATCTTTTATATAGTTGATTACAGTTTTGTTTAAGCTTCCTCATTCAGGACATCAAACAGCAGTCTGTGCCCTATCAGATGTGTTTGAATGGCCTTAATTAGCTGGAGTGTCTAGTTTCATGCAAGTCCACTCAATTCAGGTCTGATCACACATGATTACAAGCACAAAGGTGTAGGCGTGTATAGTATACGACACTTCTTTTGGTAGTGCTACTGTGTTGCCTGAAGCCTTGGTGTGGTTCGTAAGGTGGACAAAGATAGGCAAAGGCTATATTAAGGCTTACAAGTATAAACATAAACTAAAATGGAGATGAAATTACAG
Organism: Sternarchorhynchus goeldii; assembly: GCA_028565775.1. Taxonomy (NCBI): domain Eukaryota; kingdom Metazoa; phylum Chordata; class Actinopteri; order Gymnotiformes; family Apteronotidae; genus Sternarchorhynchus; species Sternarchorhynchus goeldii. Next base: position 14,691,686 of record JAOXYF010000003.1, on the reverse strand, counting down.
ACTCTTTCAAAGAGCATAAGCTTAATGTTACACACACACACACACACACACACACACACACACATACACACAAAGTTTTACTGTGAGCCACGGCACATGAAAAAGTGTTTTCTCACCACTGAAGTGTTAAAAGCTTGTACCACTGGCCAAAACCTTTCAGTGCTTACACCTAAAGTATCAACCTTTCTCTCACACTTTCTCAGTATGAAACATCATAACAGAGACTGGCATAATTACCTCAGAATTAGTGTGCGTAAAAGCAGAAAACGTGTACTAAAGGCAAACAGTCATTTTAGAAAATGAGTATCGATTTTGTGTTAAACTTCCTGATATTTTCTACCCACTATGTTAATAAGCCTGTGCGATAACTGCAATGAGACCTGCAGATGCCTTGTTACTCATGTGCAGTTTTTGGTTTTAATTCCTGGTAATTCACAGTTCTAACCCAAGGGTGAGCTTTAATCAGGATACTTCTGTTGGTGCTGATGCAGATTCATGCCACATTTTCTAGCCAGGCCTGCTTGGATTTTATAGAGGCTGTCTGCTGCATAGAAAAGGCATTTGACAGGTAAACCAAGTGGCACAGTCACAAGAGGAAGTAATACATAAGAGAAGTAAAGACACACAAGTCTTAATATGAGAGGATAAACATCTGTATTGTCTGAGCAATATAGGAGTCGTGTCCGTTTCATTATACAGTTGTGAATCCATCATGCTGCTGTCATTGGCACAAGTAAGAAGTGAACAATCAACCATGCCCATACCATCATGACTCACAGATGAGGGGGTATATTTTAGATCCTGAGCAGTTCCTATTTGCTCTACGTTTTTATTCTTCCTTTATCTGTCCACACTTTTACCAGAACTCTACTCATCTTATATGTACTTCCAGTAACATTTTATGTTACGTAGTCACTGTTACTGTGTAACTATGTCATTACAGTTTCATTGGCTAATATACTAAATGTTGATACTCTGTGTCTCCATAATGAAAAGTATCAAAATATATAAAATATATAAAAAAATATATAAAAATATATAAAACACTGCTACACATTGTTAGTCAGGTCAGTATGTTATTTTGTAATTTATGATAATAGTGTGATTATCTAATGTAAGTGTTACCAGGCTCAGGCTTTTTAGCAAACAGTAAACTGGATTTTTTTTAGGATTACTGGTGGTTTGCGTCTTCTGGTAAACTTTAATGGTGTATTCTTTTCTTTACACACATATGTGTAAACTACTGTTGACGTCTGTGGTCCACCAGGTTGTTTACTATTACCAAGCTCACCAGGATGTTTTTGCTTCTTAATTTACCAAACAATTGATTTTGTCACAACTCATTTATTGGCGGTAATCCCTCCCTGATCCTTCCTTGGTTAAGGGTAAACAAAAACAGATGCAAACACGAGATTCAGACTTTGTGACAGTTTGATTTTGAATTTTTTGTTTCAGTCGTTCCTAAAGGAATCTGGACACTGCTAGTGTGACTCTTGAGCATGAACTGATGATAAACAACTAACAGTGTAACAACTGGCCAGCCAGCTGCTGGTAGCTACATATTTAAAGGGCTGTTATTCCTTCTTGGTTTAGCCAGTATACACATGGAGCTAACATTTGGCACCTTAATCTCAGGCATTGTTTCATTTCGATCTCAATGCTCACGGTAAAGAGTCAAAGCAGGAAACATTGTGCCACTGTTCAGGTGCTTACGGACTCTACTGTATGTATTTCTTTTATGTTGACCACAGAACAAGGGTCAGTTGAAGTCCTAAATATGTGTGAAGTGCCTTGCTCAAGGCTATGATGGCAGGAGACTAAGATAGCATGATGCGTTCGCACCTGCCATTAGTGGTTGGTATCGGCAGGAGGTCTGGTTGCTCCCCTACTGTTAGTGCTGGAATTCACACCTCTGAACTTTGAGCTGTTGGTCCAAGCACAGTGTTGGAGAGAGTAGGCTGGAGATGGTGAGATCAAGGGCAGGACAAATTCTCACGCCAACGTCATACTCTATTGCGTTGGCTTGGAACTCTCCTTTAAACCTAGGTGTGGTTTTCCAAAGGCTTCTTCTGAAGAGCAGGTGCAAGTGCAGATGGGCGTGAATGAAAACACTCTGTACTGTCATTTTTTGTGGGGCTGTAAAGTAAAACTGGGTTACAGAGTCATAACACAACAGCTAATATGAAGCAGTAAATAAGACACCATTACAACACCATTACAGCATGACAACACAAATGTACCTTAAGGAAATGTGAAGCAATACTACAAAGGAAATATAAAACTGCTTGTGAAAACAATAAATAAAAAAAAACTTAATATTGCGACAGCACATAACCATTGGCCCACAACATGGAGAATTTCCATGTGCATTATTTTATCCTGATGATGTGAAAATAATCTAATATTTGCTCCAATTTGTAGGACAATTGCCGGTAATTCAACCTGTTTAGTTAACAAGCTATCAGCTGAATTAGAAAGTTTACCTTAGAATAAAACATTGTGATTAAGGTTTGCACACAATTAATTTCCTGGCTAGCAAACATGTATAAATGCACCTACATCTTTAGATTCCATTAATCCTTCTTTAGTTTACTTCATTTGGTCAACTCTGTGGAACACATCAATTATGAATTTAATGCAGCATTTTTTGTAAATACTTTATTTTGGTTAAGACTGATATATTCTGACTTGATGTTGACAGCTGTTCATTTGTAAATTCAAATTGATTGAATTTACGCAGAGTAGTATTTACGGTAATTTCAGTTAATTTTGTTTTCACTTAATGCATTTGTATTGTCCGTTAATACTCTCATCTGTTTATTATTTTTCTTTTCAATTGCTGTTTTGACTCTCTGGACCACTAAACCACCTGCTTCTAGCACCAGTAGAAATGACAGAGATAAGCAAATGGACAAACAGACTGCCAATCCTGCCCTCAATTTGTCCTTTCGTAACATAAGTGTGCAATTACTCCAAATAATTTTGCACTGGCTAAATTTTGCTTTGTAAATAAGGCTGTATGTGTCATGTTTTCCCCACCCCACTGTGGTGTTCCCTTCACTACCCTTTTTCTTGTTACTTGAATCAGATGAAAACCCCATGGTTTTTTGCCTATAAACCCCCAAATGTTCTTGCCTATCTAAAAGCAATTGTCTCACCATATCTCCCACCCTTTGTGCCTCAGGTTCAACATGTTATGAATCATTGTTCCTCCGTAGACAGGCAAATCATGCCTTATGACTTTTCTGTAGTAGCACCCAGACTGGGGGGGGGGGGGGGTTATAAACTGCCATTATGTGTCTGTATGATGGAGTCCCTTGCTGTCTTCAAATGTAGACAACAAACCTAACACTTCAAGAACCACTTCAATGATCTCTAGTCACTTCTCCAAAGCACTTCATTAATCAGCATTCCTTCAATTCTTTACACACACACACACACACAAACACGTGCGTGTGCCTACATATGTGTGTGTGTGTGTGTGTGTGTGTGTGTGCAAGTGTGAATATTGTAAGTATTCCTTGTGAGAGGATCCATCATTCTTAATGATATCCTTAGATTCAATCCTTATAGTAGCATTTTTTCTTGGAGACAAGTAAGCACTATTATATGTCACTCTGGGAAAGAGCATTTACTACATGTGGTAAATATAAATGGAAGTGAAAATGTAAATATGTTTTCAAAGTTTCCATATCTCAAGATTTGCCTAAATTTCAACTTCAGCTTTTGCATTTTTGTTTGGGAAATCGTAAACACTGATATAATAACCTAATCTTACTAATCCTTGAAACGGTAATCATACAAATGTTTAAGCCTACACAAATTCTGATTAATCTATTGGTAGGGTACATTCTAAAATTTGAACAGGACAGTGAAATTAATTGAATTTGGAGCACAGATGTAAAAGTACAACTTACACAGACCATCTGAGATAAAACGTAAAGAAACCTAAATTCAGACCCTGAGTAACATTGTTCATGAAGTTTGATTTTGCCTGTTTGACCAAGTTTGACGCATTATATGTGGTCAGTCCTACTCCGTAATACAAGTCAATCCTACTCTGTAATGATGAGACAAAGGCACCAGAGTCCAGTACTGGCACAATAATATACTGTTTAAATACTAGAAGAGCAGTATATAGTATGCAAAGTGTACATTTGCAAATCAGGTAACCTTATTAATCATTAAAGAAATCGTTTAGTGCGAACCATGGAAGCAGGAGTCCTGCACTGGCCACGCCGTGCTATATGAACAAATATAAACAGATAATATTAGGATCATGGGTGTATTTTGCGGTAGAAGTTTTCGTTATGGTCTCATTTAGATTTCCTGACCAATATGTGCCATTAATCTGAACTTAAGATACAAACCTGGAGTAGCCCTATATCAGTTTGAAGCACTGTAATTGAAATGAATCACTGTTTTAGCTTGAGTGGATGATAAAAGAGACATATACTATGACTAAAAGATTATAAATATTTAGGACCCTCTTAAAATGAGTCAAATTCTTTTGAGTTTGAGCTCTCTGGTTTCCCCATTTCTGGGCAGAATGTGAAAATGCTATTATGAATGGAACCTCTATTTTTGCACTGCTCTGATGTTACATAATTTCATTAACCTTTTATTGTGGTCATTAGACAAGCCAAAACACACTAATGGAAAAGACAGGCAGTAAAATGGTAATTAGGCGTTTTATGAAAGGGATTCTTGATTAGCACAGGCAAGATAGAAAGATGAATGGTAATCATAAGCAATGTGTGGTACTTTTGATTACTCTTATCCAAAGGGGAAAAATTAATGAAAAGTCAACCAACCAAATGCTATCTCAGTTCCAAAAAGGTTAAAACCTTAATTCTGATCGCTTCAAATACATATCACCCTGTCTATGAAGCCAACGTGGATTAGACGATTAGATATTTTCTCAAAAATTTGGTCACACAATGTAAATTATCAACAAAATTCAGCACACACACAAATTTAACATAAAGACATGTTTAGAGTTAAGACAAAAATAGCAGGTGTAAACAACACATAGAGGCGCATGAGTTGCCTGAGCAGTATCTTTTGATTTCACATAATTCACATAATAATTGCATTTGCCAAGAAACGCAAATGCAGGTGTTTCTGAGGAAGAAACTGCGAAGCAATATATAGACTGAGATGGGATACAGTTTCACTGCCCTGTACTGATTTAGAAGAAGAGCTGAAGTCGTCAAGTTCATCACAACAATGCAGATCCTGTCTTTGTTGTAAGTTGGGTTACAAATGCATTGCATTTTTTATGCAGCTGGCAGTTTTCAGCATTACCACTGATTTCACAACTTGTGTTATTCATCTGTAGCTTGGTGTGGGTTATTAATATGTATGAAATCATTTACATGGCAGTTTTGATTGGCTTTCATCTTGGGCACAGATGAATTCACAGCAAGTTGACAATTGTGTTATTGCCAAAGTAATAGGAAATAAATACAGTGCTGCGCATTTTGCGTGGCATAGTGTGTTTACTGTCAGTTTTTCTGAATTTGACAACATTTTTGTGACAGTACATTTTAACAGGTTTGGTCAGCTGTATGTCATAAAGAATTTGTCTGAAAAAGTGGAACAATAAAATATAAATGATCAAAATCATTTAAAAAAAAAAAACACAGCATAGTTCACACCTTCAGTCTTATGTCTAAATTGACATGGCTTCACACAAAGCCAAGCCCAGTCAAATCTATCAAGCCACTGAACCTTCCTGCCCATTGTGCAAAATAAACAGCAGTACAATGGCACGAATGCGCAAATACTTTTCCGTGGCAAGTACAGAAAAAGCAGGAAATTCAATAAATACACAGAGTATTAAGTACAAAGGACAGTGACGGTCACAAAGGCCAGGGCGCACTTGAAAAGTCACGACAACATCGTCTACGTTTTGGTGGCTTGGTTATGTGTCACAGCGCAAGCAGCACTGAGGTGTAAAGGATAATGGTAGACAGGGTTAGCACGGAGGCTGCTGTGCATAAATACTGTATGTTTATGGCTGATGTGTGAAGGGGTGTTGCTCTCTCGCATGTCTTCTCTTAGCATGCGATTTTTATTGGGCCAATGAAACAGGCATATGTGAGACCATACTGGTTGTGACACCATCTGGCCCACTGAAATTAGGTTTCCCTCTCTTTGTGAGCTGTTTGTCATGTCTGAATTTGTATTATCCCAGCATGTTCTACCCTATCATATTTTGCCCTGCGCTAATGATGGGGTAGGGTGGAAGCTTAGTCCTTATGGTTAATGCAGTGGTTGTGCTTAATCTCCACTAAGAAGGATATTAGAGAGAGAATTCAATATCATGTTTTAAATATTGAAAGCTTTTTAACACACTTCCTTTTCATCTTGGTTTTTATCACCAGAAAGCCTTGAAAACACACAAACTACCAGCTTTCTTGCCCAGAACCTAATGATTTGGTGATGGGTCAGATAAGAGATCGTTTTATTTTGTTTCTGGTCTCGGTGCAGCTAAAAAAGTGACTCTCTAGTACTGAACTAGTGTTTTTCATTCATGAAAGCTTAAAGTAAAGCATTTGCCAAGGTGTAGAACACACAAGTGATTTATAGCGAAGATTAGTCTTCCTTCTTACCATTGCTGAGGCTGTGGGTAACTGACCTGATAAAAAGGACGTATATTTAAGGAAAGCTGTTGGTTTAATTCAATACTGCCATTGTTGGCAATCATAGTTAATGCATTCATTTTCTGTGCATTTCAGAGTTTATCTTGAAGGTTAAGGCAGTATATTCCCTTAACATACAGCAGAAACCAGTTTTTGAGGCAGCTTTCAGAGAAACCTTCAACAATATGCAAACGTTCCATTCTGGCAGACATGGTCATGTAAATGCCATGGATCTATGGGCCTTTGCCCAATTACTCTGGCAGTTGACCTTTTGTTGCGCATGTGCTTATTTTTTGTGCAAGAGAGGCAAAATGAATGAGAGATCAGAGTGAGGAAAGATCTGAATACACTAGATGAGGTGTACTAGTGTGTTTACATGGTTTTGCATGATGTAACCAGTCCAGTGTAAACCGAATTAAAAAACATTGATCCAAATCATAGATGGATACAGGTTCAGGGGAAAGCCTGGTGAATTTAAGGAATGAATAATGTGACCAATCAAAAATAGACAATAAATACAATGTAAAACACACACCATTTTATTCCATGTTACCCCATACCAATATACAAGTAGCTATATTTTTATTAGATATTGGTCAGTGTTATGCACCAGCCATGTCTATAGCCGGCCAACCAGTTTAGGAAATGACAGCAGTTATCCTCAAGGTGTCGGAGAATGAGTCAGACGGGAATGACAGGGGAACGGCGGCACTGAGCCATCTGAGCGGCAGGCAGGGCACCTCGCAAAACACTGCCAGTGCCGCACCGCACGGCTGGACACCGTGCCAACCGCAGCCCGTTCGCTCCAAGGCTAATGCGGAGACGCTAGGTCTGATACTAATCACTTCATCTTTAATTACTGTTGGTGTGCAGTGTGCTGACGTGGGACCCACCCTTGTTGGTGTCGTTTTATTCTTCCTGTGGTATTTAAGTTTATAATGTGGAGTAATTGCTCTGTTCTTGTTGAGCATATTCATTCCTGTTGAGAAGTGATGTAAGCACATCACGGAGATATGAATGGAAAGGCCATGGGGTAACAAGAGAGAAGGGAAGTGAGGAATGCGATGGATGTATGGACGTAGTCTGCTGCAGTTGAAGTAAATGTGTTCTGCATAAAACGTGAGTCTTTTAAGTGTCTTTTAATCTGACGTGTGATACGGGGGGTTGATGGTTGTGCTAGACACTTATCATTATCCCTGATGAGACCATGTATTCTGGCATGTAGTTGCTGGAATTTTAAAATGTTAGCTTGAGGGGAAAAATGCTGTTTTCACACATTACTTTTCTCATGTATCATCTTTTCATAATCTACTTGCTGTTCAGAGATATTGCTTATTTTCCATAATTATAAAGTATTACTATTCCTACTAATTGACAAGTATTACTACTACAAACAACACAAAGTAGTTTGGGTCTCAGCAGTTAATGCTGGCTGTAACACTTTCCATAAATCTCTAACAAAGTTAAGGTACTTTGCAGAGGTAAGCTCAACTAATGTAATTGCTACAAGCCCTGAAATTCCCAGACTTATTAAAATCCAGTTAATGGCTGCATCTATTCACAGACATTTTCAAAGCCTGAAGATGAACAGCTTCATTATAAGGCTCACAGGGGAGGTCAAATATGTTTGTGTGCATACAATTCAGTTTAGGGATGTGAATTGCATAATGTGATGCTCTTTCCAGTAAGGTGGGAAGGAGAAAGGAAGATTGTACTGTAAAATGAGACGTTGTTATGGTTGTTACCCTCATAGCAATTACCTCATGGCCACAAACAATAGCAACAAACCGAGCTACTGTAGGGACAAGGTATGATCACGACTTCTCATCAGTACTTAAAACAACGCATTCCCAATGCGTTAACAACACATCACGGCATGCAGTAATTTTCATAGTCCTCATCCTTGGATATTCTCATGCTGCACATTTCAGCTACTTCTAGAACGCCTAACACAGCACATCAGCTAATTACTTAAACCTGTCAATGGGTATATGTTTGTTCAGGGTAAACATAAAGATGTGCTCTGCAGAGGTGCTTGAGGATTAAGGACTGGAAAACTGCCACAGACTGTTGCTGAATAAACAACTGAATAATAATAGACTGATTACAGATCTTCCATAACCAACTGCATTGTAGTTGTGATTCATCTCATTTAGAAAATTACAGCATTTCTGTCATTTAGGGTAGCCAACCAGTGATTAATCACTCTGCGAGGTGAAGCTTTATAACCCTTTCATTTAACGGGATGTGTGGAGGAGTGGGCTGACTCTGTAATGATGTGGAAGTGGAGGAGTATTGACTGAAGGTAGAGGGCTGAAAATGACCCTTCATCAGACAGGAAGGGGAAATGAAGATGCACCCATAGGGATTTTGGTGCAGCCATGCTGATGACTCACTATGCGTGAGCCATTAAAAATTCATTGTCAAAACTTTTGTCAAACAGAGCTGGCAAACACTAACTTGGTGATGGGCAGGAGAGCAGTGGTTCAAATGCTGCCATGAAAAAAAAAGAGCATTCTGTTGAGTTATCTGACCCCACACGAAAGTCCACCACAATGAGACCTTTTTTAATAATCATATAGTAAATTAACTTACAATGATGTGAAGCTAATTTTGCACTAACAGCCTCGTTCCTTGGGGTCATAGGAATAGTTCGTTTTTACTCGACTAGAGTCTTGCTTCTGAGTTAATAAACAGAGCGTTTCATTGACCGCCACAAGGTTGTAGACTGAAATAGTAACAGTCCACATTTATAATTACTTTAAGATGCTTACTGCCAGGCTCATTCATGTGGATGACTGAATGCAGCTCTCTGTGGAGCTCATAAAAAGAAATATCCAGGCAAAACTCATTTCTTTGGAATTTGACAGAAGGTTGAGGTCACTGTGTTCAGCACCAGGTTGTGACCACTTCCCCAATCATGAATCACATCAGCTCTAACCTCGCTACAGATTAGAAGCGAAATAGTCCACCACAGTGTTTGTTAGATTTACTAAGGAAGACTGTGTACTTATCTATGTTTGTCAGTTGAGGGCTACAGTCTCTGTTTGTGACAGAGACTGAGAGCTGCAATGAAGAGTTTGCAAGAGGGCTTAATGCGTCTGCCAGAGAAGACCAGACTGTTTTTCAGTTAGGATGTAAAAGGGGGGGGAAATGTGCCGTATCTACAAAGCAGTCAGGAACAATGCACCATGAATGGAGGGGTCTTCGCAAGCGTATCAGAGCTTAGCTATATCCAATCCAAGCTCTCAATTTGCAACTCCAGCTGCGTGGGTGCTTTTCCGTTTTAATTAGCCATGCTCGGCTTCAAAGTGGTGCTCTCTTTGGGAGATGTTGCATCTAAACCTCTCCTCAAGCAGAGAGCTCTGCCATTTCTCGTTACTGAGCTTTGTGGTCCAGAGACAAAACATTTTATGAACAGCCAGAACGGTACTGTCCTGAAAATTATTGTTGAATTGTGGAGGCTTTGTTAAAGTTTATGAAGTTTATGTATTTGAGGAACACCTCAGACCCAAAAGTATGTGTCTCTGCAGCATTACAGCATTCCTTTTCTGGTCATAATCCTGGTTGTACAGTTATGTTTTTCTTTTTTTTGGTGGTGGTGGTGGGGGGGGGGATCTGGCTGCTTTTGATTTTATAGGAAAACGTTTTATAATGAACTGAACTACTGAACTGCCTTATTTTGCTTCCTAGTTCCCTCACGAAAGTATAGTGCATCTCACTGGAGACTCCAGAACATTGCACAGGAATCCATGGACAGCTCGGATGAGGAGTTCTTTGATGCCCGAGGTAAGAGATGATCTTATTTGTACTGGCTGCAAAGTTTTGTGAAACGTCTTTATAACAGTCGTGATTTTGAAATAAAAATGATTTGTGGTACCAGCCTGAAGTTTGGATGTATGTGAGGAAGGAATTAATTTCCTAAATGAACGCTAGTTGTTTAGTGGGCATTACAGAGTTTTTTATTTGAAAATGAATAAATTAATTTCCTCTTTGAATGACAAACATGCATTCAGTTTAATGTCTAGAAGTCCATGAAACATCTATCAAAGGGAATAAAAAATAAATAAATAAAAGCATGCACCCGAAAACACACACACACACACACACACACACATTATATTTATATATAAATCCCTCTTAAGGTGTCATATATATCATCTCATCTTCTTTTCTACTTAGTCCATTTCAGGGTCATGATGGCAATAGGGAGAGAAACCAGAGAAGCAAAGATATCTCTGTACTCCACAACTTCCTCCAGCTCCTCTTGGGGGATCTCCAGGCATTTCCTGGCCAGCTGTGAGATGTAAATCCCCCTGGATTTTGGGTCTACCTCAAGGCCTTGTCCCAGTTAGCATACTCGTATAATTCCATCTTAATACAACCAGGGGGCATCCATATCAGATGCCTGAACCACTTCAGCTGACTCCTCTCAACATGGAGGAACAGTGGCTCGTCTCTGAGCTCCTCCACGATAACCAAGCTTCTCACCCTGTAATGGAGAATGAGCCCCACGACCCAGTGGAACAAAACTAATTTTGTTCACTTGTATCTACAATCTCTTTCTGTCATTATCCAAAGTTCACGACCTTAGCTCAAATATGGATTGGTAAATTGAGAGTTTTTCTTTATAAGTCAGCACCTTCACCACTAGGCTTGTGAGGTTATATGTGAGGGAGGGAGTGTTTACACAGACAAGGCTTGTGAAGTTGTATGTGAGTACAGCGACATTACTGCAGCACTTAACCTATTGGCGATCTTACAATCCCTCATGAACAAAACCACTGAGAAACTCCAGTGGTTTGGGGGAGGCTCTCACCCTCTACCCAGAGGGAGCGTTCCATCTTTTTCTGTGAGATAACCATAACCTCAGACTTGGAGGTGCTGAACAGCATACTAACCGCTTCACACACAGCTGCAGACTGCTCAAGCATGCACTGAAGCTCTCCATACAAGGAACCCAGGACAACATTATGCAACCTCTGCCTGCCAGAAACCCTGCTGTCCTTGGCCACAATTTGCCAACCGTTGCCTTCTCCAAATTCACAAAACGCATGTATGCTGGATACTTAAATGTTCCCTTAACTATCTGAGAGAGTGCTTGAGCTGGTCCACTATTCCATGGCCAGGACAGAATCCATATAGTTTCTCCTGAGTCTTGATTTTTAACAATCGGATGAAGACTCCTGACCAGTATCTCGGCATATATGTTTTCAGGTAGGATGACAACTGTTATAATTCTGCAGTTTTTACACATTTTCTGGGCCTCTTTCTTAAAGATGGGGACCTCCACCCCGGACTTCCCAATCCAGAGACACTGTTCTCAAGGTCTTTGTGATTCTGTAGAGGTGTATCAGCTATGACAGCCCCCCAAAATCCTGGGCCAAAATCCTAAAGTTTGGAGCTTTACCGCTCATGCGGAGCACTGCATTGTGTCCTTCCTTTCCCCTCTTAAGCTATCATAGCATTTTCCAGAACCTTTTTTCTTGGGTCGCCACCATAGCAGACACCAACCAGCTTTTTTCCTCAGCTATGTACAGCTCCTTCCACAATGGAAGTCTTGAACAATGTCCATTCAGACTCCATGTTCACGTTCTCCTCTGGAACATGTGAGAAGCTCATCTGCCAGTCTTTCCCTTCACTACACATTTGGACCTATCAGGTCTGTTCTCCTTTCAGCATCTCTTCACCCGGAGTCTCCAAAACATAGGGACCACCAAGTCAGTCACTGACCATACTGACCAAGGAGATCTGGTACCAAGTACATTTATAAGTATATTAATGCTGGGTTCAAACACTCTGTTTATTATTGAAAAAAACATGGCTAGCCCAAAAGCCCAATAACAACACTTCTCTTAATTGCCCATTCATCTCTGAAGAAGACTCCATATTTAAGAGTAATATTGTTACATTGGTGCATTTCTAAAATAGTTAAACTGGTATTTATAGTTGGGTTTCATCTGAATTAAACTCTTTATCTTCTCAGTAGTTCGGCGGCTGCTATTTGACACTGCACATTATCAATCGATTTCCCCCTGTCTCTCTGAAACACTCAAAATGGCCCTGCAAATCTCTCTGTGTTGGATTTGAGGAGATGTTGGACTGTGTATAAACGTAATCTGTTTGTTTAATATTTATCTCTGGAATCACAGTGACTCAGTGTTCATTTTCAAGGCTCCTCACAGGCTTAATCTAATCTGCACTGGAGAACTAAACTACATCTAATATCTGTGGGCTTATATAAGTAATAAAGGACTTTTTTTTCTGGGAGGAAAAAAACCAAATACATAACAGCCTCAGAGGTTCAGAGTACATTGTATTATGAGCTTTATTTAAAGGAATGCTCCAGTTCTAAACCTAAAGAAACACATTATATCCATCTTTCAGAATAGTTCAAATGTTTCTAGAGTGGTTTTTGTTTTTGTTAAAGTCTCCCATTGACTTCCTCAGGGCACAATTCCGGGCATCTTTTTGGCAGTATTGCAAGTCTCCCTGTACAGAGCACCCTTTTTGCTCTGCTGCATAAATCAAGTATTGAATTCATGCAAGTTTATTCATAATAGAGTTATTTAACTTCACAAATGTCTCATCACATCCCTCTGAACATTAAAAGACACAATTGGAAGCATCAGTTGTCGAATCAGGTGAAAAATGATTCTCCTCAATACTTCAGCCACTCATATATTGTCATATATTGTTGTTACTGTTATTAGTAGTAGTGGAGTATATGGCACTATTTTTTCCACCCTTATTTATGTGGCAAAATAATGTAACATTAAATCAGGTAACCAACAAAATCAGGTAACATGTAACATTATTGCTCATGCATGGCAAACACACTTTTCTGCTCTCGTCACGGTTACATCGTATGTGTCACGTAGGCTTTCATGCTCACCTCGGTGCGGGACATTTGCAGCTGCTTGGAAGGCCGACTGCATACATGTAGCTCTGGGTGAAGTGATCGGAAACACTGATCATGTTAAAACATATTTGACATGAAAAAGGAATATGTATTATACAAGAAGTGATCGCAGACAAAATGATGGGGTTTCTGTTGGGATTGCACAATAAGTATATATTTGTCCACATATTGTTTGCTCATTGATTTGTGGAACATCTGAACATAGATTATATAAAGTATATTACACCATGGAAAAACAGATGCTGTGCGTCATGAATGCGCCCTTTTGATCTGTGCAGTCCTGTGGAACTGGTCTGCCTTAATAACTGTTTAAATCATTTGTGAGCTGCTTAAGGTTTTCAGTGAAACAGTAGACATAAACGTTACTTTCCTATTCATGCCAAAAGCAGAATAGTGAGTGGAGTGTCCTGATATGATAAAGTAATACAATTTTTATCAGTGACTCAAACATTCCTGCTGAACAGTATGCTGAGCTATAATTGATTTCAGTTATTCATGATGCACAAATGTCTTGATAGTTATTTTCTAATGACAAGCAGGTCCTGTTAATTTAATTTTTTATGATTTTCTTGTTAATTTCAGGTATAATTTTCTAGGCTTGAAATGAATTGTATTGTATTGTATTTAATTGTATTGCATTGTCTGTTTTTAACAATGGCAATAAATCAGTTCTTGGTCCAAGTTTCAGCATTAACGTTTTCATGAGGGTTTTGTTGTATGGCCTTTGTATATTAAGCACAAGCAAAAATTCTATAGCATTTCTTTTACTTCTATCTGTTTTATTGGCAGAAACTGGAGACGATGACACATTCCACTGCATTATGATGGTAGTCCAGGAATGACCCAAATATTTAATGAGCCCATCTGTACAGACCTGGCAAGAAGGGCTTCCAATTTGTCAGCATCATTCCCTTATTTTAATGGCCTCTCATGGGAATGAGAGCTCACTTTTTCACCTGATCATTATCCCCCTATATGTGGGGTAAGTGAAGCCACTGCAGTTCCTAAATTAAATATAAGATGACAACACTTCAGTTACCAAGCAGAGAGGCATGAAGCCTCATGTTTTATATAGTTTATATTATTAAGGTTTTATTAAAGTGAAATTGGCTTTTGGTACCTGTCTATTTAGTAACATACAGTACTGTGCAAACGTTTTAGGCCTCCATTATTTATATATATTTGTTATGTTAGCAATAATACAGCAGCCATATGTAATTATTTCTCAAACTCTGTACATTAGAATACGACCAGAAAATTCCGGAAATTTGTATGCAGTAGTAAAAAATGAAAAAGGCCTAAGACGTTTGTACAGTACAGTATGTGTGTGCGTATATATACAGTCATGTAAAAAATTAGGACACCCCATTGAAAACCTTGGTGAACCTTTTTAACATATTAAACATGTAAAATTCGATCCTCTTTTTAACAACACTGGGGGTGTTATAACTAAACAGGTAAAACTGAATATCTTTTAAGAATTTGTAGAACATAATAAATAGAAATGTCATTTTCTTGTGACGACACCCCCACATTTATTACTTTTTACAACGTCTAAAATTAGAATCAGTTGCACCACTTCAGCTGCAAATGATTAGACCATGGTCTGAGAGGATTTTGGACGAGGCTATCCTATATAATTCAGACATTAGTTTGGTTCGCTCTTGATTGTTGAAGTGAGTGGTTTCACCATGGTGTGATCCAAAGAGCTCTCTGAGAGCTTCATAAAGAAGGGTGTAGATACATATGAGTAAAGGAAGGGGTTTAAAAAGCTCACAACCAATTAGAAATCAGCCATTCCACTGTCCATAAAATAATAAAAGTGAAGAATCCTTAAAACAACTGTCAACATGGCCAGGTCAGGCTGTCCTAGCAAGCCCAAGAGCAGACCACAAAATGCATAAATAAGTCTCTACAGTTCTAAAATGTAATCACGGGGCCTACAGGTAGCTCTTGCCACAGATGATGCCAAAGTGCATGCATCTATCATCAGCAAGGGACTGTACAGGTTTGATTTTCATGGGAGGTGTGCAAGGAGGAAACCTATGCTGTCTACCAGAGGCCTGTGGGAGCTTAAGAGTCCTGCATAACATCTTATCCATTTTCATGCCCACACTCTGGATGGACATCTCAGGTATTGTTCCTGGGATCTGCTGTAGCTGCTCTTCCTGTTTAGGGGTCATAGCTCATAATATTCCATTTGTCACAAGAGCTACTGCTGCCTTCACCTTCCACATTTCTTCTAACTTTTTTTAGTATTCTTTTATTTAGTATTCTTTTATTTAGTATTCTTTTATTTAGTATTCTTTGTTCCTGATGTTGCTATCAGTGACAGCAGCAACACACACACACACACACACACACACACACACACACACACACACACACACACACATATGGAGTAACATAAGATACAGTGCTCATAAAATAATCCAAATACTTGTTCAGAGACAATTCAGAACAATAAGTCCTACCTTATACAAATAACAATATTACTAATATTAAGTCATACCTTACAAATGAAATAATAATAATAGCAACAATAACAAGGATACAAATAATAGTGTTTTCTTCTTTCATGCCTGACAATCTGTGCTCGAGACTCCACAAAATGAATTACTCTACACCTAAAGCCACATTCAAAACTTCAGCTAGCAGTTGATACTTTAATCCCCAATCATCACGTTTTGTAATTTTATTGATTGAGACAATATCTGGAGTGTTTGGTGAAGATCAAATGATAAAAAACTAATTTTTCTTTTTTACGAGTTCTAGCTGATTAATAGATTCCAGCTGATGTGTAGACATTCGCGATGAAATCTTCTATGTGATCATGCTGAGCAATATACAACATGCATTCATAACAGGTGCTACCGATTCCACTGGTGCTCTCTGACTGCTATGTAATAAGCAATGCAGTCCATGTTGTGAAGAGTACCACAGAGACGAATTATATTGTAGGTACAACCTGCAATCAGGCTTTAATTGTAAAACTAATCACTTGTTCATCAGTTGTCGCATTTTGTGAGACAGCATGATACTGAATGATCCGCAAATTACAAATATGCAAGTATCCCCTGCAATCTTAGGTTAGTCATCATGCTAGTCCAGTGTTGGCTCTGATGCAACTGATAGTACTGATCTCCACGTACTGTCCATCTGCATTCCTCCAGCTCAGTTGTATGTGAGTACCGGTACAAAGGTCATTGGACTAATCCGAGCACACCAATCCGAACGCACTAATCCGAGCACCCCAATCCGAACGCACCAGTCCGAGCGCACCAATCCGAGCACACCTCAAAACTTGCATCCTGTGAGTCCAGTTGCGCTTCTTCTTAAATCCCCCAAAACTAGCCTGTTGCTGACAAGGGGATCTTATGTTTTGTAAGATCCAGAATAGGTTATGCAAGTAGTGTAACCCCCCCCTCCCAAAAAAGTGCAACTATACACTCACCGGCCACTTTATTAGGTCCACCTGTCCAAGATGTTTGTGCCTATCCGAGATGTCCGAGATGGTTGTGCGTAAAAATCCCAGTAGACCAGCAGTTTCTGAAATACTCAGACCAGCCCGTCTGGCATCAACATCCATGCCACATTCAAAGTCACTTAAATCACCTTTCTTTCCCATTCTGATGCTCAGTTTGAACTGCAGCAGATCGTCTTGGCGGATCGTCTTGATTCGACATTTGCGTTAATGAGCAGTTGGACAGGTGTACCTAATAAAGTGGCCGGTGAGTGTACATACACTTGCACACACACACTCAACATGTTTCCATATTTGCACGTGTATAGATCCACATTTGGACACTTGGCAACTCTTGTTCATTTTAACTTATACAGAACTCTGGATCACTTTACCTTCTCTGCACCGTTATATCATAGTTGTACTGTATTTGCATGCGAATGTTTTGTATTGGTATGCATGCAAAACTCATGGCAATACTTCGCAGAGAAAAGGTAATATTGTACAGGTGACAGGCGTTAATAATCAGGAGAGGCAGATCTAATGGATGCGCAAAGGGAACCGGAACTAGATTGATGCATGGGGGTTCACTCACTACTGGGACTCCATGAAAAGACTCCTGGCCTATTAACTTTATCTTTCTCTCTTCTGCTATTAACTTTATCTAGCTCATCTTCAGAAAAGCCATCTTACATTTTACTGTACTTATATACCAGCTACAAATGCACATGTGACAAATAAATATCTTGAATATAGAAACTGGAATGATTCTTCAAAAAGTTCTTCAAAAACTATCATGTCTTGTCTGAACTCTGATATTCACATCACCTTGGCATGCTGGCCAGTGTTCAGTATCACTGACAAGATACACCCTTGTTCCAAATGCAGATACTAAAAGACGAGAAATTAAGCCTCATGTCTTAGTGAGAGGCTATTCGTTTCACAAAGAAAAAACACTTCAAATGCAAGTCCTGCTGGTTCAGGCACAAAGCATCTCCTCTCTATTTCTTTCTTGCACTACAACCAACACCTCTTTTGTCAGGTACGCCCAAGGGATGCCTGCTACTGTCCAGGTCTCATGAATATTTCATGTCCCTATGCTTAAAAAATGGGGTAAGAATTCCTTTAAGATATACTAAGGTGGTTCAACAGGAAAAAGAAAACATCCCTACCTTCCTTAAACAATTTTAGACTTCATGGTCTTTGATTGAAATTTACAAGTGCAGAAGTTTAATGTTTCTTACATTCTTTTCCTATGAGAAAACTAGACTACTAACTTTAATGCATTTTGTTCAGTTGATTCATATCCAATTTGTAGTAACAGAATTCATAGTAATCACTAGTTGACAATTTTGTCAAGTTATGAAAGACATTACTCATATTGATAGCTTTTGCCAATAAGTCTGAGTAGAAAGTGTCCTTTGTTCTTGCAGTGTACACAGTCTTCTGATCATTCTGGTAAGTTAAGGTCTGAAGGAATTTCTAGAATCATAATTCAAAATATGTTTTAGCCTGACGAATAGTTCATGCTTTGCCAGCTGTAGATTTATGACACCAAGGTCCTGAAAAAGGGGACAGAAAGTCAAGTGGTCAAGCAGAGGTGATAAGGACTGAGTGGGTGTTTATGGCTGTTGTTGCTAAGGTCATGAGCCCCATGGTGAAAAATGGCAGCGAGGCAGCCTGATCTTACCAAAGATTTTTATCAGAGAAATGAGGTGTAGACTATCTTTGCTACAAGGTTTTCAATTAGGTACCAGTCAACGAGTTTCTTTCTCGATTTTGCCATTCGAAGTTCACTGGCTAAGGTCCCTATATATATATATATATATATATATATATAGGGACACCTATGCATTTTACTTACAGGAGTATACATCTAATCCATAGGCATTAATATGGAAATGGTTCTCTCTTTGGAACTATAATAGCTCACACTATTCTGGGAAGGCTTTCTACAAGATTTTTGAGTGTGTGTGTGGGGATTTTTGCCCATTTATCCAGAAAATCATTTGTGTGGTCAGACACTGATATTGGCCTGACTTGCAATTTCTGTTCTAGTTCATCCAAAAGGCTTTTGATAATAAAGAGGCAAGGGCTCAGTGTGGTCCAGGCATGTTCTTCCACACCAAACACGTCCATCCATGCCTGGATGAACCTTCCTTTATGCACTGGGGCACAGTTATATTGGAACAAAAAAAGTCCTTCCCTCAAAGTTGGAAGCAATATATAAAAATTGGTATTCTGAAACATTAAGGCTTTTCTTCACAGAGATTAAGAGGCTGACCTCTGAAAAACAACTCCATAGCATTATCTCATTTTCACCTAAATCTACTAGTACGATCAGGCAGGTAAGGTTCTCTTGGCATTTGCCAAACCCAGACTCGTCCATCAGACAGATGGAGAGGCACCGTTCATCACTCCAGTGGCGGTGTGCTTTACAACCCTCATATCTGACGCTTGTCATTGGGCATGGTCATATAAGGCTTGCTTGCAGCTCCTTACTTATGGAAGCCATGAAGCCCCTGGTGGAGTTTTTGTGCTGATATTAATGCCAGAGGAAGTTTGGGATTTTGTAGTTACTCAGCCAGCAGAGCTCAATAGTTTTTATGCACTATGCACCTCAGCACTTGGCAAACCTACTCTCTAACTTTACTTGTCCTGCCACATCCAAGTTTTCAATAAAATCACTGACAATCGTGAAATATTTAGGGGAGAAGAAACTTCACAAACTGACTTGTTGCTATGGTGGCACCCTGTGACAGTACCATGCATGAATTAAGTGAAGCTTTTTAGAATGACCTATTCTTTGTAAATGCAGACTGCATATCTGGGTGCTTGATTTTATACACCTGTGGTAATGAGACCTGAATTCAATGATTACGAGGTGTATTCCAATATGTTTGTCCATATAATGTATGTGTCTCATTAACATTAATGGTGTGGACACAATCATCTAGAATCTTGTAAATTACTCCATTAGTATGCTACCTCTGTTTGTGTCTGTAGAGAATTATTTTTGGTTTGTTTTGTTATCGTTTTCCCCCTTTGATCTCAGTGTATCTTATTTTTTCTCTTTTTACTGCCTCTCTGTCCCTCTCCATCATTCTCTTGTTATCTGTCAGTTCCTGTCTCTCAAAAAACGAATATTCAGCTTGAATATTGCCAAAATGTCCCTGAAGTACTTGTCACGTCCAATATATCCAAACATACGACATATCTGACATATCGTATCTGACATAAAAATGTCGTTTTTCGTTTTTTAAAACCGATAACTATCTGAAGAGCTTTTAGGGTTAATCATGTTTTAATATTTCTTTCTTTTTTTTTTTTCCAGCATGAACCGCATTAACCCTTTGATTTTTTTTTACATCACCTATCAGTGTTCCTCTCTCAAACATTAGTAATGTCAGACTGCTCCTACCCCTTCAGAATGCTTTCACACCTCACCACATGCCCTCTCCTCCCCAGAGCAGCTGAGCACTCCTACAGACAGCCAGATTAAGACTAAACATATGTCTTTTTATTGCATTGCATATTGGACTGACATTACTTCATGCTTCAGATCAGCCCCTGATTCACGGCAGCACTTTCGAAAAAGGTTAAGAAAGCAAATCCAGTGCCAACTTAAACCATGGTAATACTGCAGCCAGACATTTTTCTGTTTTAGATGTAACAGCTGTGGAATGACCCCACTGCCTCAGGCTAACATTTAATGAGTGAATAGAGTAATAATGGAAAGGGTATGTGGAAGTCTATTTGACATAGCAGATTTCATTCACACAAATAGCCTAGTTAGCTCACAGTTGGAGATACACGCAGGCAGTGGGATCCATCTTCATTAGTTTCTTTATGCTGTTTTGTTCCCACGTCACTCCTCTTTGCCCATTGTCTAATCGCAGAAGGCTATTTTTGACCTTGACATTTCACATTTCGGTGCATTTTGCCTCTCGAGGTTTTACCTCCTGTGAGTTTTTTTGTTTGAAATATTCAGTCATTACATAGGACCTACAAACTTGCAGCTTCTGAGCACAAACCTAAAACGGTTGCTAAAAAGACCCACTGGTGTTTCGCTGATGATTCTTTTTAAAAGTTTTTTCAAATGTAGCCTGCTTTTAACATCTAGCTTGTGCGTACATGTGAGTGTGTGTGTGTGTGTGTGTGTATGTGTGTATATGTGTGTAGCTGAAGGCTGTCAGTGCTGAAGCTCCTGTTGTTGCCCTCAGGGCTTCTATGTCACTTGTCATTGTTGAAACAGAGGGCATCAAAACAAAGGACTACACCAACACAGTCTGCCACCAGACAGAAGAACAGACTGACATGACACATCACAAACCATGACATCCCCCTTTTTGTGAGAAATGTTAGTAATAATAATAATAAACTTATTCATGTAATTCAGTGGCTTTCTGAGTAAATAGTTTGCCCTTGTTTCTTTTTCAATCAAGCTGATATTTTACAAAGCTTGATTTACCTCAAATTTTTTATTTGCTTAATTTCATCATATTACAATGTGTGTAAGTGTATGTGTGTGTAAGTGTGTGTGTGTGTCAGTGAGTATACAAATATGCATATGCATATTAAGAATCTACTATTCAACTGTAAAATCTGGTAATCTGAACGAAACAATTTGTGAATAACAGCTGCCTTAACTAATGTGTGATGCCATTCTGCATTTAATTAGCAACTTGAACCAATAACTCTAGCAAGCGTAAATATGTTAGGGCAACTACATTGAGCTGCGGAATATACCCAGCTAATTGCTTCATGCAGCGTGTGGACCTGACCCACCTGGCACACACGAGAGTTTCATTCCAATAGCGCTTAAATAATGCATTGATTGCAAATGTCTCTGTCTCCCGGTTACCAGATGTTCTGGAGGGCAAAGCTGCCATGCTGCTTGGCATGAGCCAGTGGAATTCGAATGACCTGGTGGAGCAGATCGAGACGCTGGGACACCTGGAACGCTCGCGAGGTATGAGCGCCGCTCACGTCACGCCTTAGCTCCGGGTCGACCTCCCGCCGTCTCGTACGGGCTTCCCGGTTGACGGCCTGTTCGCCGTTTAGAGGTTTTAGCGCCATTCCGTGCAGAGCTTCTCATCTCTTGGCGAAAGAGGTCGTGGCCAGCAGAACAGCAAAAACCTTCAGACACATCGCTCAAAAACACGCCGCTCAACTGAATCGCCATTCGTTTACAGGATCCGACTGTTGGGAGATGAGGGATAGCATAGTGGCTAAATCGACAAGCGTGAGATAATGCCTGCTCTGGCTCTCTTACTTTCTCAAGCGTTTTTTTGGCTCCACAGGATTCACAGCCATCCTGTCTGGAGCAGAAGCTTGGCTTAAATAACTCTCATCTCTCATTTAACCCCAGCAGAGCCTCCGAGTTGATTTAAGGCACCACTAATACCTAGCGGCACCCTCGTTCAAACGAAAAGAAATAGGCCATGCCTGTGGAATTCGTTTCATAATTTTATGTGTTATCAGGCTGCCAGGCAGGTTATTAACGGAGCCACTTGCAGCTGAAGCTTATTATATTGCCCACACCAGAATGCTGGATAAATGTTGGGAGCTAGATTGAATGGCTTCCCACGGATCCCATTCGGAGTTTCTAGTTTACTCCAGCATGATTTGTGCACGCATTCATCACTTGCTGGTGTGTAAAAGCTGTGTATGTCTGGAAACGTAGTAGTGAGAATACTACTCTGTCATAGTGCCCCTAAAAGTAATGATAGTGTGTTTTAAGCAGTCTTTCATTTTGGCTTTAGGCATTTGTGCTGAGATTTACTGATAGTTTACAACTCAGAAGAGCAGTATGTGGATGAAATAATACAAGATATCCAGTCAATGAGGTCACAAGGAAAATAAAGAAGGAAGAGAGAGCTAGAGAGAGAGAGGGTGAGAGAGAGAGGGAGGAAGGGAGAGAAACAGGGTTAGAGAAAGAGGGAGACAGAGATAGAGAGAAAGGAACGGAGGAGAGACTAAAAGAGAGGGACAAGAAAGAACAGATAAGCTTTCAATTTGGCCCTAACCCTAGCTAATATGAAATAAATTGCAGCCTCTTCAGAATGTAGTGAGGAGTTGTAGTCTGAATCTTTAAGCTCCACTATAGTCTTGGAGGCAGCATTCAGTCCCGAGGAAGATGGGCTGTGCCCAAACAATACGTTGCATATCTCGAAGAAATAAAATGTCACACTATAAAATGTAGCACACCAGTAAAAGGCAGGAATGGCAGTTTTACTCTGAGTAAACTAAGCATCCTTGGTCTCAGAAGAATACAAATGCCAAAAGTTTTTTTTCTTCCCAAATGAGTAAGACTGATAGCAAAGAACACTTAGCAACTCTCTGACTGGTATGTCTGCTGATGTTAAGTTGGGCTTTCAAGAAGCAGAAGGCTTACGAGAATATTCCTGTGATCTTTCCTTGATTAATATTTGAGGATTGTCATGGGGAAAGGGGAGAGAGAGATGAGAGAGAGAGAGAAAGAGAAGAGAGAGAGAGCTGTAGATCTTTTCATAGCTGAGCCTACTGAGCTCAGTGAGGGACTGACGTAGATGCTAAATAAACGAAACATGAATGCTCTTTACCAGGTCAAGGTTGTGATGTTGATCACTTCTGAGCTATTTAGAGACGTCCCCCACTGCTACAACGAATTCAGAACTCAAAATTACAATGCTAGCTTTGAACATCCTCTCAAACATATCCACGTGTGAAGGCCACGTGTGTGCTGTAGAAAGATGTTTTCGCTAGTGCATGGTCTTTTACGATAAAGCATGGCGTACTTCTGCAAATCAACGGATGTTTACACTGGTCTTCAGTGAGAACGTCCTCACCCAGACGTCCGCGTGGCTGAAGCTTGGTGTGACTGGGGTGCAGTTCGGATCAGCGGTGAAGGGGAAGCCGCATTAATGAATCCTTTGACCTCTCGAGGGGAGACTGCGAACCCGCGGACATTCTTACTGAAAGAATTGCTGTTTGTTAATTATGCTTTGCACTGAGTTTAAGTGCTTAGGACTTTACATGGCTTCCAAGTCCCATAGTCACTAGGAAGCCAACAAGTGCGATGCAATGGCTGATGACTAGGCGGAAATGTCTATAAACAACCCTCTGACACATTTCAATGTGATAATTCTAGATAATTGACCATCAAATGCATTTGCGGTAATTATCGGTTTTCAAATACAGCTGTTTGCCCAGCAAGATGTTCTCCTCTGAAGTTTATAACTGCCTACGATTTATGTCTGCTTTGTAACTGCCATTTTGTTGTTCTGCACCAGTACTGAACACCATGTCAAATATTTACAAGGTAAACAAAGAAAGGTAAACAATTTGAACAGTTTATGCCCTGTGGACACACTTTGCACTTCGAGTAATAGCTTGTGTGGGGGAGGTTAATGGGAGAGATGAAATATGAGGCATGATGTTTATGTAATAACGTGGCTACTTACATTTCTCCCCTTTTCTCATCTCTGTCTCTCTCTCTCTCTGCCTGTCTATCTCTCTTTCTCTGTCTTGCTCTCTCACACACAAATGCAGACACTCAGACACTGCTTTAAAATTTCAAAGTAAATTTCAGACATCACTTTAAAATTCAGTGGTTATAAGGACACAGGCTTTAGCGATTTACTTTAATCTGTCTTTTAATTGCTCAACAAATAGTGCTCTTGTGCTACAGTTCCTGTCATTGCACTGTTACCTTACCAGTGACCTCAGGGAACGGAGTGTGGTAAAACGACAACCAAGTACAAAAGGAAGTAGCTACAGCTAAAACTGCGCAATTAATTATTTATTATCTGGCCTCTCATTTGGCCTCTGCAATTATGAAAAGCTACAATTAATGCTATCACAGTAATTTACTGCAAATAATGGTACCTGTTATTGACTCATTGGTGCCATCAGAAGTCTAATAAAACCCATTAGTCTACTGTGACAACTGGATGCAGTTTCACTGAGCAGGGTGCAGTTTGAAATGGACTGTTTTCTCATAATCAAAACTGAGATGTCTACCCAGTCTGACCATACACTGTGTTGGGAATGTACAATCTTTTTAAATTGAAATTAACAGTCATTATCAATGGCTAAATAATTATTAGTGGTTTTTTTTTTTCATTTTATGATGATCGTGTAACTGGAGTAGCAAAAGCTCTTTAAATATTAAAAGTGTGGGAGAAAGGCAAGGGCAAAGAAAAATGAGAATGTATGATCTATAAATGGAAAAGGTCTATCATTTTAGAAACTATTAACTGGAGAGCAATGGAATTTGTCTTGGGCTAAAACACCTTATCCTTTGTAAATAAAATAGTAACGTCACCAGTGCTGCTTACAGTGATGTTTCATAAAGGCATTGTGTCATTTTTAAGAAACAAACTCCCTTATAAAGACAGTAACAGGCCTGTGGGTTTTGCAAGGAGTTGTCTGTGGTGCAGAAATTTACAGAACTATCATTGCCGACAACTGCTCTGTTGGAACTGCTTCTTCCATTGAAGTCACAGAGAACATTTGTTTTCCACCCGACGGAGTTCACAGCATCTCTCTTTTCCTCTCTCGCTCACACAGAGAGTCTGTACAGGCTGAGACATCCTCGCTGTGCACCACAGAGCAGCGTGGACGGCCTAGAGGATATGGAGGTTGGTTCCTTTCATCTCTGTAGGTTCCTACTTTTAAGCCCTGGACTAACAGCAGTAAAGTGAATAGGATGTGGAAGGGCTAATACTCGTCAGAGCCAGAGCCGATTTCCAGCATCAGAAAAAACGGCGCAGTAAAAGTATCAATAAAAGAGGTGGAATAATCTCACCATTAACTTTTAAATGACCTCTTTCCCATTACGATATTTTTTATTCGTCCACCATTTTTTTCTTCTTCTTCTAATACACTCGCACTCTCAAACACAGCGGAGGTGCAGGACGCAGCATCTCGTCCTGGTGGTTCACGGAGGGCACATCCTGGACTCTGGAGGTGGCGAGCCGGGTGGCAAAGCGGGAGATGCCGCCACGCTGGCCACGGTGATGGAGCGGGTGGCGCGGGCGCATTTCCAGGAAGCGGCCGACAGCCTGCTGGTGCGGCTGGTGCCGTGCCCGTCCGTGGGCGCTGACGCCTTCTCTCTCGTCTCACAGTGAGTCCGCGGTGGTTTTGGGGGGTTTTCCTTTGCCATGCTTGGCATGGTTTCCCAAAGGCAAGATTATTGCGATTACCCTACTTCCGAGAAGGACATGACCTCGTATAAAATGAATGGTGAACTATTTAAGAGTCGAACCCTTTTTTTGTACATTTTCTGGAGTACAGAAACAAAACTCCATGTCATAGTACGGTTAAAGGATTGTCAGAGCTTACAAAAAGCTATTTATCAAGGAAAACAAAAGAAGTCCAACACGTTTTATTGTGCACTGAGAAATGAAGTAATTATCTGCATCACAGCCAATTCACATAAGAATTTGCATGTTCAGCAGCATAATGAGAACATGCTAAATACATTGGAACACTGAGTTTTTCTTGGTAAATCAAATTACTTTTAAATATTTAGTTACAACACTAAATATTTTACATAGGCATGTGTTACTTTTCCTTCTGTTCTGTTCTCACTGGGCTCCAGTTGATATGATTAGAAAATCAATACTTGGCAACCTTAGATAATGAGTTTTACACCTGCATCAACTGCTTTCACCTGTGTTATACTGGGAGACTCAGCTGACTGCTTTTAAACCAAACACTGGTTTGTTACTTTGGTTTTTGAGATCTTGTAAGAGCGGATGTTTGCCATGGTCTAAAAACTGGAGCTTCCCCTCCATAATCTTGACGTGTTTTTCTTATTTATATCTCCAAGGTATCAATGGCACCTCCATGCTAACAAAACCTCCAATAATGAAATGAATTCTTATCTACAGATGAGACTGGCCTTTCTTTTCATGGGTACGCATAAGGAGAAAGCTAAATGAGACATAATCTCCCAGCAGAGTCCGGTGATCAGTTATTAATCAACCTGCCACTCTCCATCGCACAGCACAGACTCATTCTGAGCTCCAGCCCCTTAAGACTTTAATTGGTCTCGCAGTTATTTGGGAATCAGAGGCAGTCTCTTCACTGAGGGCCTTCTTCTTCCAGTTCATGTTCTTCTCCGAGCCTTCTCCCATGTCACTTCTGCTTGACTCAATTTACCTCTGCATGCAATTTTCTTGAAGGGCCGAGATGCGAGAAGCTTTCTGATTTTTAACATGCCCCAGTTTTATTTCCAAAACTCCTCAGACAACAAAGTGTCATATTGGGTTCTATTTCTCGAATTAAATTGCACGCTTAAATCTAATTGCAGTGTCTGAGTCATTGAAGAGTTGTGCTGTATGAACACCTTATGATTCGCTGTATGCGTTGTAGTAAAGCACTGACCTTCTCGGTAATATTAAAAAGGAGCTGAGAGTCGGTAGGCGTACTTGTGTGCTTGTGTACTTAGTATTCAGGCCACATCAACAGTGCATTCGGAAATATCTGAAATAGATGATGTTTTTTTGGGTGGAGCCGGATGTGCGGAAGGATAGTTTTTATTATTTTCCTGCTGAGGTTCATGCTGTACACATGCAGTAAGCTATTAGAGAGAAAAAAAAGCACGTTTTCCTTTTCATTCTAAACATTTTGCTTTTCCACATCGCTCCTGTTTTCTTCTGCAGTCTCAATCCTTACAGCTACGATGAAAGCTGTGTTTGCAGCAGCGTGGACCACTTGCCCTTGGCTGCTCTGCCAATCCTAGCCACTGCTGCGCCTCGATACCAGGACGCCGTGGCGACAGTAATCGCTCAGGCCAATCAGGTTTACCGGAACTTTCTTGAGTCCCCGGAGGGACTGGGCTTCTCTGGCCAGGTAAACACATGTGCAAAGTGCAAACAGAGTCATGGGAGCTGAGTGTGAGACAGCCTGACTGAGCTTTTGAACTAAAAGGGCCAACTCTGAGGGTCTTATATGACTCACTGCCAGCTAAATATTTTAGCAAAATCACTTGTGACTTCTGGAAAAGGTAAATTTAGTTCATTATATGTTCATGCTACCGAATGTATTATTCCATATTTTTGTGCATATATGGGCAACATGTAGAAGTGCAGGTTAAGAGAGGGCTTTGGAGAGCAGTTTGGATATGGGTGTGGAATTGAATGGGAGGTGGGTAGTCTCCTTTGGTGGCAAGCAAACATTGCTCTCAGCAGTTTTGATCTTTTGAATCGGTTGAAAAATACCTGCTGAAAATACATGTTTTGATTTTTTACAAGCAAGTGTCGACTTGCCATACAGAAGCAATATGGAGGTTAATGAAAACATGTTAATGAGGCAGAAATGAGCCCAGCAAATCACGTGGAACAAACGCTAAGACCACAAATACGCAGCGAAACTCCAAACACCAATTTGAGTATTTAACATCAGTCTTTGTGTTTTTTCTCAGGTGTGTTTGGTGGCAGACTGTGTTGGTGGAGTCCTCTGTTTTGATGCCCTGTGTTTCAGCGGTGACAAGCGACGTGGAAGTCCCAAGACTAAAAACAGGAACTACAGCACCGAGAGCCTCAAGGTACCCTCTCACTCTTTCCCTCTCTCTGTCTCTTTCTCTCTCTTTCTTTCAGTCTTTCTCTCAAACACACACACACACACACTGTTCTCTTTCCATTTCAAACCCTGGTTTCTAGTGTTTCATGTCCATATTTTACCTTTTGTTCTGAGGTACGTTTGCTTTAAGGTACGAGTTCTTTATTTCTCCTCACATGTCCTGTCCTTCAAAACACTTCTGGCCTTCAAAATCATAGCACTTTGATTACAGAATATTGCAACACCCTTGTCTTCCTGTCCTTTGTTACTCCTTAGTAAGCTGATGTGTCCTTTTAGGAGTGGTTGGATTGGTAGAAGGTAATTAAAACCACTTCAAAGTAAGACATGAATCCAGCTGAAAAAGAACAACATTTATTTTGATGTTGCTACAAACGCCTTTCATTTTAAGACGAACAAAACTACAGATGGCAAAGAGTTGGAAATGAACCAGAATGTATTAGTGATTGTGTAGAGCACGTTTGAGTAGAACATGTTTGTCTGCCAACATATGCTTATAGAACACATATTAAGCACAGATTGTAAAAATGACTTTCTAGATGATTTAAAGTTCAGCGTTGGTTGATTATTGAGTGGACAGCCAGTTTCAGTCTACCAGCTCGTTGTAATGAATCTCCCCCCTGAATGAGTGTGGGCTTGACGTGTACTTTTTTGCCAGCGTGCTCGGTTGCCCAGGTGGTGATTTCCAGCAATCCGGCGTGTCGGGACACTATGCATTGATGTTTTAATGAGAGCTCAGCCACCTGTGCCAGAGAGGTTTGAGTACAGGAGAGGCACCAGATGCTGCGATAGCTGATGATGCCCAAGCAGTTTTGGGACTATTGGAAAGGAAAAGCATATAGAGAGTCTTAAAGACTATGCTGTGCCCTGATTGGTTGCCGCTTCATGCTGGTGTGTTGACTGGATGTAAAAATCGTGTGTTGATTGTAAAGTGTCCTTGAGATCTCAGAAAGGTGCTTTATAAGTGTAACTTCATTCATTCATTTTTTCATTCATTTATTCATTCATAAAGCCTCCCGTGTCGTATAGCAGGACATCTCAGCTCAAAGATCTTTTCATCTATGTTCAAATGTGTAAAACCGTTTAATCTTATAATCCTATTATGGGTACTTGTAAAGAGAGCTGATTGATGCAGAGGTGTGCTGTTCTTTCTGTGGGTGAGGATGCTGGTTGTTTCCCCCATCCAGAAGGGGTTCGCCGCATACAACTAATCGCTTGTTTTAAGACTGAGACCAACCAATTAAACGAGTGGAAGCAGGTGTTGGTCTACTCTTTCTGACTTGGATTGAAACCCTGCAGACCTTTTGTGGATAAGGAGAGAGCTTTCTTGCTTCGATAAAAGCTTCTTATCAAAGCCACTTGTTTTTTTTGCAGCAGCATCACATCTTGTGTCTGCGTTTGACAACATCCTAAGAGGTCTAATCTTGCTGATTTTCCTGAAAATCCCTGATTCTTCTGGTTTTCATCTTCTCAGGAGAAGCCCTGCACTGTGAGCAGCCTGAGTCCCACTCTGAGAGGCAGCAAGCGCTTGAGCAAGAGCAACATTGACGTCTCGGCCCCGAGCGAGCCGGGCCCAGCCGGGTGCCACCCGCTCGTCCGCAAGCAGAGCGACTCGTGTGATGCCGACGTTGCTGGAAGCCAGAGGGTCTTCTTTAGCAGGTTGGACCAGTGTGCCTACAGTGACTTGTGATATAGTGACAGTGCTAATAATCCTCAAGCTAAAACCTAAGGTGCTAACAACTGTTGCACCTGATATTAGCAGCAGAAATGCATACCTGTTGTATTAAATCAAAGCGATTATGCCATAATGGTTTCCATAGATATTCATCAGTGAAATTATATAGACAACCACAACCAGCGCAAATTATGAGACATTGCACACGGTCGGGATAATGTGATAGACCTGAGTAGTGCTGGGATTGATTTTACAAATCAGAATTCAAACCTGATTGGGGCTTTTCTGTCATTTAGTCTGCACTGGCAACACATATAAAGGCCAACAAAGGCATCGATAACCATAAGTTATGTTGTGAGAGCTGTCTGGAGCCCAATTAATTCTGCCATACTTATGTGGGTGACAAATGCTTTCCAGGCCCAGAGGAACTGATTTACATACAGATGAATTAGCGTGGCTGTTAGAACCATGATTAGGAATTAATGTCTACAGAACTGGGCAGAAAAATGCCCGTTGATTGATTTTCACTGTAAGGAATGCCCATAAATACCTCAAGGTAAAAAAAATTATAATATTATCAATTTTAGGAATTTCTTTGTGTCAATGTGTGTTTGATGCTGAAATGCATGATAGATTTCTTCATATTTCAGTCTTGCAGATACAGTATGTAAATTCTTTATAGGAGCCTGTAGTTTTTATTAATTTTAAAAGCATGGCTATTAACCATTATAAATCAGTACACTACATATGCGTAAATTATAAAGTTATAAAGAATTTTGCAGCTAAAGAAACAGATTGATAGGACCAGCTTTGATCTTTCTTTCTCTCCTGTGTCAGTCTATCTCAGGATGAGCAGAGCAGCTCCAGGCCACATCAGAACCCAAGCTGCTTTGACTTTGAGGTTTCCGACTGCTTTCTGCTAGGCTGCCCACTGGGACTGGTACTAGCCATGAGGAGAACGGTGTTACCTGCTGTTCAGGGTAACCAACAGCAACGCTGTACATACAGTATAGTGTATATAAAACAGAAAAAAATATGTATATATATA
>JAOXYF010000003.1:14632409-14659514 GCA_028565775.1 Sternarchorhynchus goeldii | reverse complement strand
GAAACAAATTTGTCTATATATATATATATATATATATATATATATATACACTAAGAATGAGAGTTTGAGTCCCATGAACTGCTTGAGTTGAATCCGCCTTGAGAAGGGCGGGAAAGTGTGCAGTGGCTGGTGCTTTGGGGTTCCGGGGTCGAGCCTCGCTCACGCCCCCTGCTGGTATGTGTCCGCAGTGACCCAGCTGCGACCAGCCTGCTCGCAGATCTTTAACCTGTTCTACCCGTCGGATCCCTCCGCCTCGCGTCTAGAGCCGCTACTGTACCCCGATCTCACCCAGCTGCCCCCCTTCGCCGTGCCCCGCTACCAGCGCTACCCACTGGGTGATGGGCGCTCAACTCTCATTGGTAACAGCTCTCATACACACACACACACACACACTCTCACACAATATCTCATTACTATAGAATGATAACAGTTGTCACACTGGAGTTTAACTCAATATGGTGATGTCTGTATTAGACTGGGTATTCATACCATCCATACTAGGTTATGGCTGCTTTAACGAAAGGTATCCCTGGACTTTTGTACACACATCTTGTGTGTGTTTTATTTCATTCGGCTCTGTATGGGACTTATGGGACTCTGTATGTGAAGTGAACTATTCGATTTGTAAGTAAAATTAGTGGAAGGTTGAAAGTCCTGGGTCCTTGTCTCACTCCTCCATGCACAGGAGAAACGTTCTGTGTCAGAAACATTGCGAGCCAGAAAATGTTGGCAAACTACATTTGTTTAGATGGCTAAGCTGAGGTCACAAGCAGCTTCACACATGGGTTAAGGCGTGAAATGTTGCAGCATTTGAGATACTCTTAATCTCACACACACATGCACATCCGACTCCGTTAGTTCTAATGCCAGTATCGGAGGACAGGTTTAGGAAAGGTTTATTCCCAAACGAAATACCCTTGAATAATCTCTTCCTATCTGAAGCGTTCCACAAGGGATCCTGTAGGACTCTTATCTTCCAGTGTGAAACCAAGGGATTCTAAATATCAAGACAGGATTTCACCCCATTTCATATCTCTCTTTTCTTTACTTTTTTTTCCTCCCCTCGTCTCCCCACTTCTCCAGCGGACACGGTCGTTAGACGTCCGTCCGTGGTTGGAGGAACTCCTGATGCTGTCCAGGCTCCATGCTGTGCTGGGGGTGGGTGCAGGGCAGGCAGAACCATGGCTGTGCCCTCCAGCACCCACCCTGAGAGTACTCCACCTGCGTCTCCACCTCCAGACTGCGCCATCTCACAACGTGAGTCTCGCAGAGCTGGGCTTAAGCATCTGAGAAATGTCGCATGAAAATCTTTTTGTGGTCACGTGCTGTATTTTCTGTTATACTTTTCAGTTTTCTCT
This sequence comes from Sternarchorhynchus goeldii, assembly GCA_028565775.1. NCBI lineage: Eukaryota > Metazoa > Chordata > Actinopteri > Gymnotiformes > Apteronotidae > Sternarchorhynchus > Sternarchorhynchus goeldii. The sequence goes on along the minus strand of JAOXYF010000003.1, from coordinate 14,658,156 downwards.
TTTTATATCGAAAAATGCTACATTAACAATTGTTACAACCGAGGAATCTGTTAATAAAGTTCAGGGAGCTTTAACATTTTAACAACCAATATTCACAACACACTAAAAAGGAGCATTGCTATATGTTTGCTTATGGTAAACATTCATTCATTTTAATTAACTGAGCCTTAATTACCTCAGGCTTAATGAATCTTCTGAGACAAAGCGATTAAGTGTATCAGTGCTGAGAAAGCCTTTTTTTGGGTGGGTGTAGCTTCCAGAGGCTTGATGACAAACCCCCAAAATCTCAACTATATATCATACATATTTGCGGAGCTCTGTATCATGTGACCCAGCAGTTCTGTCCTTTGTTTGAGTGTGGTTAACATGCATGTATGATGCAGATGCAGTATTCACACTGTATACTGTCTCGTTTACACACTTCGCTCTTCCTGCTAGTGTGCAGTGGGTGGTGGGGCTCCAAGCGGCTCGACTACGTGCTGTACTGCCCCGACGTGCTGACAGCCTTCCCCACGGTGGCACTGCCACACCTGTTCCACGCCTCCTACTGGGAGTCCACGGACGTCATGGCTTTCATTCTCAGACAGGTTGGCGTGTTTTTGGCACGGGTGGTATCGACCGTGCCAGCTAGCTAGACTGAAGTGACAGGGCGCTCCAGAACGGAGAAAGCTAACAGCCGTTTAGTTCTGGGTCTCATCCAGGAATGTAAAGGGTACCTATTGCACAAACAGCCGAGACTAACAAAGCAAATTTACGATGTCACAGCCTGAATCTATATGGCGAGGTCTTGAGCAGCACTAATGGATTTCTTTCAGTGTCATAGGTTTCGTTTCAACCTTTTTGGGGGGGAGGTAAATTGCTCATACCACCCAGCCCAACACATCATATGTTCCTGTGAACAGGAACCTTTGGGAAAGACATTTTACACCTAGAGACCGAGAAATACGATTATCCACAATGAACAACACACATTATGATTGGTGTATGAGTTACCTTCAGATGCTGTAATGCTCTAATATATTGGGTGGAGGAACTCTGTATAGGGATGCCGTGCACCTGCCAAACCAAGTAGTCAAACACTTGAGAAGGTAATTCAACCATGACAAGGGAAGTGGGAAAGGTCGATGTTAGCTCTTCCAGCCTTCCCTCTATAGTTTCTTTCTCCATTTGAAGCAAGCAGAAGGAAACCCAAGGGCAGGACTCTTGCATTCCCTATACTTCCTCCCTGATACTGCCAAGGTCAAGAACTAAACAACAGAACTGAGTGGATGGGCAAGATGCAGCATTTGGATGTTGCTCCCTTGGGGTCAGTCCTGTTGCGTCACACGTGGACCTTCTTCACCCCCCTCCCCCAAATTCGATTGGTTTATATGCCCCCCCGCCCCCACACAGGGAACCTCTTCCCAAGGTCGGCTGTGCGCCGCCTTCGCTGTAGTGTGGACGCCCGTGACGTCAGGATTTGCCGAGCTGACGTGAGCTCACGTTGACTGCCAGCAGGTTCTTGTGAAGACTGTAAAGCTGTGGGGCGTCAAAGCATAATTCTCCCTTAACGTTGCTTTTGTACAAAAAAAACAGGGAGAACAAAGAGTAGAAAGAGCAAAGAACAGAAACAAAATGGTGTTCAAATGTGTCACTTTGTGGACTATTTCTGGAAGTGCGCTCACTCATTTATCAGGCTCACTCATTTAACAGATAACTGAGGAGTAAAGATAATTTTTCTCTCAGCAGTAGGGACACTTGTTTGGCAGGCTGCCAGAGTTTGAGAGGCGTGGTGGGGGTGGGGGTTAAGAACAGGATCTCTGCTAGGGGAGAGGGGGGAGCATGAAACAGAGAGAACAATCATTTAACAGAGAGCAATAGTTGACTGCCAAAATGATTTCCCAAGATTATGAATTTGTCAAGTGCATGTCAGGAATATCTAGAATAACTTTATGGGATAGATGAAGAAAACATATGGGGTAGGAGTCCCTGACCGGGCACGTCTGTCAACAGGTGCTGCGCTGTGACTGTCTGAAGGCCGGGGAGGCGGACTGCTGTGAGGCCACGCCCATCTCGCCTTCCAGCCCGAGAGAGAAGTGGCTTCGCAGACGAACACACGTTAAGCTCCGGGTAAGCCATGGCACTAACTCACACCACACACATCTCAGCATCGTACCTTACAGCTAACCACAGCTCCGCTCAAACACCAAACACAGCTTGAGAAGGTACAAGGCAAAAACAGTACTAGCTTTACGAATCTGACTGCATTTACATATTCTTGTCCAATGAAATGATATTTTATTTAAAATTTGAATGGAGAATTCATCCTCAAACGCACATATACTCAATTTCAAATATTGCCTTAAAAAACATGAGTCTTTTTTAAAACCTAGAACCATATATTAGATTCATTTAGATCAGATGCAACTTTGTCATTGTGCATAGTACAGGTACAGGCAGTGAAATGGAACAGAAAGTAGTGACAAAAAACCCCTCTAAAATGCACTCAGCTACAAACTGAAAATGAAACCTCTTGAGACTTCCCAGGTTTTTCTATTCCTTGGTGACAAAAAGCCTCAGATCGTCTCTCTACCTGTCTGCCTCGAGAGAGTACCAATCTTAACAGTGTCATGCCTTTTTAATAAAGTGCCTGACGAGGTGTGGGGTTTTTTTCGCCATGTGAGCGAGATTGTGCAGGGAAAGAGGCCTCCCAGTGCTGGAGGTGTGGGAAGCTGTTCTGAGCCTCTTTTAACAGACAGGAACGTAGGCGCACTGAAGGAGGGCTCAACGATGAATCCAATCACAGTAACTTTGGCAGAGATCATGTACCGGGCTACGAGACCATCTCATCTTTGTCCGCAGAATGTGACGGCCAATCACAGAGTCCACGATGTGATTGCGACAGAGGACGGTCCGCAGACACTGGTGGGGAGGTTTATGTATGGACCCCTGGATATGGTGACGCTCACGGGCGAGAAGGTTTTTGGGATTCTCTAATTAACATAACAGGATTCTCTAATTATCATAACTGGATTCACTAATTAACATTTCATTACATTTTATGTAAATGTTGGGCTATAAAAGTTTATTTTAGCATGTATAAAGTTTTAGGCTCACACACATTTGTACAAAGGTCCCAGGTTTTTACTCTTTATAGCACAAACCAAGCCTGTTGTTTTTTTGATACAAACTCAGGACACGATACAAACAAACTCTTGATTCACGTTCACTCAGGTGGACGTGTTCCTGGTGACCCAGCCTGCATCTGGACGCTGGGTGCTGTTCGACACTGAGCTGACCAACAGCAGCGGTCGCATCACCTACACCATTCCCCCGAACAAGAGACTACCCCTTGGTGTCTACCCCGTAAAAATGGTGGTCAAGTGAGTGTTCAAAAGAATAGCAAATTTCCAAAAATTTAAGTCATTTGCAGCATTTCAGTCCAGCACAGAACTTCAACTTTAGCAAGTTTGGGACTAAACAAAAAATGTAAAATAAGAAATCCAGTTGTCATGTGGTTGAGTAGGGTGGAGTTAACCTTATACTTGGGCTCTTAAGAGGAGACCAGACGAGTGCGGAGGCTTTTCTCACCGTGCTGCCGCGGAGCATGGAGTGTGTGGTGTTCAGCATCGACGGCTCCTTCGCCGCCAGCGTCTCCCTCATGGGCAGCGATCCGAAGGTGCGGCCCGGTGCCGTGGACGTAGTCAGGTGAGAGGACGGATGCACGGGGGGACGTTGTCCTGGTCTTACGGACCGTCCTTTTGTTGTTGACGCTCGTGCCATTGGTCCTGTGCTCGCAGACACTGGCAAGACCTGGGTTACCTGATCATCTACGTCACGGGGCGTCCAGACATGCAGAAGCAGAGGGTGGTGTCCTGGCTCTCGCAGCATAACTTTCCCCAGGGTATGGTATTCTTCTCTGAGGGACTCGTCCATGACCCCCTGCGTCAGAAAACCATATTCCTCAAGAGTCTCATTAAAGAGGTAACCCACAAGATGTGCATACACACACACACACAAGCAGTCAAAGAAAATTGTTTAATTGTGCATTCTTCACTATTATAAAACTTCACTATTAGTTTTAGGTACGTTTCCAAACACCATCAGTTTATCACACTTAACAGCCTGTCAGATTAATTGTGTAATACTTATTTCAAACAGTAAAAAGGTCATAATGGTTCTGTTTCATTAACTGGCTTGTAATCAGTACTTAGTGCACAACTTCCATGCTGATGTCTGGCTCTGATTTAATTTCATTGTTGATTGGAATGGAGCATATGATTGACAGAGGTAAACGCCTTAAATCCCGCCCTAAAGCATGATCTATGTTGATCTCTGCTGTTTCATATGAATGACTAAAGCAGACGTTCCTTGTTTTGTCCTAAAAATCTTGTTGGTGATTTTACTGAAATGGTTAAGAAAATCAGTGATATTGCTTTCCCTCAGAGTTGTTTAATACATTAACTGAAGTTGTCTGTGTAAACCTAACAGAACTATATATCAAGAATTCCTGTATTAAAGAGAAATGTTTGGTCTGTCATAGGGACATTAGGAACTTAACATTTGCTGTTGTAATACAGTTTTCAATTATTTCTATTAGATGTGGAACCAAAGAGAGTATCTTACAATGGATAAGCCCTTTAGAGCCTGCTTCACATATTACACCAATTAAATTTCTATTCTAGCTTTAAAAAACTTCCAGTCCAGAAAAAAAAAAGCGTGTGAATTTGGCGGGTGTTTAGTCCCAGTCTGATTGGTAGGGGCTGCTTTTCAGATGTCCTTTAAAGCCTTTCAGACATTTCATTCTCATTTGTTTTGTTCTTCAGTGTCACATTAAGATCAGTGCGGCGTATGGCTCTATGAAGGACATGTCTGTGTATAGCGCTCTGGAGCTGGAGCCCTCTCACATCTACATCGTAGGAAGGCCGTCCAAGAAGCACCAGCAGCAGTGTCAGGTATGGCCATATTTTGTTTCCCATCCAAGCATAAAACCTCGGTAACGGTGGACAGCGATTAGCGATTCTTTTAGTTTGCCCAGTAATATATACTAAGATATATGACTGTTGTAGGCATGTTCACAGCAAAAAAAAAAAAACCAGCATGAGCTTTTTAAGAGCCAGTTAGCTAATAATTTGCAGTTCTTACCAGGGTTGGACAAATTTAGAATACACTTAGCTGAACAGTTACAACCCCCACCCCCACACATAAACAGGAACTAGCTACTCATCATTGTTCCTATAGGCCTTGTGTCCTTATGATGTTCGTTGTATTTTCTTTCAATTCTGCATTATTGTAGTCCACAGGCGTGGCCGGGTTTGCAATCGCTCCCTCAACCCCAGTTCAAAAAACGCCACTGCCTGGTTTGCTGGGCTGCCATTTATTTCACAGCATGTGACATGTGAGACACTTGGAAATCTTGGACAGAACATTAATGACTCTTTTAGTTCCCGAGTTCCCTCAATTTTTCCCAGTCTCCCCTCCTCCCCTCCACATCTACTTTAGTGTTTTTCATGCAAGCGTCAACAGTATAGCATCTCCCAAGAAAGCATAGAATTTGAGTGGTTTCCTGTTTTCTTGCTACATTCAGTGCCAGTGTTAGTTTACATTGCCCCTCAAAACCCTTATATCTTATATGTATGTATTTCAAACTCATAACGCACCCTTGGAAGAAAGCAACTGTTAACTATTAAGCCTGCTAAGATGTGACCTAATGTGACTGATCTGTCGTGTCATGGCTAGCTCCAGTTTATTCCGAACATTCAGTCCCTTTCAAGTTGCTTTAGCTTTACCTTAAAATGGATTTGTTTTTTCCTCATGATTCCACACTCAGTCCACAATGATGGTATGTAAATATTTAATGCACAATGTAAATATTTTAATATATATAAAATAATATTTTAATACTACATAGTAAACTGTAAAAAATAGTAAAAAATATCTGTCAGTTCATGACTCCAGTAATAGTAATTCTACATGCTTGGCACTTGTTATTGTTTGAAGTCCCATTCTTCTTGGTACAATCATCCAAACACAGCCAGGTTCGATATTGAGTGTCAGTGCACAGCTATTTTCAAGTCTCTACAGTTGGATTCTGTTCTAAGAATGTGTGGCACTCTGGCAAGGCTAGTAGTCCAGAACTTTCACATTTTCCTGAATATGGATTTTCTGGATTTTCTTATGCTTCGGCAATATGCTTCGGCTCATTGTCTTTTTGAAATCTGAGATCTTGAGTGCTCTGAAAAATCTTTTCACCGAGGATTGTTCTGTATTTATCCATCGTTCCCTCTATTTGGACTGATCTCCCAGTCCCTGTTGCAGTAAACCATTGCCCTAGGATGATCACCTGTGTTTGTATTAATGAGATGATGCTTATTGCTTGGTTTTCTCCATACGGCTGGGAATTGTGTACAAACAGTTCAATATTTGTTTCGTCAGAGAGTTCTTGTTGTCTGACAGTTCAGGTGCCATTTGACAAATTCCAAGTTGGTTATATTATGTATTTTAGTGAGAAATGGCTTCTGTCTGGACATTCTACTATCAAGGTTTGATTGGTTGAGTGCTGATTGGTTGAGTGCTGCATTGCTGTTTTTTTGTGAGGTTCTCCCATCTCAACAAAGGAATTCTGGATTTCATTCATAGTGTCCGTTGGTTTCCTGGTCACCTGGCTAACCAAGGCCTTTCATCTCAGATTACTCAGTTTGGCAGTATAGTAGCTAGGTCTAGGAAGACTGTTGGGGGTTCTTTCACTTGAGAGTGAAGGAAATTACAATGCTCTTGGGCACTTTCAACACTGGAAATTCTTCTACGCCATGACACAATATCTACAGTCTATCTACAATATCTTGGAATGTCTATAGACAATTCTCTCAATCTTATAGCTGGTTTTTCACTCTGAAATACACCATCAACAGTGAGCCCTTAAATAGACATGTGATAATCATATCCAGTCAACTCAATTAGGCACAGGTGGACTCCAGTGAAGCTGTAAAAGAATTTTACTGATTTTTCCATTGATACAAGTGTAACGAAATACAAATTGATCAATATGGAATTACATTCGACACATTAATCAAAATTATTCTTCCAGTTCCTGAGTGAGGGTTACGCGGCCCACCTCTCAGCGCTGGAGTTCGAGCATGGCTCTCGCTCCAAGAAAAACCGCATGGTCTTGCGCCAGGGCTCCTTTGGCCTCACGTCTAAGCCCGAGTTCCTGTCGCCGTCGCCGGACTTCCTGGCCTGCAAACGCACGCCCATACTGCGCCGTGCCGCTTCCGTGCGGCAGGCCTCACCACCCTCGTCCGGGGCAGCCACCCCCAAGCCCGAGCGCGCCCAGAGCCAGCCCGAGTCACACCGGGACGGGCCCGAGATCCGCATCGAGGCCGAAGACCTGGATGAAGAGAGGGCAAGTTTCACCGCGGTGCTGTGAGGGGAAGCTGACAAAAAGGTGGGGGACAAAAGACTTCTATTCAGAATCCTTTTATGTCTTTCTTGAAACGAAGGGTGGATAAAGTACTGCAAATTATATTGATCAATTGTTCCACAGTTTTGCCCAGTTTTACATGCAGGGGTCAAGTGGAGTGCAGATCTGAGTTGGCAGTAGCTGGATGTCATTAGCTCAGACGCCCTCCTGAGTCAAAGCCAAGTGCAGTAGTTATGACCCCTTAAAAACAAAATCTGAAGTTGCTATGGGAACCATGGCCTTCCATAAATCCTTCTTTCAGTGAGGTCTGATGTAGTGTATGGACAATTACTCACTCAGTGCTCTGTGTGTGTGTGTGTGTGTGTGTGTGTGTATGTGTGTGCGTTTGTTTGTTGGGGTGGGGTGGGGTGGGGGTGACTATTATTTGTGTACGAGTTCTGATTTGTGCTGGACTGCTGTGAAGCTGAGAGGCCCATTGGCGAGCTCCCATTTGGTTTTCACTAACGCACTCGAGCTGCTCTGCGTCACCCTGCTCTCCGCTTTCTGTCAGGGGCTGAATAACCCTGGGCTCCACAAGACAGTTGAGTGGCCATGAGAAAATAGCCCTCACTTCATTGTGAGGTCTACTTTGCCTGAGGGGAGAGAATGGCCCCTTTGTTTCAGATGACTTTGGCAGGAAGCAGCTGGTTTCTTCAGGCACTGGTGACCATATAGAGTTGTGTTCACACTGCGCAAAGGGGAAGGATTTAGATTGATTTCTCTCAGTGACTATCAGAATTCACACAGACAGCTTTTTTCTCAGATTGCACAAGCTAATTTGTGGTTAATTTGTAAATTAAGCCTAACATGTGACATGTAAGGTCCATTGAATTGTTGTGTGAGAATTTCAGCAACATTCAACAATAATATACATACTGTGCTTTGTGTACAGGGAATAGATTAGTATATAAAAAGATGACTAAGTTTCTCCTTACATAAAGAGAACACATTTTAGTTGTTAATATTTTGAGTAAAAACTGGGGCTTAGTGATAAAGTACACAAACACTATGAGTAACTGAATCATGTAAATGTTATAGTCTTTTTTATGTCCTGCACATAATGCCACAGTGCAAGAAACAAATTGATTTCATTCCGTTTCAGTGAAGCTAATTATAATGCATGCAAATGTCTTTATATGTGATATGTAAATACTAGCATATAAAATGGAAAATGCAAATGACATTATTCTCATTTAACTCATTTGCATTTAAGGTTTGGAAATTAAATTCACCTATGGGAATACATTGCCATTTAACATTCAACATTTTAATTGAATTATTCCAGTGATATGTTGCCCACCTTGAATGTTCTATGAACCTCTTAGATAACCTTAGCTTTTTTAAAGTGGTAAGAACTAGCCAGTTAAATCTCAATCTCCTCTCTCTCCACAGTATGTGTGCATTGTTCTTCTTTAGTGTTTCATGAACTCATACTGGAAGAGCTGCAAATCTCTTCTGCAAACTTTATAAACCCTCGCTTGTGGAATGAAGTGGAAGAAACCTTGATGGAAGTGCAGTGGTGCTGACGGAGAGCTCACTGATTGCATAGCAACAGCCCAGGTGGAGGTGATGCTGTTGAAGAATGACGGAGCGTCGTGTCAGCCAGGAGAATTCCAAAAGGAGGCTGTGCGTGTTGGGTGTATTCCATACATGTTTCTCTACTGGAGTCTCTGATTCACAGCTGTGCCTAGAGCCCTTTTTTTCTATGTGCTGTTCGAATTCTCTGCTAACTGCTGTTGTGGTCTTTTGTCAAGGTAACCGTGTGCGTAAGCATCTAAATCAGCTCTATTTATAGCAGCCTGGCAGGCAGAGGCTTGCATTTTTATTTATTTTTTTTGTTATTTAGTATCAGTAGCATCCATTCTGTAAATGTAGACAGCAGTTTTCACAGAGCATTCAGGAGTGTAAAAAATTAAAGTAGATAGAAGCTATGAAAGGTTTTGGGAAAACCTAAGCCAGGAGCCACTTTATATTCTGACCTGAAGAGCTGATTCTGTGTTGCCTGCATGCCTGTCTCCTTGCAGTTTACGTGAAAGAGTGTCCAAGTACAAGGTATACATACAGCCACAGCATGCAGTGCCAGTCAATTCTTGTCTCACCGTTGATCTGTTTTGTGAAAGTTGTATTATCTTGGTTAATTGGCAGAAAGCCAAAGCTGTATAGTTGTGCTGTAAAATAGTGTACATAATTGTACATACTTAAAATAAGTGGTGTTGTTGGAAACTAACTTTTGTAAAAGAGAAAATAAAATGTTGGAACACATCTAAGAAATTGTGGTTTAAGGCTTAAAAATGTGTTTCCATTCAATGACAAAAACAAAGAAATTTCCATAAACAACAGCTAACATGTAAAATGAAATCTGAAAGAGTAATCAAGATTGAATACAGTAGACCACTTTCTATAAGTCCTTTGAGTATAGGTCATGCTTTTGTACTTAACTATATACCATAATACGGCTGCAGAGAAAACCCAAGGACAAGTGATATTTATTAAAAGTATAATATACAGCTACAAAAACATCAGTGGAAACAAAGCAACAACAACAAAAAAAAAAATCACAGTAAACATTTGTTCTGTTTAACTTCACAAGAAGTTCTGCAGTTATTTGGCATTTCGAAACATTATTCCAGAGTCAAGCTGATAATTCATTGCACAATGCATTCTCTTAGTGTGAGCCACATTGTTAAGTTACAGTAAGCAGCAATTAGTTTAATGTACTTTTTAAACCAACCCAAAGGAAGGGGGAAGAGAAGCTACATTGTACTGATGGAAGTGAAGCAAATCTGCCCTTACAAGTAGTAAAACATCCTAAAATTCAGCACAAAAGTTACTCAAAATGTAAATTTGTAAGAGACATAAAAGCTTCTTTAATATTAGGCCAGTTAATGCCTTACAATATTAGTCTAATGTTAGTGTTGCTTACATTAAAGCAAGTGTTAAAGAATATAACTGCTGACAAAAACTAAAGAGCTTGGGAAACCAGATTATTTGCCTTTGGTGAAACTGCAGTTTCTATTTGTAAAAAAGGATGCCAACAATTTAAAGTATTTATCATTTCCCCCCCTCCAGATTTGGCATTTTTCTTTTGGATATACACAATTACTAACATTGTGATGGCTTAGACAATACTAACAGTAATGTATAGTCCTTAAATACTAACAGTATAACAGCCATATGGCTTAAGATACTTCTCGGACACAAACAGACAAGAATAAAGATGGCACCCATGAAAAGGTGTCCTCAGGAAACCAAAAGTAACAGACGTGAACACACACACACACACACACACACACACACACACACACACACACACACACAACAAGGAAAAGAGTGGGTTCGCTCTTCAGGTGGCTTTGCGGAGATTAGAGAGAGCGCCGTCGGTCCAGCTGCCAACTCTCTGCCGCATGCGTCGGGTCTGCTGACGGATGGAGGACGCGTTCAAGCGCCCGGAGACGCTGCTCCGGCTGGAGCCGCGCGCCTGGACCATGGCGGTTTTGTAGCGCTCCATGGCCCGAGTCCTGCACACAGGGATTAAGAAGTAAGTGACAGGATTGCAAAGTCGAGCCAATGATTTCTTGCGCTCGTATCTGCACATGTTAGGGTGCACAACCAGACAGGCTGCGTTAGTACATGCAATTCATTCCCCTAAAAAAAAAAAAAAATATATAAAGCTGCTTTGGCAAGCTATAAGTGCTTAAAAAGGTAAAAGTGTCGATTAGAGGGGCTGTTGGATATAAAAGGGGGAAAGCAACAAGCACAGAGCACAAATTGTACTTGCCACATTCAGCCTTCATGCACTTCCAGAACATCCTCAGATTGAGTGCAATTTCAGATCAGTCACTGTAATAATTTTTACCTGAACACTTTACTCCACAATGTGAGAGTACTTGAATTTGCTGCTGGTACAATGGGAGAAAGGTTAGCCTGCAGTGCAAGGTCTTTCACTCCTAATGCATGAACAGGAAACTCAATGAAACCGAACGATCACACAGCCAGAGGGGGCAGTGGAGCCGAATTTTAGCAGATCAGGTTTAGAGGTCATTGCGGAGCTGCCATGGGTGTTTTTCTAAAAAGAATTTCATGATGCTTGGAGTGTAATTTACTGTTCAGAATTCATAAAAAAGTCTGAAAATGTCTAATGTGTAGACAAGTGACCATTAAAACGGTATAAATACATGACAGTTTTGAAAAACCTATATATTAGTCTCTTTCCCACCCGACCCCATTTAAGTTAACTACACAAGTGCTGAGACTGTAAAACATTTTTCTTAATAATTAAAAGGATGGTGACATTAAGAATGACTCAAATTTCTTAAATGAGAAATTTTGTTTCTGTTGTAGTTGCTCCTAGTACATGTCTTGTACAAAGTGACAACCAGCTAGAGGCAATAGAATTCCACATGAGATAAAGTCTTGAAATAGAGTCTGCAATTCCAGTAAGGGAATGGCAGAAACTGTAGTTACCATGTGTATAACTCTGCCTCTAGCTAATCATCAGGAGTCTCTTCAATGGTTAGCCACAGTCTGAAAGTCTAGGCGGGACAAACAAGTTATGTGTGGAATTCAAGAGGGTGGGGCACACAGTGAAAACATTGGGAACTATCCAGACCGATAGAGCACCATTAGATGTTTTTACTTAAATGAACCACCGACATTATGGCTGTGCAACCAAACTCTATGCAGGCCCAACAAAATGTAATTTGCCCATTCAAATAACAGGCAACTAAAGTATATATACACACACACACATTATAAACACACACACACTCATATGACAGTAAGTAAATATCTTCTGTATTTTTTCCTTCATGTGCATTGTGTAGGCCTAGACAGAACAAAAAAATATTTAGTTAAGCATATGTACCCCACTCCATCCTGTCAACCCTCTTTAAGATGCTCCAAATAAACTCCAGAGCTTCCCTTAGTGTTTCCTCTTTGGCAAGAATTTTTTTGGGGGGACGCAGCTCAGGAACAGAGCTAGAGGTTTGCGAAGGTAACCCCACCCAAAAACGGGAGAAAAACCAATCAATCACTAGCAACTCGCAAAACAGGATGTTGAAATGTGAGGAATGTGAGGTTAACTTATTCCATTCACAAATCATGACAACAAAAATGAACTTGAACATGAAGGTTTCTTCGTGCTGCTTTTGGTCACGTCTAGATGGCGCGTCTACGTACGAGTTTTTAGGACAATGGCACAAGAGCGACACCAATACTGACCGGTCATCTCTTCCAATGATGTCATCGAAGGCCTGAGAGAGGCGCTTCAGCTTTGTGAGACCTTTAGCTACACAGTCCAGGTCTTGATCAAACTGTCTAAGGCAGGAGAATACAACCAAAGTAAACACACTTGAAAGTAAAATGGTCGACGATTCCCGTTTAAAAATAAATAAATAAATAAATAAATAAAATTCTGAAATCACTGTCTATGTGCTGCTGTTATGAAGACAAAGTCTTCAGGTCTGCTAATCAGTTAGACTCAATACAGAAATGTTAAAAACAGTGACTGTGTTAGTCCTTTTATTCCTCAAGCAACATACACAGCACAAAAGTTCCTCACCTCCTGCGGTTCATGGTGTTGGGTGATGCGAATGGGCTTCGAAGCGCCGCCATGCGCACCAACTGTCTCCTGCTAGCCCCTGGCCTCAGTGCCCTCACAGCAGAGTCACTGGTCTCCGGGGTGCGCGTGGGCCGAGGGGTGCGCTTGCTGGATGACCGGGGCGTGCGCCTTGGGGTAGCACTGGTTCGAGAAACTGGACGCTTTGGGGTGTGTGCAGTGGTACCATCATTTTCTTCTCCTTCTGTTACTCTTCCAGGTGTCCGTACCAGACACTCTTCACGTGAGGCTAGGTTCTTCTGAAACCTCTAAGGACATGTAACAGGAAAATAAAAGCACTTTAATGCTGGGGGAATAAAACGAGACACACCTATTTGCTCAATATTATTAGTTGTGCTAAGGAGTTGCCTGATATGCGTTGCCAATTGAATTCTTTGCACTACGGGTCATCTGTTTGACGGCGCTCGTCTTCTGGTTCATTTGAAGCGACTCCCAGGTGGGATTCTCACTGATGTTCATGTTTGGCTCCATGGTCTTTAGAGGTAACCTTTTCCGTAAGGACATTCTCAGGGAATTTAGTGAAGTGGACGAGCGTATCTTCCGAAACTGCTGCTGTGTCTCTGGGGAGCTGTCTGGGTCCGACTCGTCGAGGACAGCATGTGAACGCCACATCCCTACCACGGCGGTGCCGACCCCATTCACAGTCGTAGACGTCATGTTGAAAACTGAACAAAAGAAACAGTAAAAAAAAAAAAAACGTGGAGAAAAAAACAAAAAACAAACAAGTACAAAAGAAACAACCAAAGCAAAGTAGTGCAAACTGTTTAGAAACTACGTAGATGCTAATTGAAATCAGACATTGGGGTTTAATGTTTTAAACTCAGCTAGTCAAGATTAGTTACCTAGCAAACTAGCTAGCCTAGGTAAATACGTTTCGTTACAAATTAGCTTCCTAACCGGATAGATAGTAACGAGTCTTACAGCCAAGCTAACTTTTTCTAACTAGGTTAGCCAAGTTATCTAGCTAGCTATTCGGCTTTGTCCTCTTTGCATTCCGCCAGCGTCAGGCGTTCCTCAAAGGACACTGCGAGAAAAGATGGTGTTGATATGTACTCAAGATAACTTGGAGCTAGAATAATAGAGTTATTTATTTGCATGTAAGCATGCATTTAGTACAATATGACAGTGTTAAGACGCTAAAATAGCTAACTTAGCTAAGATGGCGAGCTAGCTAACCAGTTTTCCTTCGTGGTGCGCTCTTTTTTTTCGCCGAAGAACAGTGTAAAGCAAAATATTTGTCAGTTTTACAATGCACATAACTCGAGAGAAACATAAAACGTTTAAATGCAAGCGCTTACCGTTGTCCTTTGGTGCCGCTTGAAGTGCTGAATGTAGATGCTAACCAACTTTCTTCAAATTTTAAATTTAAATTTGGCGGACCTTCCTTCCACTACTCCTGAGACCACCTCCCAAAACCCCATTCCCTGGTTTTGATTGGTCAAATGCGTTGCGTTTCAATTACAACATGCCAAATAGTAGCGAAGATGCGCTCCATTGCTTTCATTGTTCAGTTTGCAAACAGAGGTTGCATTATGATAAACAGACAATTTTCGTTTTATTGTTACCGGTACTTTAGTAACGGTTGTACGCCAGCGAACGGAGATAAAGTAACTCATGTTCCAGGATATTAAGAACCAATATTTACTACAAATCCCATTTATACCCGAGATCTAATTTTAGGGAAGGCATAAAGAATATGTGAATAACTCACTAAACGACTTACTGTTTTATATACTTGCTAAATAAACTGTTGTGCATCAGAGGACAATATGTAAGCACAGAAACACTCCTATGCAAATTTAGATTTTAATGGATTTAAAAGACAAGACTGAACGTGCCAGGTGTGACAGTTTTCTTTTTTTACTCAGCAGTTGTTACTGTATAGCACATTTTAACAAGCTTTAAATAGCACTTGCGCAATATTATCAGTATTCAGAAGTACAAGAGTCAGACTTGAAGGTGTACTAGTGCAAAGAGAGGTGTTTCTACCACTGTTTAGTGCTCTCAGTTTTCCTGAAAATAGGTAATCATAGATATGTTTACTCTTTAATTTAGCATAATGATTTAAGCAAGAACTCTGTATTTGGAAAATGTCACAATTGTTATTCAAACTACAGTAACTTATATGTTGTTTACAGTCAGGCCAGTACCATAGGCCTGCCAGCTCCATGGATTTGAGGTGAATTCAAGCAATGATGGTTCAATAATGGTCTCCTCTCACTTAAAACACTAGAAGACAAAGAAGAAAAAAAACAACAACAAGAATTGTGTGTGTAACTAATCTATACAAAGTTATTGTGAGGCCTTTTAATATAAAATGAATTGAAAAACCAATATACTTTATATACATAAATGGGAAACATCTACAATTTCTTATTTTCAGAGAGAGCCTTTGAGAATGTAATGTTAGTTTTCTGTAGTAGTAGACTGGGGTGTAGTACCTTTGTAATCTTCTGCCATCTGGAAATGATAGCCAGCAGAACTGTTAAGAAGACCACTACCAAGCCAGTAATTGTAGGCCCCAGAGGGAACTTCAGTACTTTATCTATTTGTAAAACAAAGTATTATATTTCAACAGTGCTGGTCATTGTATTTTTTGATAAATCGAATTAATATTTTAAACTGTTTAAATTTGAAAGCTTATTCATAACAGAGTATGTTCTCAGAAAAGAATTAAAGCTGGTATGCCTAACATGACTGTAAAAATGTAGGAAGACAGGAGTAAACAACAACATCAACAACAACAACATACCATCAGCTGTGGACCAGTTTGTGAACTACACAGATATCATATATTGGTAAGAGACGGTCAGCAGGCCTCAGCTGAATCTTATCTACTTTATAAGCACACTTATAAAGGCAAAGTAAATATTGCAAAAGGCTTTGAATATCACACAGGGAAGACAAACCTGTGACAATAACAGCAAAGCTCTTTCTCTTTACACCATAGATGGATGAGGTTGTCTCACACGTGTACAGGCCCTGGTGCACATTGCGTTTAGCGTTCGAGATGGACAGGTCTGAACGAATGCCATTACTGCTAGTCCAGTAGCCACCAGTGGAAAGGTCCAGAAGCTTGTCAGCTTTCTTCCAGACTACAGTCACTGGAGGGTGAGCACGGATGTCACAAGACAAAACAACATCACTTTTCTCCTCGACCCACACTTCCTCGCTGCCATTTACGTCAGGGGCATCTGGAAGACATGATACAATGATGATGTTCAGCTCTGCTCATGAAGGACCATTAATGGAAATGCATTTGGAAGGAGCCCTGTTGCCTGTTTTTCACGCATTACCACAGACAAGTGAGCATGGCACCCCTGATACCCTCACGTCTCCACCCTTTTCCCTATGTGCCTGAGTGTCTGGACTCACAGTTGACTTCCAGCTGGATGGAATCATTCACACTAGCATTGGTCTTTAGCTGGCAGGTGAAGATGGCTCCATTGTCACCTCTGGTGACAGGCTCCACACACAGGCTGCTCTGCTCATGGCGGTTTCCGTCTTTGAGGCTCACTGGTATTCCATTGCGGTACCACTGCAGTTCATCTCTTCCAGCAGTCATATCAACCACGCAGGTCAGAGACACGGTATTCTCCAGTTCTGTTTGAACTAAGCCCTCATTTGCTGGTGGATGGGACTGAATGGTAACTGGTGGGTTTTGGTATAACACAAATGAAAATGGAGTCAGAAAGAGTCAAACACTGGGCATGACTGTGATATCTGTATGGTCTGACATGCAACTAAGCAGTGCAAATATCTACATAGCAAAAACCTCAAAGCTAATGATCAAGCCCTTCTTGTGCTGAATCAGAAATGCACATTAAACTAGCTAAACAATACATAGTTATCCAGTCTAGGGATAAGCAAATGTCTCAGTAAATGATTCATCCAAAGCTAAATATGTCCCCCCGCAAACGTAAGAACAGCTTTAAATGGCAATATTCATCAGATAGAGAGCCATCAGCACAGCTCTGTGGGAAGAATATATTAGCCAAATAGTAGTTCATAATATTTGCATAAAGAAGCACCAAGCTTCAGAAGTTAAGAGGTTTAACATCTATTGTCATTTAAGGTATTGAACATCTGTTGTTTATTGTTTTAAAGTATTTTGTCTATCGGTCTCACCAATGGTGCCGCTGATGCAGCAAAAACAGAAGAGTACACATAGTAGCAGCTGGATACTGTTTAAAACTTTCATTTTGTTTTCATCCTAAAAGAGAAAGCATTACACGAAGTTTGAACTTAAAATGTGAACCAATGTAATCAACTTTATTTAGTAAGTAGCTTTCAGGATAAATCAAGAATAAATATTACTATCACCACTGCTATAAAACTTCTGAAAGAGAAGAACTTACTGAAAATGCAGCTGTAAGTAAGGACACCTACTTACCAAGACTGTTCAATGATTCTCTCAGAATACTGCCAGAAAATCCAAAGGTTGCAAAGCTGAGATCTAACAAGACTTCTGCACTCTCATCGAGTTCATATTCTTTAAGTGAGTTACTTTATAGCAGGTCACTTACCCTTTCCTTACGGTCACAGACCTTTTATAATGTGGTGCAAACACAGGGATGGTGTCAATCCCACTTTATTTATGTGGGATGAGGAGGTAGAGATTTCCTTACAAGGGAGCATAAATGTCATAAAGATATAACACTCATGCCATAAAGACTGGATCAACATAAATCTGACAGTCACATTTTATTTCACTGTATTTTCTGCATTATAAAACAATTGTGATTCATCCGCTCTCCTGGGACTCTTATTTTGTGTGCAGTGTAATTTTGATGAGTAGTTTAACATTATTAATTATAACATATTCATTTTAAGTCGTTTAAGCACACCAACATCAGTGTTAAGTTTTATTTGTCCACTAGATGGTGTAACTTGACTGCTGTGAGCTCACTGGCAGTTGGGCAAGAAAAGTAAGAATCTGTAAGGACAGGAAGTGCGGTCTAAATAAAGAAATGTTTTCAGACAGAAAATGTTTTGTGAAACTAAGTTTAAAAGTTTCTTTTCTTAAACTAAAATTAACCTTATAAAAACTTGCTTTCGCTTTGGTTAATTACCCAGGACATGTCTGGTATCCAGATAGCTACTTTAATTTTACAATTGTCATATGCCTGTTAGTTAGGTAGCTAGCATTCTTATTTTTTAGTAAGGTAGCTAGCATTCTTATTTTTTAGTTAGGTAGCTAGCGTTCTTATTTTTATTTATAGCATTTGGAAGATGTTCTTATCCAGAGCAACTTATATATTTATCAGGATGGCAGTCCTGTGCAAAAAGTTACAAAGCTGCACTTGGACACCAAACATGTCTTGCTTAATTGGCACGATTCTAGTTAATTGGATAGTTTGTACAAATTAGATTTTCCAATTGCTTTCAGAAGATGAATATGACAGTTCATAGCTGTAATTTATTTAAGGTCAACATGATCTGAAGTAGTGCTGGCAGGATAAGGCTGTGAGATCTGGTAGCATCTTCCCATTATTAATTACATACACTAAATTGGAAACCAGTTCCAATAACTGCAATAATATTCTCCTATTCTTCAAAAACTCAGAAACTGCATTGAACATAGTGAGGAGATCTGGAACGAGGATGGAGAGACAGATCTGAGAATCCTGCATCTTACTCAGGAAGGCAGTTCCAGGCCAGCCACTTTTGTCTTGATGGTGAATAGTGTTTATACAGCTGAATTATTTTGTAACTGCTTATGTTATGTGTTTTAATGTATCAGTTGACACTATATATTTAATAGAAAAATATATTACTGTATGCTACATATTTCTTAGTGTTCTATCATAAAATGCTAAAAATTATAACCTAAACTGGTAGGAAAATGAACAAATATCAGTATGACCTCAAACACTGTAGCATACTTTTACTGACACTATTACATGATAACATTACATATTATGCTTTATGATGCTACATATAACATTATGCTATAATCATATTGAAAAGTTAGCTGATTTAACTAAAGAGACATTAATTTATTGTGTACATTGTGTGAATCCATATTCTCAGAGATACAGCTGACATCCAAAAACATTTCATAGATTTTACAGTGGCACACAAATTTAAGATAAGCCAATAAGTGTTGTTTATCTTGAAAAAGAGAGTGAACAACAGTTTACAGCATAGGATTATTTTTGGTGTTTAAAGGTTAACACATTACTTATTCAGTACTTCATAAAAGTTATAGCTGTAAATCTTGAATATGTTTAGATTTGGCCAGTTCATCCCCTTCTTCAAAGCAGCTCATTTCAAGCTCTGTTAGACTGTATGGAACTGCACCACGTCATGAACTACATCTTCAGATCTCTTCATAGACATTTGGTGGGGATTAAGTCTGGGCTTTGGCTTTGTCCTCTCAAGAGCATTCATAGACTTGTCGTAGAAGTGTTGGTTTTGGCTGTACGCTTGGCTCACTGTTGTGTTAATAGCTGAGTTGTGTTTGCTCTGGAGTAGGATCTTCTAGCATCTTCTTGTATTTGGCTGCATTCATGTGCCTCTCAGTTGTTGCCCGTCTTTTTGTTCCAACTGTGAAGTGTCTCCTAGTCACGTTGCTGCCGCCACCATGTTTCACCGCAGGGATGGCATAAAATATTTCAGTTTTAGATTTTTAATGAATTTTTAAAACTCTCAATGTTTTTACTTTATCAAAAATGTATGTGTGTATGTGTGCAAATACAAAGATGGTTCCAGGTGAGTAACTGCAGTGATCTGTATTCAGATAGTAGATACATTTAAAATTGTAGTGAAGTATTGTCACGGTATGTCTCTGAGCAGAGGGGACACTCCTACACACACACACACACACACACACACACATATATACACACACACACACACACACACACACACAAACCCCTTCCCTTCCTTGCTCTTTGTCTCCTACTTATTGAGTTATCGTCAACACCTGAGGGGACACTCCTACACACACACACACACACACACACACACACACACACACACACAAACCCCTTCCTTGTTCTTTGTCTCCTACTTATTGAGTTATCGTCAACACCTGTTCAAAGTTCTTGCCCCTTTTGTTTTCTGTACTATTTAAGCTGCAGATTCATGGCGTCGGTGTTCCTCGTGCTTCGAGCCGCCGACACGTCCAGCCTGCTGTGTTCTGTGCAAATGCGCTTCGAGAAGTTATCACTGCTTTTTAGTGTTTCTTTTGCATGTTCACTCAAGTTGAGCATCATGGAGAATAAAGATGCTCTCACTTCTTACTCCCTCTCTGCCACCACCATTACAGGTTTGCAAAGAAAAAGGATGTTTCAGTCAGAGGTCCTTCATCAGCTGTGCAAGCTAAGCATTTTACATACATTACATGCAATACATATGTAATCAGATTTTGAACTAGAAAACATTGCTTCATCATGAAAATCAACTAGAAAATACCAGCCCAGCTCTATTCCCACTTATAAGATTTATTTTTTTTTATATGGCTCTGTGCTCATTAATCTTCATGAAGTATTACCAATCCATTTTGCATGCTGTGTGTTTCTCCTGCCTGCTGCTAACTAGTCTGCTAGTCTGCTGCTCAGACTAACCTTCCTGTTATGAACCTGGATCTGAACAACCTCAAGAAAAGTCCCATGCTCTGGACACGTTGCCTGAATTGCACAGCATTAACACATCTTAATCGCATTAATAGCCTGAACATATTAAAAACAAAACTCGCAGTTGGATTCTTTTGTGTTTTGTGTATTCGCTATCATTACAGTTCACTGCTTTTGGCCCATCACCATATTCATTAAGAGGGTAGTTGGGAGAACATGGTGATGAGGTAATAAAAATAATAATGAAATACTCATTTGAATTAAATTGAAATAAAATGCTAAAATGACATTTTACTACTTTGACTGATGGGTAAAAATAAGTGTCTTATTAAGGACATGGACATGCTGTCACAACAGGGGACAAAGATCCAAACGTGGATAATAATAATAATAATACACAGCAGGATAGAGGTGCAGAGCTAGACAAGTGTAAACAAAGGATGACACAGTTCCAAAAGACTAGAAATTGGAGGACAAAGGTATAAAAACGTCAGGGACAGAGTGGACACAAAGGCCAAAAAAAAAGAGAATCGAAATAGCAGCAAGACATAAAACTACTCAGTCTAACCTTAACAAAAACAATACTTCACAATGAGGAAGTGGGGAGAGAAAGATTAAATTGGAAGCTAATAGGGAATGACAGGTGTGGGACATTAGCACTCGGGGTGATGAATGAGGTGAGCATGGTTGGTTGATTGATGGAGTTCGTTCAGTTGTTTCTGGATGGGGGTGGTTTGTGGGCGTGGCTTGCACAGAAGCTTTCTCTTTTAAAGGTTTCCTAGATGGACAGATAGATGGACTGTTGCACTAAAAATAATTCATGCTGACAATCGTTGCAACAAAAAAGAGAAATAATGTCTTAAAATGTCTTGAAAACAGGTCTTATTAACAATAAATAAAACACTTAACAGACATTTTTATTTAAGATGTCATTGAAGTTTCCAACTACTTTCAGGGTATCTTTTAGCCTAAACTTTTTCAGAAATTGATAAAGATCATTTAAAATTTTATCCTTTTAAAAGTAATAAAGGTGCTCGTCACAAACTGATCAATGCGTTGCTTGGTTTCAGGGAAGGACGAACAATGAAAATGCAAAATATTGTCCTTTAGAATTTGTTTTAAAATTGCCACGAGAGAGAGAAGAGAGCGAATGTGTGAGAGATGCAAAGAGAGAGACAACTAGAGAGGAGTCAACTAGGACAGTTCAGTCACTTACTCTTTCTTTTTACCGAACATGTCAAACTCTCTTCCCTTCCAAATTTTGACAACTATGTCTACACATACAATACATGAATACAGTCTTACTCCACAAAAACATATTCTGCATTTTATTAATCTTGCATAGTAAAGTTAAATAAATTATAAGGTTAGCATGAATAATTCTAGTTATTATAACAACAAGAACAATATAACAACAACTATAGAAGATATAATAACGGTGACCTTCATATAAATGAAAAGTTACAACCATGTTGTGAATCAATGAAACTTGTGCAAGACTTGGTTGATTGGGTTTAAACATCACAGTTGGGAACAGTATAGTCAAAGGTTATGTGTGATAAGCGACGTACTCTTGGCACTCGATGCCGTATTCCAATCTTTCATAGATAGATGAACCAGATAACTCGATGTACCAGAATGAGTGATCTTCAGATTATTGATTCACAAATTGCTGTGAGCAGTAAGGCACATTTTTTTAATCAACAATTTTTTTAAATTTGTTCTTTATTTTAGTTTCAGTGGCACATTGGGAAAGGGCTTCATGGATGCAGTGTGTGTACTGAAGGGACACATAAAAACAGAATCACTTGTACAAATAACAGATTTCACAAGTCTGACCCAGCTGAGGGAGCAATGCTCAGCTGCTTGAGCTCAAAGTTCACGGGTGTTTCAGGGGTAAATATGTGGCCAACATCCACTTCCCCTCTAAACTTTTTTGCATGCTTACCTCCCCAGTGAATTAATGTTGGGATTTACGAGGCAAAAACTATAGAATAGGCCTATCAAAGGTGCAACAGTCTTTTATTTAAGTAGGCATTCCTGATAAGATTACGGCTGTGCTTAAGAAGTGGGGCTGCGTAACCCACCCCTTTTCATCCGCCTCCTTCCAAGTTGTGCTGGGCTCCATACGGTGAATTATAAAAAGCTTGATTGTGGCCTGGCCCTCTTGGGCTCACTGGGTGGCTACAAGCAGCAGGTTACTTAATCAGTAACTCTCTCCCTCTTTTGCGTTTGTTGTTTTTGTAACTTGGCCTCCATGGACTGACAGCACAATCTCTGATCTCGCTGTGGGACAGGATCTTTCTTGTTCTTGTTCTCTTTCTTTCTCTCTCGTTCTCTCACTCTCTCTCTCTCTCTCTGTCTCTCTCTCTCTATCTATCTATCTATCTATCTCTCACACTCTCTCTCTCTCTCTATTTCTCTCTCTCTCTCTCTCTGTGCGTTCCTCCCCCTCCCCCCCTCTTCCACGGTTGAATGGACAAAGCTGGAATCCCAGAGGCCGCAAGGCCCCTGGCAGGCAGCGGGCAGGTCACCGAGGCAACAGCGCCCAGTTCTAGGCTGTTCCGTTGTGGCTTTGTGCAACGCTGGGTACCCCTGGCCTACAGAGAG
This sequence comes from Sternarchorhynchus goeldii, assembly GCA_028565775.1. Taxonomy (NCBI): domain Eukaryota; kingdom Metazoa; phylum Chordata; class Actinopteri; order Gymnotiformes; family Apteronotidae; genus Sternarchorhynchus; species Sternarchorhynchus goeldii. Next base: position 14,634,911 of record JAOXYF010000003.1, on the reverse strand, counting down.
GAGCTGTATCAGGTCCTCCGTCTAACTGGGCCTCTGGTGAGTTGCCTTTCCACTCACATATTCTCACATGTCCCAAAGCTGGGAGTTTAACTTTCAGACAGTTTGTAACAAATGTTATGCAATAATTGCAGATATTTTGAGCATTCAGACATGACAGATTAGTCAGTTTTATGACTTAGATTTGAAATGATATTTAATGGTAAAATTCAAATGTTATATCCAAAGACCTTTATAAGACAAAATCTATTGCCTGTTTAATTTCTGCAGTGGTGCAGAAAGTACAGTACAGTTGTCTAATCAGAGCATTTATATTCCTTTTGCGTTATTTATTCTTAAAAGATAATTCTGTGGTCCTAGACAAATTAGAACAATGACTTCATTGTCGCACTTATGAATAGTTATTATGTATAGTATTATGTATGCTCATACCTGTATCTAAGTTTATTTTTATGCATGTGAGTTTGAATAAAAGACAGCAGTTCTTGGTTCCAGTTATATAGTTATCAGTATGGATGGAACGCATTACTACAAAAAGGTTTAATCTAAAGCAACTAAAGTGACTCCAAGTATTAGTACAATTCGACCATGTTATCTGGACATTAACTCATCAAATGCTATTCTCATTATGGCAGCAATCAGTGTTTAAAAAAGTTGATTTACTGCTCTTTAATTCAATCTGGGCTCTCATCTTTATTATATTTTTTATTATTATATTTAATAATTTATCATCTATCATTATATTTTGATGCCATACCTATTCTGAAATTAGAAAATGAGGTATACTGTTTTTTTTTATTTCAAACCTGAGGCTAAATTGAATAAAGTGTCCCTAAAATAGCTTTTTTAACCTTAGTTACACCATAGTTTTTTTTGCAGCTTTAGCAGACTCGAACAGTCCCAAGAAGCACACTTGGCATTAGGCAGCAGCGTGTTTTTGTCTCATCTGATCGCAACCTTCTTTATCGTGTTTTTGCTGAACATTCGGGGGCACAGAAATAACAGTTTTTCAGTGACTTCCTTTATACCGGCCTTGTGGTACCTCACATACTACAGAGGCCATGGGAGGATGCTCCCACCGACGTTGTAGGCCTCAGAATGACGTCCAGAGCCAGATGCTCCTGATTGGATGCTCAGTTGGATGGACCAGCCTAGGCAAGGTTTAAGATGCCTGCAGGTTCTGGCGCACAGAGAGGTTCAGAAACTATAGGGTTTTTTTTCCACAATTCTCCTGATCTGGAGTACTGGTTGAATTTGAACACTGACTGTGTAACTGAGATTTCCTAAGTCCTGAGACCTACTAGTTCTTGGTATTTTTTTATTTTATTTTTTTGCAGGTGAAAGCCACCCAAAAAGTCCCTTCCACTCAGGCTTGTTAAAGTAATACCGTGAAGGCTTTTAATATTCAGGGTGACATTAATACACAAACTATGTAATGCTCATATTTCATTTTATGTATTGTATTCACTTGGACATAATCAATTTGAGTGCAGTTTTGTTAGTATTTCAGGAACTTGGACATCATGAGTGTAACCTAAATACATTTGCCAACCACTATACAATACTGAATAGCAAATTTTTTTTCACTTCAAAATGGCAAGACTTTTTTCCCCACAATCGAAAAATGCATATTTCCCAAGAACCAGAAGTGGATATTAATACACTACTAACACACTACATTTACTCCATTGTGGTCTGCAGAGAGGTGTATAACCTCCTGGGAGTCTTTGCTATGCCCCTCTCCGTTTTCCCGACCCAGAGGAATGTTGCCACAGTAACATGAAAAGTAAAATGTTTAGTTAATCTGGGCAAGAGCTCCAGAGTATTCCAACAAACTATGTTATTACCAAATCCACAATGATCCTTGTTACACTCATACGCACAATATGTAGACGATTAAAAAAATGCATGTATCATAGCTAGAACACATGACATAATATTAGTAAATTAGCTAATTAGTCCCATGTCTTTTGGGCCACATGAAAAGATATCACAGTGGGCTCCACAGCCTCAATCTAATAACTTTTTAGGGCCAGTCAATGTCAGTCAATGGCCCTTAGGATCTTCCAAACTCTCTCCACACAGCACCCCTGATTGGTGGATTACTAACCCCACCATAACTTCTTTTGGGCTGCATCCATTTCAGTAAAGTTGAGACCTTACAACCCCTTGCCATTCTGAATTGGACAAAAATCCTGAGCAAATTGCAAATCAGCATTAAACAACATTGTATCATAGCTACATCTTCCAGATGTTGTTTATGTGATTTTAATTTAATTAAAAATACCTTAAATGAGAAGATGTCTTGGAAATATTTGATCTACTGTTTCTATGTACTGCCTAAATCTGGCTGTGATCGTCCAGATCTACACTATACTGCCAAAAGTATTCGCTCACCCATCCAAATGACGGTGCACCAGTGCACAATGCAAGGTCCATAAAGACATGGATGGCAGAGTCTGGTGTGGATGAACTTGACTGGCCTGCACAGAGTCCTGACCTCAA
>JAOXYF010000003.1:14596954-14632309 GCA_028565775.1 Sternarchorhynchus goeldii | reverse complement strand
ATATTGAACCCTATGGATTAGGAATGGGATGTCACTTAAGATCATATGTGAGTCAAGGAAGGTGAGCGAATACTTTTTGGCAATATAGTGTATTTTGATTATTAAATGAGATCTGATGATGTAACTCACTGCTTGAATAGCCCTGTTATTTTAATAACTTGTACTTGAATTTTTCTAGAATTATTGTTTTAGCTACTGAAAATTTGTCAAGATAACCAAGATCTCATTTTCCAGTAGTCACTTTGGCTTCCCATTTTATACAAACCTGTTATTTCCAAATTCTAACTAGACTTTCTCCCATTTACACACAGCACAAGCAACTGTGATTGGGGGTTGAAACTTCATAATAAGGCCTTAGTAGGCCTTATTATGAAGTAGGCCTTATTATTAAACTTTATAATAAGGCCTGATTTCCTTAGTAGGATGGCTGCAAAACAAAGTCAGTCGCAAAACAAAAAAAAGATGTATGCCATCACCTTCATAAAGCTAGTTGTCACAGGCGAGGAACATGCAGGCAAAGAAAAAGAAAGGGAAGATCCACGCAGGTCTCCAACTAAAATGTTTAATGAACAAAACGAAATGAAAATGAACTGAAAAGGCATAACTATAACAAAAGAGGCGCAATGACATCAAAGACAGACAAGATCTGAACAAAAACTCAGACATCAGTAGGGGGAGGAGTCTCCGTATTGTGACAACAGTGACAATTTTTTGTCACAGCTGCTTTTCATGAACAATTGGTATTCAAGGACATCCAGCGAACTGTCTGGTTTGGCAGGGTGAAACAGAGTTGCTATCAGGTTAGGTAAAATTGGGGTTTAGTAAACCGAGTGCAGAGTGCAGGGCAGTCCAAAAACAAAGTCAGGCTAAGGTTGTGCGCAGCTACATTGATAACCTAGAAGACAAATTGAAGTGGGCAAGGAAAAAAAAGGAAACCAGGATAACTAGGCATTGAGTCAAAACCAGAACATTAAAGAAACAGGGAAGACAATTGGCTTAGAAGTGCTAAATAAGTGGGTGAGACTTCATGAAAGAACATGACAGGAATGTACAAAGGGAATGAAAACAGGTGAATTCAATAGACATGGAATGGGAACAAACAGGAAGATTTATGGGAAATGTAGTCCATTGGTATCATGCTAGGTATCATACACATGGGTATCATACACAAACTGACAAATGTGGTATGGCCTGATGAGTTGTCTTTCTGTACCTACGTCCAGACATGTTTACATTTGAAGTCCACAGCCTGGTGCTTACTGATTAGATATGGTGGTGCATCTATAATGCCATGTGCAGCCAGTTCATTTGGGTCCCCGGGCTGATGATTATGCTGTTGAGGCCCTCTGTATTGTCACATGTTTATCATGCGAGGGACGAGGCGGAATGCTGAAGCAATCGCTTTGTTTTACCGGTCTTTTTTATCAACGCAGAAACAAGATGAAACCTTTACACTGACGGGGACTTAAAACATTAAGCACACATTTGTAATATGCACACACTTACATGTAGTATAGTAGTATATGTAGTAGTAACTAAACACGGGGGTGACACATGACGCTAACAACACAAGGGACAGGTGATCCGAATAACACAGACGTATGTACACGCGAACCCGAGGGGAGAGTTGAGGGACCTACAGTGACACTGGAAGAATTTGAGATGATTTTATCAGAGAACAACCACTCTCTTGTGCTCATATGGTTTCCTTGTGATATTCCAGCATGCACCACTAAATAAACCAAGTGAACACCAGACTGAAACAAATTTAAACAGATTTAAAAATCATTGAACTGTCAACGTATGTCCAATTTGTTCCTTGACTGGTTATTTTCTTGACTGGTCCAATAGTCCAGTACACCCAATCCAGTACTTAAATATCAGTATCAGATGGTCAGTATTTTAGTAAGAACTGAAACTGTTCTGAAGCCAAAGGCAGATTTTTATGTGCATGATTTTAATTACATCTTTCTTTTGTCCATCTTTTGTATGGCATTTTTGATAAGATGCTTTTGACTTATATATACATTACATTAGTACTACAAATGTATCCAGAAATCTATCAGAAATATAACACCCCAGTCGGTGAAAAAAAAAGGGTCAGTAGTCTAAACTTAGCATTTATTTAGCTGAGTAAGGCTAAGTATGACTGCAGCTTAGCTGGACTCACAGCGCTACTGAGCAGTAGCACCACTGCGTTACCTAATGCCACAGTTTCTTGTTTTTCTGTTTTTGCAGCTTATTTCCCGAATTCTTAGCTTTCTTCAGCCGTTTGTCAACACCATATTTGTGGGTCACCTGGGGAATGCTGAATTGGCTGGATATGCTCTAGCCTCTGCGGTAATGCCTACATCTAATTCTTATGTCCATCTCTGGTTGTGGCTTCTCTGAGCTTGTTATGCTGCTGTAAGGTTTTCACAACTTCCCAATAATTTTTATTCAACTTTTATCTTAACATCATCTCTTTAAGGACCAACATATTTCCTGTGGGTCATCGATCTGCTGATACCTCAGCATCTTGTCACCTAAGATAGGATAGCTACTGTGACTCTGCCTTGTATCTCATAGCCATTTAGAAATTCTTTACTGAGGCTCCCAGGAAGCAACTGATGAAAATTCCATGCACGCATTTTGAGAATGAATGCATTCCTTTAAAATCTGTGATAAGAGAAGTCATTGCAAAAGCAGGTTAGCCTTATATGTTTCTCTCCCAGATTATCAATGTGACCACAGCTGCAACAGGATGTGGCCTGGCCTTGGCATGTGACACACTGGTGTCTCAGGTGAGTTCACCTAATTAACTGTAATAGTTTGAATTAAAGCCAATATTCATTAATGTTTCCTAAGTGTATATGTACTGATGTTTTTGTCTTTGCTGAGAAATCTACTGTGGTAAGTTATGTATGTCAGAGTCTGCAGTTCTCTCCCTCACCACCAGAGGTCCTCATCACCGGAGTATTAGTTGTTGCCATGATTTCCTCCCACAGCTGATAATTTTTTAGTAAATTTTAGTGCCTATTTATACTCTGTCTGAGATTATCACTATTGTGAAGTATTGCCAATTCTTGTGATTGCATACCAAGAGTTTCTTTAGTCTGTGTTCTCTAGGTTTTTAAGGATTATTCTGCCCGTGTTCAAGGTCTTTTGGCCTTGTGTACCTCTGTTGTGTACCGCCTGTGTATTTGTTACGGATTTTGGATTACACTGCTTGGTTCCTGATTTCAGTCCTGCCTCGCTGATTGATTCCTGGTATTCAACCCTGTTCTGTTTATTATTCTGATTATTATTCTGATTGCTTCAACAAACTACCTGTTGTCTGCTTATTGATCCATTGCTGATTCCCGAGTCGGAAATTGTTACTGAATACTTCACCATGCACGGCTCCAGCAGGTATGTTGGTTCTTCAGGCTGCCATCACTTCCCAAGGAAGACTGTTGGACAATCATGACCAACAACTCCCCCAGCTTGTTGCTGCAGTCGAGGGTTTAAACCATTCCATCCAGGGAATTTCCCTATTGGCGGTTCTGCAGCCAGCTCCTGAACCTACCACTCCGCCTCCCACTCCTGAACCAGTTCTCAGATTCACTGTGCCGGTCACCCTAACACGGTGTTACACCTTGTTTCATTTCAGCCCTCATAGACTCTGGTGCTGCTGATAAAACCTTTGCTAGAGACTTGTCTATTCCACTTCTTCCCTGCACAGTCCCATTATGTATAAATGGAATAGACAATAAACCTAAAAGCACGGGGAGGTTTACGGAAATCATTACAGTGATGGTAGGTAATGCTCCATACACAGACCCTCTCCCCATGTCATCGACACCCCAGATTCATCCCATAGCTGTAGGTTTCCCCTGGCCAAACATGACCCTAAGCTCCATGACCGTGGAAGATGGAAGAACTAACTCAACGGAGTCTGGATTGTTACAAGCACTGTCTCAAAATTTAGATCCACTCTCAGCGTCGTGGTTCTCATCCAAAGCTGCATCCATGTGCATTTTATTCCCAAAAGCCGAAAGGAATTACGACATGGGCAACAAAGAATTACTGGCTGCTCTAGAGGAATGGAGGCACTGGCTGGAGGGTGTTGCTCATCCATTTGTGATGCTCACTGATCACAAAAACCTAGAGTACATCAAAGTGGCAAGGAGGCTGAATGCAAAGCAGGCGAGGTGGGCTCTGTTTTCTTTTTTTACACATTTTAATTACACTCTGACTTTTAGGCTGGGCTCAAAAAACAAAAAGGCAGATGCCCTCTCCAGGATTTATGAGGTGGATGACCAGCTGTTACCAGGAAGTTACCAGCTGGTCTATTGGAGCTGTTACCCATCCCCAAGCGTCCTTGGTCTCATGTCTCTGTTGATTTCATCACTGATCTGCTCTGCTCACAAGGTAGTACTTGTATTCTTGTGGTCATTAACCATTTTTCGAAGGGGTGCAAGCTCATAGGCCGAATTGTGCAGATTCATACTGCAGCAATAACCGGGAGGACTGGAGCCATTTCCTTCCTTGGGCTGAGTATGCCCAAAACTCACTCACTCATTCTGGGTTTCCAGCCTCCTCTGTTCCGGTGGTCAGGTGAGTCGTCAATTGTCTCTTTCGGCGGATCGAGCAGACATGGGAAAACGCTCACATACACCTCCAGAGGGCAATCAGACATCAAAAGATTCAGCCAGACCACCACCGTTGTGACAGCCCAGCATACTTACCTGGACAAATGGTGTGGTTCTCCACAAAGGACCTCCTGCTGAGGGCATCCTGCAGGAAGCTCAGCCCGAGATACAATGGACCCTTCTATGTTTTGCGCCAGGTTATCTTACCGTTTACAGTTGCCTCCCCAGTAGCACATATTGACTACCCTCCATGTGTCTTTGCTCAAGCCTGCCTATCTGTCAAGCTCATCCCCAGCTCTGCAGATGGAACCACCTCCCCCACCGGATGTTGATGGTTCTCCAGCCTACCTGGTACACACTCTGCTTGATTCCTGTTGCTAAAGTCACACTATCCAGTACCTGGTGGATTGTGAGGGCTACAGACCCAAGGAATGGGGCTGGGTGAACGCGGAGGACATATTGGATCCTGCCCTCATATGGGACTTCCATAACGCCATCTCCGCCTTTTGTCTTGCCCTTGTGTACCTCTGCCTGTGTATTTGTTACGGATTTTGGATTACTCTGCATGATTCCTGATTTCTGCCCTGCCTTGCTGATTGATTCCACACAGTATTCCACACTGTTCTGTTTATCATCCTGATTTCGCGTGTTGCTTCAATAAACTACATACATACATACATACATACATACATACATACATACATACATACATACATATATATATATATACACATTTTTTAAAAATAGAACAAATTACAAGTGGATGTCAAAAGTGCTTAAAGTTCTAATTAAACATGTAATGTTTAGATAATATGAAAATAAAGACAGAATAACAATTCAGTGTTGACAAAAGCGCAGTTATAAAAAAGCTAAAAGAACAGTGATTAAACTGAGCAGGTCTAATAAAGGTCTTGGTTCTAATTTCAAGATTTGGCTGTTCTAATGTTGCTTGACAACTAGTTCCATGTAAAGGAACAGCACAGTAGCTAAAAACTTCTCTACACTTTGTCTTTACTTTGGGCAACACTAAATGACTAGTTCTTAATAATCTGAGAGCAAGCTACTGCATAGCAAACTAACTGTACCTATGTACAGATACATTACAAAATAACCAAAATCAGTAGTTGTCATCTACACATTACTTCAGTCAAAGAAACAGTAGGACAAGGGGTCTTTTGCTCTTGTACATCATTTTGTATGTGAATTTCACACCACCATCTCTGCTATACACTCGCTTGTGTTAACCCGTGTTAACCCGTGTCGACCCGTTTCGTCTGCATCTGCAGACGTTTGGCAGTAAAAACCTGAAGCGCGTGGGGGAGATCCTGCAGAGGAGCATCCTGATCCTGCTGCTCTTCTGCCTGCCATGCTGGGCGGTCCTCGTCAACTCCGAGTCCATTCTGTTGGCCATGCAGCAGGAGGCCGAGGTGGCCAGGTGAGACTCACCAGAACACATGTAGTGTTTCTACCAAAAAAGAGATTATGGCAGGCTACTGTCAGTCTCTTAAAGGAAAGCCTCAGCATTTCCAGCCATTTTAAACACGTGTTCGTACTTAGTCTAACTAGCCTGAAGCTGGTCAACAGATTGAAGTAAGGACATAAACAAGGAACTATGCATCTTGTGTTTTATGGTGTAACTGTAATGGTCAAACACATCCACATTTTGGTCTATTTTAACCATTATAAGACAAATTAGTCACCACTTGGAAACTAGAAGTCTAGTAATAACCCAATGTTGGTTCCCACTATTCTCACACATCTGGAGTAAGAATATATAATATTTAGGTTTAGATTAAATGTTGATTTCTGTGATTTACATTTTCATAACCAGTGAAGAAGTTAATTTTAGTTGCAATGTATCTTTCCACCACTGCAAGATATGGACTCCAAATACACTGTAGATTAATTAACATCACATATGCCAGTAATGTTCACATGACGTTCTGTTTCACACTTGGTTTAAAGGAGAGCTTTTGAGAGAATTAGATTTTCTCAGCGAGCTGAAACAGAACAAAGAGAATATAAATTTTCAGATGATCTTTACTTGTCCTGATTGAAACATCTGGGAAAATAAATAAATAAATTCTTGAGTTCCTGATAATTTTATCAGCTCGTAAATAAATCAAATGAATTTTTAATTGCTGAAGATCTCAAATGAGATGTTTGCTTAAACAATTTTCTATTTTTCTAGCAACATGACAGTGACTAATGCATGCTTCACCTGTACAATAAACCTTTATTATTATTATTATATATTATATATATATATATATATATATATCTATGAGAAAATTACATCAAAAACCATCACTACAAATGTTCTGTACTGTGTCCATCCTTTAACGTTATTACAATTGTCAGTAGCAATATCTGTGTAAACACCTGAATTTCAGATTCATTTTTTTATCATGATTCACCCCCATTCCTTGATGAAATCTTGGCTCTGGGGCAACCTTTTGTACTGAAAACATTAGCTGCTTCTTTCTTTGATAAGTATGTCTCGGTCTTCTCAACAGTTCGCTTGGGCTCATTATCTTGCTGTAGAATTAATTTCTTCCCAATTCCTTTAACAGTTTTTCATTTATTTCTCAGTAACAGTTTACTGATAGTTACACATTATGTCAGCACCAATGTTTTGAGTTGTGTTCTATCAGAGGAAGGATGTGCAAAACAACATCTAAGGGTTTTTTTCCGACTTCAGATTGGAGCTTGATTTTCTCTGGCTTCTCAAAGATTAACTTTTCAAAGCCTGTTTGCTTGATGGTCACAGATTTCAGATCTTACACAGTTGTTATTGTCAAGTCTTTTTTTCTGTATCTTTTTTTTTAACATCTTAACTCCAATTTTGGTCCTGATTTTTTAAAACCTCTTTACATTTTACTTTATTCTTCCATACGCAAATAGATTATGCAAAATGGCTTCAGTTATTTACATGTACATAATAAAGAAATTTCGGGTAGTTGTTTGGGTAGTTGTTTGTGTGAATGTCAAAGTCCTTTTGAAGAGTAACAGATTGATATCTTAAGGAACAGCTTTTTTTTTTTTAGGAGAACTCACTGTACCTCACTGGTTTGATAGAAATGACAGAAGAAATGGAAAAGATTTGTCATTGTACTTTTAATATAATTTTCTGGTGTTTCCCGCTATATTCTGCCACTAAAAATTTAGTAAATAAAATGTTATTTTATTGGCTATTTACACTGGAAAGTACATAAAAGTGTTGTCTCAGATTTCTATATATTCTGCTCAGCAGTTTCATCTGTCTCCCTTACTCAGAATCGCCCAGCTGTATGTACTTGCATTTCTACCAGCTGTACCTGTAAGTGACTGCAATTATGATCGTGACATTTGATAGAACCTACAAATATTGTTATAAACTGACAAAAACAAAACCAATATGCAACAAAGATAATTAAAAAATGTTTTAACATGTATGTGAAACATTTGCATAGCGTGAGATTTTCAGGCTACATTACCTGGTAATGGAATAACCCCCTCTCACTGCCTCTCCATGTATATCAGGCTATGTTTTTGCACCAGCTGCAGGTGGCTTACCTTCAAAACCAGGTATGGTGCCTCAGCTTCTCCTCCCACCGCTGGGCCTAAGATGGGGTGTGGTTCAATATGTGCTCTAACCTGATAATGTCTTTGTGCTTCAGGGGATCATTCTGCCTCAGATGTATACCGCCGCCGTGGCCAATATCCTGAATGTGGCGGTCAACTATATCCTCATCTTCTGGATGGGACAAGGTGTAAAGTAGGAGCACCTCCCTGTGTTGCCCATTAACCCTTGTGTGTGCCCTTTGTATGTCTCTGATTATATACCAGTAACGAGGGCTATTGCTATAATTTTTTGCATGATAATCTATAAGCGTCTATAACACGGAGCGATTAGGAGGCGAAAAGCCAGAACAGTCATCGATACGGACATAGTTAACAAGAGAATGAAACATACAGACTTACACTAACCTACACAAACAAGCTCAAATAAAGACCGATAAAAGTGAAATGAAAACCAGGGATTAAATACACGCACAAACGACTAAACTAACTATAACCAGGAGAAAGTAATAAAAGGCATGACATACTAAACGAGGGGCGTGACAGAACTGACTGAAAACAAATGCACGTGTCAAACGAAGACAACGAGGAGCGGGGAGGGGCCAGTATGACAGCGTCATAAAGATGTAACTTCCTATAATTGTTAGTAGGGAGTGTTTTCATTTTGGTTATTGTTTTTCTGTGTTATAAATTAAAGATTATTAAGACACTTAGAATGAACATGCAGTTTCTGTGTATGGCATGTGTTTCCCATAGGGGCTCTGCTGCTGCCAATAGCATTGCAAATATCTCTATCTGTATCCTGCTGCTTGGTTATATACGGTGGAAAAAGCTGCATGTCAAGACATGGGGTGGTGAGCAGATTTTACACACACACACATACACTCGGAGGTCTGAACTGACCTCTAGTGGCTACTCTGAGGATTGGAGGGAATAATATTCATAATCATATTACCATAATCGCTGTAATTATTATAGTAATCTATATTATGACAGCATTTTTTATATTATCTCCAAAATTCCAAGCGCCTTACATAAGATGCTGAAAAAAGATTTCTGCTGAAAAAGATTTTCCTCCGACTGAGTTGCAGACGATCCCAATGATTAGTATCTGGACTGTCTTAATTAAGTGACGTGGTCTGGATGGGCTATAGTGCTTTAAGAGCACAGCAGGATGTGCCAGAGCTAGTCTTAATCTAGAAGTATTTGACCTACCTTTACAGTCTAGTAGAACTGAATTCAAGTAGAACTGAAATACTTTGTCTCCCCCTACAGGCTGGTCCACCGCATCACTACAGGACTGGGGTTCCTTCATGCGGCTAGCCATACCTAGCACGCTAATGCTTTGCTTTGAGTGGTGGATCTATGAAATTGGAGGTTTTCTTGCAGGTCTGTGTTTATTGTGTATGTATGTAGAGGTGTTCTTCTACATGGAACCTTAATATTTGAAACCTTTTCTTCCATTTTAATTATCTTTTTTAAAAGGTGTTTTTTATTACAAGCTCAACATTTTTAAACATAAGTATTACTTGCTGCAAGTTGTTAATTCTTTTTTGTCAACTTTGGTCACTTTATCATGTTAATCATTATCATTATATCTAACCTTTATCAATCCTGATGTAACAGCACAAGCCACTGTCTTTATAGCTCACTGACCCTTTAATCTCTTATGTTGATGCGATCTTGATCATCTTGCTGATGCAATGCTCCAGTTAGGATATGAAATTTTTCTAACCCCCACCCCACCTCTCTTCTCTTTGGTAGGCATGTTGGGGGAGGTGGACCTTGCTGCCCAGCATGTGTTGCTGGAGCTTGGCTCCATTACATACATGGTGAGCAGTGGCATTCATTGACAGAGTTGTGCATGGCCCTGTCAGTCATTGTGTCCAAGCCTGTGAGCCATTAGCCAGGCTGAGATCTGACTCTGCAGGTGATATAGCACAGAGGTCGGCAGTGAAGAATAAATGCGAGCAGTTATGGGATCATTGAAAGACTGCTAACAATGAGGTCTGGCTGCCAGAATGTACAGTCTCATAAACCTGTGCAATAAACCTGCCTGTCAAAATCGTCTGGTCATGCCAGTGCATTGCATTCACATTTCATTGTTTTGTGCTGTTTGGCTCATGTGTTTGGCCAAATTTGCAGCGCAGATAGTGGAGGAAATCACTAAAAAAGCCTACCAATGTATACTGATGCTAATGCTAATGCTAAACATTTGGTGATACTGGGTCTGTATGGCGTCTTATTGACACGTGTCTATCCAGTTTCCTTTAGGTGTACATGCTGCAGCTTGTGTTCGTGTTGGCAATGCTTTGGGTGCAGGAGAGACCTCGAGAGCCCTGATCACCAGCAAAGTAACCCTCACCATCTCAGGTTAGAGAACCTGCCACTTCTTTCCATAATCCTGACATATGATAGACAAGTACAGGTCACAGACAGAAATAGACCTTCTCAGTGCATATCGCATAGCACATAATGCACACTGTATCCCCCTGAACAGAACCTTTCTAGATGAAAAACTATAAGGAAGCATTTTGTGATTAAAAATTTGTCTGTGGTTATTTTTCTGTGATGGATTTTTCTGTGAATTTGCACAGCTGTGACACAGCTGTGACACATCAGGATGTTTTTTCTCTAATTCAGGAGTACTGGCATTATTACAAGGCATCGTGCTTGGCTCCACAAAATCAGTGTTGGGTTTTATCTTTACCAGTGATATGTGAGTCAGTAGTTCCTTGATCTATCATAAGTAATGCATTTGATAATGATTTTTACAGTGTTGATATGGTGTTAAGAAATTAAGACACGTTACCTGATATCTGCTGTAGCCTGGACATGCTCTGTATGACTGTTAAAATTGAAAATTGATTAACTGTTTCTGAAGTAAGCTGTTTTAATGCTGTAAGCTCTGCTTTTACCCTACTCTAGGAGCATTGTTAATATTGTCTCAGAAAACATGACGTTCTACGTTTTCCTACAGTTTTTTGATGCCCTTGTGGTAAGTTACTGCCATTTGGAAATTGAGTCTAGATGGCAGTGAATGGTCATAATTATATTTATAGATATTAATAGATGTCATAATACTCCTTTTCTGATCTAAGTCTATTTTAAGTCTAAATTGCATTTTGTTGTATATTTCTATATAATAATCCATCTCATTTCAAGGCATTGTCTTGTGGCTTTCTCTCCCTAGTGTGTGAGTTCTGGGATTCTTCTGGGCTCAGGGAAGCAGAAGATAGCAGCCATATCCAACCTGATCTGTTACTACTGTATTGGACTCCCTCTTGGAATATCACTGATGTTTGCTGCAGAGCTTAGGATTCTGGGTAACAATACTCAATATATTTCCATGACACCAATTCTAACTACTGACCAAATACGAGAACTGGCACAAGTGCGAGCCAGAGGATTCTACTCAGGTCTCACAATACACAAGCAACAATTTACGTGATAACTTTAAGTAGCATCAACTCCTGCTGGTGTTGGTGTTGAAAGTATGGGGTTTTTGGTTTCAAAGGTTATGGTACTGTGTGCAGCGGACAAACACCCGTATACAGCGCAAAGAATTGAAATAATTTGATCTGCATATGAAAAGTACCAAACTAATGAAGAATATGGTCATATTTTAAAGTGTGTTACAGAAGATAACACTACATGTATTTGTTAAAGCCATACTTGTTGAGAAATGCTTTATTTGACTTCTTTTTTTACTGTTTCTATGTTGACTCTTCAGGTCTCACCCTTGGCCTCCTGGTCTGTGTCATGATACAGGCCTGTTTTTTCATCACTCTCATCTTCAAACTCAACTGGAAAACAGTGACACAGCAGGTAGGGGCTTAAGCATAGAGCTTCTCTAGCATAGATACAGAAGAAAAAGGATCAAAGACCAGACAATTGTACTATTAGTACTAGACAATTGTACTAGGCTCAATAATACTATTAGGGCCGTATTCGCCATCATGTGTTGATTACGCAGCAACTTCATTGGAATGAAATCATTAGCATCTGTACACTATGACTTCAGGCGCAGAAACGTGCTGGAAAGATCACAAAAGCCACATGCGTAGCTCAGAAGGCACCAGCTGGTACACCAGTCATTGACACGCTGGTTCCTGAAGGACAGGAGAGCCTGGAGCATATAACTGATGTAGGAACTTTGGTGAGTCATGGACACTCAAAATCTGACCTTAGTGGCCATTCACTGGACTAGTGCCTACAAATGTTCTTTTAAGTCACTTCTAGGCAAAAACATATGTGTCAATATTTCTATTTTATGAATTTGAAAGATGGTTCAAATTAAGTACATGTTTCTTAAAGAACAGAAAATGTTTCTTGTTTCCACTTTAGGCCCAGTCAGTAAGCGACAGCTCTAAATTGACTGAGGTAGAGGATGGTCGGTCAGGGGAGGGCTGTCCCAAAGCTCTGCTCTCCGTTCCCCAACTGGTGCTGAGAAGGGGACTGGCACTGCTGGGTGCAGTCCTGGTCCTGGCTTCTGGGGTCACGGTTCACCTGACCTGTTCCCCTCCACAGCCTTTTCACCAACTTATGAGCAACCTCACCATGGAGTGGTGGAACACCACCACCCCTGCTGCTTTTCACAACACTACAAACAGATAATCATTCACCACTGGGAGTATTGCAAGGTTTTCAAATGTCTCTTCACAGCTGAACAGCTAAAGTGTCTGGCACTGTGGAAGTAGTCCAGCCTAATTTTTCAACAGGTTTACCAAACCTCTGGCCAGAATATTAAAAATAAACTCCTTCTTGCATTCTAAGCTACCTATTGCAAGTGCACATAAAAAGGCCAATGATGGCAATGCCTTAAATGATGCATAAAAGTATTTACACTCCATTCTCTGTGGGCATGGGCATTGGCAGAAGTATGCAGCTTTGCATTAGCCCTCAGGGCATAGCCTATGCCAAAGAGGAAGAGTCTTTACAATGAAAGAGAGATAGAGACAGAGAGACATTTACACAACTGATACTGCAGGCAAAAACTACCGTCCCTATTTTTAAAATAATTTAAGGTTTAAATAATTGTTTTAATATGCTGATTATATGTGAAATAGGTCTAATTTTTTTATTAGTGGTTAATGTAAATTTACTGAGCTTAAGGTACTCAGGTAGCCTGAGGTAGTTTGTCATATTACTCACAATGTGCCATTATATGCCATTGTGAAAATGTGCTTTATTTATCAGTGTTATATTTTCAGTATGACAAACTGTCTCAAATGTAGTATCACCAAATTATCAATGAAATTCATTGGGACTGTTTCCTAGTTTCTCCACTGAATTGGCTCTGAAGCCACATTTTGATAGACAAATGCAAATGTTAATCTGTTGTACTTTTCTACAGTCAGAGCTGGCACACATTTTTTCTTCAATGTTAATATTTTCTTTAAATACAGTCGTATTTACTAATTCCATTGTTTAATATGGGCTTTTATTAAAACATAAAGCAAATGGACATGTGATCAAACTGCTTGTTAGCCAACTTTGGCAAAATGTTTTCTGATCCCTTAGAGGTTCAAATTAAAGTACAAATTGTCCAATTGTGAAACAGTTTTGTTTTCCAAATTCCACTTTTAAAGTAGTTTCATCTATTGATCTCCTGGTCACGTAAGCTCCTATCAGATCATAATTTATGGAAACTTATAGTAGCGGCCTTTTTAAAGGATACTTCGACACTGACAGATAAGTGCATATAGAACATTCCAAATATTACAAAGAAATGTATCTGCATGTAGCAAGTTTAAAGTTTCTTTATTACAGAATATAATTTTCACATCATATTCAACATTTCAAAATCTTATTAATGACAAATTTAAAACGAAAAACTTCAATGGTGAGCTCACCTCCTCACTTCTTTTATCACTATAAAGTAATTATAATATAAAACCACTGGCGCAAACATCTATCCAGCAAGTGAATAAAATGCATAGTTCATCTGAAGGAGTGCAAACATAAGAGCTTCTAAAACAGCTATCTAATGGTTTTACTTCAAAAGCAAACATATCTGCTGTTTCAGGAGATTTCCATTCATTATCCTGAGCTACAGAGTCTGAGAGTTAATCAGACACAGACTATATATTCATATAGGTAGGGAAGTGTGGAACTGATTGTCTGTTACTAGTGAACTATCCACTATAGCTTTTGATCTAATTCAAACTTGCAATGCGGTAAAATATTCAAATATTCAATATACCAGTTGACAAACTCTCTGGCTTATTTTTCCACACATTGAAAGCTTTGGTTTAGCTTACACATACACACAAATGTAGTACATGTCAAAGGAAAACAACTCAAATGTTTAGCGTCATATGATCTGACTAAAATATTAACGAAGTTCAATTTTGGCACCAGTCTTTACTTTGACTAAGGTACTGCTTGTTTTCATCTTCCTAGAGAGCCTGACCCTCGGTCTTGAAAACAAGGTAATATTTCCAGCCTCCTGGTGTCTTGAGATATTTGCTCTTGCGTTCATCTGAGGAGGTTTGTGAGAATCTCGTTTAAGAAGATTCCACCGCCGAGGATGAGCATCATCAGGAGAACAACGAGTCCTCGGCGGACCACTAGCTGCCTGGTGCTCAGCACCTTGCCCACAGTGACAACTATTTCATGCTCTGAAGCACCTTCTTCAGCTTTGACCTGGTCCTCCAGATCAGTGTCTACATCAGCCTGATCTCTTTCACCCAGTGGAGGCTCAGGAGATACTGCTGTTAGAAGGGTACAAAGAGTTTTTAGAAAGCTGGATTCAAAATGTCATGTGTCATGAGTGCCAGTACAGAGAGCAAAGGATTCTTTTCTTGTCTAGTTCCTTACCTTCTGTGCATTGGATATTTTCTATGGCAAAGGATTCAGCTTTGGTTTGTGCAGCCAGCACACCCGCTCTTACCAGAGCCTGAAAACAATGCAAGCAACGAAAGCAATGACCACACATGGAAATCACGAAGAAAAGCGAAAACAAAACATTTCTTCATCATGGTGTAATGGTAGTAGTTGAAACATTTCATCATGATGTAATGGTAGTGACACGTTTTACCTTTTCAGTAGCGACTTTCCAGTTAAGTTTGCAAATTATAACGATGAAGAAAACCGACTGCAAGAAGACGCACACGAAAAAGCCGGTCCACAACCCTTGTCAGGTATGGCAACCACAAGGAGGTGGGAAAAATTACGAACAACAGTTTAGCTTGGCAGTAATGTTGGTCTTGAGATTATATCGTTTAATTACAAAAGAGCAAAACTGCCATAAAACAAGTTTGTTACATCAGTGAAAGTACTGAACATTTTATAGAGCTCTGCTTAGGTAAATGTGTCCTTCTGCTTACCGATTATTCCCAACTTGAGTGCAAACATCAGGGATACGCCAATTGGAAAGCCCACAAAATAGTAGCCCACAATATTACACAGAGCACCAAGGAGCTGCTTTCCTACACCTCTGACGATGCCCCCTGTAATACACTATGGACAGTCTCCTTCTTATCAGCAAGCAGGAGCAGATTAAAAACACAACACCAGTATTTGCAAGATAAAAAAATGGAAGTGTCATCAAAATATTCCCATTCCTCCAGGTGAATCATGGTTAAATCTAAAGTGCGCTGTCAGCACATTTCAACGAGGACTTAGTGTACATATGTGGAGTCAGTGGGTACAATTAAAAGAAAATGATCGACTAAATTCAAAGGTCAACAACCTTTGTAACTCATTCTTAGGACAGTTTGAAGTAAAAAAGAATCTACAGAGGAAATAATTTTAATCAGAGCCCATGCCAAGTGGAGCAAGACATATTGCAAGAGGCAGAGATCCTTACTGAAATAGCATCAAACAGATGAATGAAGCCATACATCACCATGACTTCTGAAACTCTGTGCACAATATCCCTGAATGTGGGGGAAAAATAACAAGGTGTAAAACTAAGAAAAAACACATACAAAAAGAATGTATGGTATACTAACAGTGTGATTTCTACACAATTTATACACAAACAAAACACCTTAACATCTTTTTCGTTTCTTTGTCTTTTCATACAGTTTTCAGTGATGAGATGACAAAATGACAGGATGAATATAAACTACAACCAGGAATGTAGGAGAGTAATAAGTTATAATAAAATAAATTGAAGTAAATAGATAAAAAAATATATATGTATATATATAGACACACACACACAAGTGGAATAACAATGGTTATTCATATTCATATTGTCACTTTATCATTGAAAAAAAATAGTTAAACAAAATAGATGTTATTTGTTTAAGCATAGGCATTGGACAGATGGTAGTGGTTTAGACAAACAACCTTCACACAAAAGACTGACCTCAATACCTGGGACTGCTAAATTCAATACAAATGCCAATAAGAGTCCTTGGGCAAAACTCCTAACGCTACAATTTTCCTTCTTCTAAAACTAGCTTGTCATGCTAGCTTGGACGTTGTCCAGATTAACAAGGTCTGCTTTGAATATTGAGGAACACTGATAATTTGATTTTAAGTGAGCTACTATAACAAAGATTTGATATCATGTATCTGAGGGAATGCTACTATATCAGCGAGCACAAAGAAAGAGGCTACATAAAGCACATGTGGAAGAGGAGAAGCCTTTCATCCACATTCAGACAAGCAGTTAGTTACCCATCACTCAAACATTATGAGTCCATGCCTCCTATCAGAACTGGAGATGGATTAAATAAAGGGGAAATGACACTGCCTAGATACAATACTAAGACAGAATGGTCAGAATGTAAAATACAATTAATTGTAGATTACCACAATTAATTGTGGTAGATGATAGTGACTAAGCTAACATCTGCTGTAGGCTGCTGTAGGCTCCCCTGACTTCCCCCTGGCAAGTTACCATTAAGTTACTATATACTCGCAAATATGAATGCAGCAATAAGCACAATGCCAACAAACAGTATAACCGAACTCATTAAACTGGTATATGCTGCTGGGGTAATCATGCTTGATACCCCTTCTGCTGCACCCCTGGGAACAAAGGCTGGAAACCAACTTGGATGGAAGTTAGCAAACTGACAGAGCTCCAGAAGTTCAGAAAGAGCAAAGGTGGTGAATGTTTCACAAAAGAGCAGCAGAAACAGATTCATTTGCAAGTGATGGAAATGTCTAGTGAAAAGAATATGAGACATGTAAGGTGGAGGTTTAACACCACTGTCCTGATAAACCAGTGAGTAAACTGGTGCCATCTTAGCAGTGCATCCTGAAAGTGATGTCCAGTATGTCCTATGACAGAGTATAAATAAATAAGTTGGAGGTTTAAAAATGTTCTTCTAAACCTCTCTGATTTCTCTTCAAATCAACAGATTCCATCTGAGATCTTTCCCGTATTGTTGTTGTAAGATCATCATAAAGTCATTCTTGATGACATAAGTACATGTTTGAAATACGTATTCTTTTATAGGGCTATTCAGTATTTATTCCATCTCTGTATGGACTAGCAATCTCATGGAGCCCCTATCATTTTAAAACAAAGTTCAGAAATTCAAAGAAAGTTGATCTTATACTGAGCAGAAGACAACTATGGAGTTCTTTCAAACTATAAATAATCACCAAGAGTGATAACATAATTTTATATGTTCTTTGTTTTTTAAAAGAGACCTTCCCAACACTTGTGTTAAAACTACAATATAATCAAAATCAGAAACACATTTACTATCATGAATATTAGAAATCTTTAAGTCTAACTGGGTAATCAATGCTTCTCCCAGATTACCCCAGGAAACAAGTGATGATGGATTTGCCCATGTTATTAGTGCCAGTAGCTGGAAATATTGGTGGTTATGTTGGACAAGTGGTAAGGCAAGGAAAGTTTATTTGTATAAGCACTTTTCATAAACATGGGCAATTCAAAGTGCTTTACGTAGACATAAAAGAATTTAAATAAAAAAGGTTTAATACATCCCAAGAGCTTAGGAAGCCTAACCCTCACCTTAGGAAGGTTTTTACCAAAATAAGAAAAAAAAGTTTTGTGAGCCAAAAGAAAGTAGTGAAAGTTGGCCATATGATATGGAACATTGGAAAGAAGGATTGTTTACATCATATTCTGGGGTGTTTCCCAGCCCAAATATCATGTTGCAGCAGTATATCTACCTTTTTCCAATATCCAGGTGTAAGTAGCAAATAATCACCATACTGACAATTTTAATGAGCTAAAGATATTAATTCTAATTTCTGCAATTCTCATCTGTAGGTATGTTGGCATGCTGGTTTATTAAGTCATATCCCAGAAAAAAAGATAACATCTTAAACTGTACTTATTATAATTATTACAGAACCCAGTACAGATACAAAACCATGATTTTTTGAGTATGAAAGCCCTGATTAAGATGGTAATACTTTTTCTCTGATACACTAGACCATCTAGGTAGTATTAAAACACCTCAGAAATATTCTGGTTAAAGGATGTGCTTTCAGTGACTATATAAATGCATTTGGATATGACTGAATCAAGGATATCAAAGGCACTATTGATCTGAAAATATATGTATAGATACAAATCTAGTTTTTATTCAACACTAGTAGATGCATTGGTGTACTTACATTTCAGTGGTAAAGGTGTATCCAATAATGTCTTTGGATCCACTTAGCAAAGCAGCAACTACACATGAGAACATGACTAGAAAGACAAAATGGTGGAAAATTTGCAGCTTTTTGTGGCCATTAATGTCTATAACTTGGTAATCATTTCTCACATTAAAATGTATTCCTAATGTGTACTCATTGTCTGTTTCTTTTTTGCCAAAATGATTATTATTACATGTAGTTTTTATATTTAAGTAATTTATATTTGCATACAATTTGACCACAACGTGGCTCAGCTTGCCTGTGAACATATAATCATGCCCGAAATCTATTAAGTATATTTTAATATTACATGTCCCTGCAGTCATAACCTACATCACATATACTGATACCAAGTACAACATCAGTGTATGAGTCCATCCTACAGAGTGCCTATATGAGGGCTATGTGCTGTTTTTCATTGGCATCATGTTCACTTACTTCCACAGAATAAGCATACTTTGCTGGAGTTTATGGCCTGGTTTGTATTTCCTGCTCCAAGAGAATTTCCTACTCTCACACTTGCTGCAACTGCAAAGCCAAGAGGAATCTGACAGAGAAAGAACCAAATAGTTCAGTAAATTCTGATACTTAGTTCAAAATCTGATACTTGTATTTTCCATGTCTGAGATGCTGAGGGGCAAAAGATTGTGAGGTGAAGGGAACAAGCGACAGGAAGTGTAACGATCACTGCTGTGTAACAAGTAAGTTAAATCTAGTTAATAACAAACTTACCATTACTCAGCTAGCTATCTAATTAAATGTGCATGTATTAGCTAGCTACTAAACTGATATCTTGGCTAATGAGACACCTGTGCTATGCTAACAATAGTTGGCCATTCATTCATTTCACTTTTAATGAAAGTTCACTCATTCAGTAATTTACTGGTAATTAATGAGGTACACTCATACACTCAATAATCTTTATAACAAATGCTGAAAACATCATACATTTAAAAGCAAACTCTTTTGCTGCTATTGGTGCATCCTCAGAATTCACTTAAAAGAAGGACGCGTTTCTTGGCCTTATGTTGATGATCCTCCATGTTCTTATGACATATGCGGCCAAGAAAAGAAACCTTCAAACGTTGGAGCCCCGTAAATGAAGCACACCCAAAGGATTGGTCTTACGCTTGTATTCAAGAAAGCCAATACCAATACTAATCAGCCAATTCTGATGCCTTGATTTGCCCCGATACTGATCTTTGAGATCTGATCAGGACATCAGTACTTTTGTACTTTTACTTGAGTAGATGTTCACATATATATAAGCAGATCTTCAGTAGTTTTTCTGCTCCTGCCCCTCAGTCATTGACTTTGCTGCACTAAAGCAACAATGAAGGGTTGAAGGGGATGGACGGCACGCTCTGGACTGTGAACACAACCCTGTACTGCTTAAGCAATATGATAATCCTTCTTGTCATGAAATATTTTAGCTAAACAGAAAGACGATTTCTTGGGTGGTGTAGGAATAATAGAAACAGTACCTTTCAGTTCCTTGACGTCAACAAAAAAAGGATAAAATTCAGCCTTCTTTAAAAAAAAAACAACAACATTTTGATCTTTTGACCATCTGATGGTGACGGTATACATACTCTGCTTGACCATTATCCTACACCAACTGTTGGTCAAAATACTCCCAGAGGGCCTAAACTTCTACTTTTCAAAGTAAGAAGTAAAGGAAGAACAAAGAGGGTGGAACTGAACTGGATTCTTGGATTATTTTCTATGTAACCATGTCTTTTTAGAAACCACAAGTATCTTACCATGTATGCAATACTGGCTAGCTCATAGATAACAGACTGGGCAGCCAATTCAGCTTCACTGATGAGACCTACAAAGGATAAAAAAAAGAGTAATGATAGAAAATGTAATGACATGTTACGAAAGCAGAAAAGGATCAAAAGAGGGAAGTACATCTCAGACCTGCCAGGAATCCTCCGATCTCGTAGGTCCACCACTCCACACACAACATTAGCATGCTAGGTACGGCCAAGCGAATGAAAGCACCCCACTCTTGTAAGCAATCTTGAGACCAGCCTACCAGTGTCAGAGTGCAAGTACGAGGATTTAAAAGACAGACAGCGTAGGAGAGGGGAAAGAGAAGCTTCTGGAAATAATGGTGGAAAAATGCAATTTCTACAGAGTAATGTCATTTTGTCATTGCCACACATTACGGATTTAGCATTCATCATTAAACGCTTCACAAGTGCTTGGACTGCCCTGGCCAGACACCCCTTTGGCCCTGGATATCAGTGTTCCAAATAGCTCACTTACTAACCCCTGGCACTTGATCAAGACACTGGCTTCAGTTCTTACATTAAAACAGAAGTGTCAAAGTCTTGTCCTGGAGTCCAGCAAAGTTTGGTAATTGCTCTACTGAGACACACCCACTAAACCCGGAATTTGATTGATAAGTTGAATCAGATGCGTTTATGCAGGTCAACCCCTCTCGCACCAGGATGTGACACCACAGTGCTACATTAACTAATATTAAATGCATCTAATTCAGCCTGACTCAGTCCACAAATGCTGATAGTGTTTTGAACATTTTGCCAGTTGTAGGACATGAGCACTTAATGACTCCCCAGGAACTTTCATCTATTCACAAGTGCCCATTTGTGACATTTATAAAGGTATAAATCCTTTCTTAGTAAAAATGTTTTTCTGACATGGCCAGTAACTAACTGAACTTTTCTTCTGACATGATGCAAATTATTAAAGCCTTTTTTCTATTTTATAGTTAAATAGTCACAAAGCAAACCAGACCTGGTTAAAACATTAAACAGCAAAGATTCATTGGCTTGTAGAAAATAATAGAAGATAAAAAAAGAAAAACATTCAAAAAATAAATAAATAAAAGCCATGTGAATAGCATGTGTGAAGGCTCTCTGAGCAATGTCTCTAAACAAGTCTTGGGCCATAAATGATCATCATAAATGATCTTATAATTACAGTATGGGGAAGTTGATGCCTCACATTCAGTTTAAAAGGGTCTACACAAATCAACTGACCCACAAAGCATAATCAGTGATGAGATTTTGTTCACTCACCATCCCATGTGGCCTTGTGTAGACCTTTCCAGCGGATGTATGCGTAAAGAACTACGGCCAAGGCACACTGAGAAATGGAATTTGCTGCTGCAGATCCACTGCAGAAAAGAAGTGTTTTTTTTCAAACAGCATAATCTCAGTATACTAAATAAAATAAGGATGGAATGCATAAAATGATACTATGTTGGTAACAACCATGAACAGCATTACTCACGGTACTCCCAGATTAAGCAAATAAAGGAAGATATAGTTTATCAAAGCATTCAGGATGTTGCCAGCAGCCCCTGTTAAGACCTGAGGCCATATGATGCCCTAAATGATGAAGAACATGCTCAGCATTGCATCTGTATATATGTGAAATTCAGCATGTTTAAACAACAAATACAAAACATCTTTCACCCACTCATCTGTGAGAACAGAGTAACATATAATAATTAATCAATCTAATCAGTTGTAAATCTACTGGGAACCTAAAATATTGCAACATATTTTCAATGTAATACATTTTTGTATGAGATAGCAAATTCACCTGGTTTTGCAAGTATCTTGCTTGCAGCTGGTACATAAACACAGCCTAATGGGTGCAGAGAAGCAAAGAATTGAACGACATAAAGGAACAGTGGTGCTTTCGAATCGATTCATTAAACATCACCTCTCTAGGCAGGCTTTTCAAAGAGAGGTCTGCCATACACTGCGTGAGCGATCTGTCAAGTGGAACAACAAAATAGATGCGTGCAGACGTCCAACACTCACAGGCAGAGCAGGCATGAAAATCTTCACGTACAGGTGTGAGAGACTGCAGAAGGAAACAAGCACAACATTCATAGATGATACCACACGGCAAAACAACAGCATTAAGCTTTTAGCAAGAAATCTGATGCAACTTCTAGAACTAATGTGGTCCGTCCTCCCGAACGTCTCGGACATAGTTAATGGTAAAACGCATGGTAGAACGCTGGTAGCTGACCCCAGCGCAGCACAAACCTGGCCACCCTGGGGCTCTGTCGGACTGCCAGTAAGATGGCCTCCGTGTTGATCAGTACTGCCCAGCAGGGAAAACAAGCCAGCAGAAGGATGAGGATTCCTCTTTGGAGAATCACTCCCACCCTCTTCAGGTTATTGCTTCCATATGTCTGCAGAGAATTAACAGCTTTACACCTCTGGTTGTCAAAACCTTGGTTGGAAACATTATGTTCCCTAAAATGACGCAGATGACTAATGATGGTCCAAACTGGAGTAGTAATTGAGTCGTCAATGTCCTCCATGGTTCAGGAAGGCAGGAGAGTTTGGAGCCTGCACTCGGATAACACATTAAGGGACTAATAACAAAAGAAACCCTGAGAATACCTCATAAGACAAAGGTAATCAAATGGCAATCTTTTTGTCCAAACATCAGAGATATAAAAATGAAAAGTGGGTTGATAAAAGTGGGGTGGTGATTTTGACTGTAGGAAATTTCTGTCTCTGTAAAACAAATATGAATCCACAAACCTTTCAATTTTTTGACACTGCTCAGTTATGACTGGTTGGTTACTATGTCATTAGGATTTCAGCACTATTATACACTGCCAATATGGCTTGATTGCGTCATCTTTTCATCTGTTAAACTATTAAAACCTTTATGCTCTTATCTTAAGTATTATCAGATTTTGGTTAATAAGTTGTTATGTACAGGGATGTACAATGTCACCTGAGAAATCAGTGTGTCACATGCTGACGCCAGCCCTGCACCAATTGACACACCTGTGACATTAATAACCTGCCAAACAAAAGAAAGTATAAACTCAAGCAGAAGTAACTACAGAGTAATCTTAATTGCAACAGACAAAAACATTCAATTTTAAATGTTTGTGTTTACTCACAGCTATGGCCAGAGCGACACCGGCTAACTCTGTTGTCCCCAAGTGTCCACAAAATACAGTGCTAACAAAACTGATCAAGAAGATCATCAACTGTGAAATAATCTGAAAGTGGAGAACACAAACTTTCAAACTGAATACCCAGCCTGCTGATGTATGCTTAGGGGACTGAAGCTCTTCTGTACCCATTTAAAATTTAAAAGAATGTAAGCGTGTTGTAAATTAAGTGTAAAATCGGTTCCCACCAGTGCTATCATTGTTTTACTGTAGTATGTACTTCTGAAGTTATTAAACTGTTTATGTTTACTTTAAAATCAATGAAAATACTATAAGGTAAATTCGAATTAGTACAAATAATACGGTACAAATTCTAAAAGGATGTACATATTCGTATATAGGTACAGTCAAGTCTTAGTTTATCATTTCACAGGTCTTTGGGTTAGCATAGCTATGAAAATAAAAATATTGTGCGTTAAAGAGCCTACATTTTCAAAATAGCTTCCAATAAGCACTGACACAGGGTGTCAGTATTGCAGTATTTAATTTTTTAATAAACAGCACGTGTTCTTACCACTGGTCCAGCTAATTTAATTATCTGAATAATTTCTTCTTTATAATTCACTGGTATCCAGCTACGAAGTTTCCTCCGACATCCTCCGCAAACAATTTGTGAACTTGACGTTGACCGTGCATCAGCGTTTTTCTCTGTCCCTGAGGCTCCATTCATTTGAGCTTCCCGTTTGACATCCATTCCCGTAAGTAAAGGCAGTGCACTATCGCTATCCTGCCTCTATAAGAAGGATCTTACGCTCCTTGCCATGCCCCGAGACAGTCTCCAAGATGTTCCACGTGGTTTTATACATGGTGCAGCTGACAGAAATGTCAAACTAAGATTCACTAGAAAAAAAAGACGTGCACGAGCACTAGTGAGCGCTTGTAAAGGGCGGAGGATATAGCAATAATTTCGACTGATCATTTCATTGTTACAGAGACTTAAAATAAGGTATGACACTGCATTTTATAAACACACACACAGGAGATCAAAATTAGAGAACAATGTATGAAAAGTTAATTTTTTCAGAAATAATGTAACAAACATTGATCAACATTTGAAGGATTTTTGTAAGGGGTAGACTAGAACCACTAGAACAGTGTTTTACAAAATAACCAAAGTGTTGATAAAACCTTTATTTTGCAAAACACGTGGTGATCGTAATTAGAGAACAGCAATGACTGTAGCACAGAGAAAGATTACAACAAAAGTTTCTGAAGGTTACAACACTCAGTAATCAGTAGGAAGTGTACAGGCCTTCGCTTTGAATGACTTCAGCACATCTGTGGCCACAGGACATCACTAATCTCTCACACTACTCTGGTGTGATTTTGGTCCACTCTTCTTCCAGTCTCTTCCACAGTTCTGTGACTGTTGTGGGTTTCTTGGCCAACTTTGTCACCAAGGATTTTCCAGAAGTTTTCTATTGGATTTAGATCAGGACTCTGGGCTGGCCATTTCATTGTTTCAATGTTTCAGCATAGTAAAAGAATTGGATGTGGCTGATTCCACAATCTCTTCATTATTATCTATAGTTGTGTGCCAGTGATAATGGCAGAGTGCATTCACTTGAGTCTGTTGCACTACACTGTCATCTGGTTAGCTGTACTAAAGCATCTTAATACAGAATTAACTATTTTTTATTCTCAAATTCCCGCTGTCATTAAATATTATTACAACTACATGCTCAATCCTGTGTCTGTTCATATGTTTACATACATTGCTGTCAAGGCTGTTACTCTCTTTCACTTGTTAGTCATGAACAATTGTCTTTGTTACCTTATGGGTTTTGTTGTAGACAGTTGCTACACAGATACATTGCATCTGCAAACATGCATCATTCGTCTAACTTTGGCTGTTTGATAACATAGCCAAATAAAGAATCATATCTTTTACCAAAACATTTCTAATGTAGAGAGCAACACATAAATTATATAATTGCTTTACCATTCTGATACATTGACCTGCAATTCGCAGATCGTCACATATTAATAAAATCAGAGGTCAGAGTGCACATCTAGTGCCCCCCCCCCCAACTTTCCCATTCCTAAACCTCTGGTTATTGATTACCTTAACTTCATTTGCCTAATTGTTTCTTCATTATTTAAACCCAAAAGAACACTTTCAGATGGCGCCCTACTGCGGCTCTGCTGCATCAACAGAAAACTCTACGGGAATACATGCAATGGCATTATGTCACTGTGATGAAGGCTGAGGGCAGCAACCACACCCAGTATCAACCCCAGGAGATAATGAATCTATGCTCTGACTGCCAGTCCCAGCAGCCAGATCACCAGATTTCACCTGCCTGAGTGACAGTCTCCATCACACCAACCTCTCCTTCAGGAGGGTGATAGTCTCTAACACACTGCCTTCAACTTCAGGGAGTGAAATTTTCACGTGTTCCTCATATGTTCCTTATCAACCCTTCATCATTTCACAGTCATGCCCCCTCACCAAGTGTACACTGGGCTTTCTACCACCTCTCACAGCAGGCAGGGGGTGGGGTTCTTTAACTATGGACACACACCCAGTGGCCTCACAGTACCATCCCACACTTATCATTTGTGAAGAGATCTCAAGTAGACAGAAAGATAAAGTTCACTATAAGAAGGTACCATAAACACTTTCAAGTTAGTTCGATTAGGTTTCTTTTATTTTAAAGTGCATGAAATTGCAGAACATAAGAATTTACATGTCAAAAGAACAAATAAAGTAACAAACAACCCCAGTGTCAAGTTGCGTGCAGAGTTACTGCAGGAACGGACAGAAGGCGCAGCACGGTCGTTTTTAAAGGTTTTATTGTGTTCACAGAGAACGAGCACAAAGTCTCGCATAACACACTCACATCGAGTCCGACAAAGACCGACACAGACGTAGGGACATGCGCAAGCTTAAATACACACAACCTTGATGAGACACAGGTGAAACGAGTAACGATAACAGCCGAGCGTCACGCCCCACAACAAGCACAGCACACGAACACACCTCCACACATCACTCTATGGATCAACACCCCAGAAACTTGACATTGTAGTGAATGTCATTACATGTGTTTAAATTTCCCACATCATTTTGATCAGCATGCTGATTCAAGTATCAACCTCATTGCAATCAAATTTTAGTCCCTTTCGCTTAAATTTACATACCTGTATTTTTTTAATACCCATTTTACTTTTTATTCCTATTTAATATTATTTTAATTACAGAACTCTAATGTAATGCTTACATTGCACTACTGAGCCAGTTTCATTCTTCAGTACACTTGTGTGCTGCTGAATGACAAAGAAAATGTTGAGTTTAAGGTTGATGTGACAGACTCCGGTAAAAAATCAATATCTGGTATACATTTATGCACAGATGGTTTGGTTATTAAAAATATCCAGAAATCCACATGATTATATATCTCCATAGATCATTAAAACCAGCTGTTTAAGTACATTATAAAAACAAAAAACTATTATTTTTCCATTGTTGCAGAGTTTAATTGAATTTTACATAAGCTAAACATCTGAATGTCCCATTTTAAGACAAAATACATTTACAAATGTCTTTATTGAACAAGACAATAAGAAAAGCTGAGGTGGTAACACCTCAGTCACAGTTCTAAATTAGTAAAGAATCTTAATTTGCATTTTCTCACTAAATATATTAACAGAACACAACAGGCACACACTTACACACTCTCTCTCTCGCTTCTAAAGTGATGCTTTAATGACATTTAATGCAGAATCGTAAAACAAAGTTTTTTATAACAAGGGACAATTCACTCAAATGACAATATACAATTTGAATTCAGATTCAAATCTACTTTCAGCATCACCACATAAAAAAACAGGCATAAGAAAATGTACACTATTTACTCAAATGTCCTCATTAAAAAAAGGGACTGAGGGCATGGACCACTGACATCTCACTAGTCAATCTGTGGAAGCCTCATTTTGAGGTGGGGTTGCCGTGGGGTGGAGGCTGTTGCTGTTGTTGCTGCTGTTGCTCAGCGAGAGCTTGCTGAAGGCGTGTGCGCTTACGTGAATAGTGCTGCCAATGCAAGATCTGCTGCTCATCAATGAACTTAGCACACTGAGCATTAACCAGCTCCTTCCGGAAGTGCTCGTACTGCAACAGTTCCAACATGTGCAAGCAATGTGGATATCTGGGAGGAAAAATAGCAAAAACAAACAGAAAAAACATTTATCTTGGACTTTGCAACATCCACAACAACAGTTATGTCAATTCTATGGCAATACTCAAACTGGAAATAGAGTGGAATAATAATAAAAAAAAAAAAAGTATTGGCCTGAATGTGATCAGATTTTGCCCAAGTATCAGTAAATTTATGAGACAATGTCAGCCTTTTGACCAATGACAAAATTTATGTTGATGTGTTCTATGAATAACTTAATTGACATTCAAAGTTTAAAGGTATTAGTTTTAAAAGCTTACTGAAAAATGCAATGAATCATATAAAACAACACAGAACTGATGTATATAACACTTACTTTAGGAATTTGGCATATTCTGGTTCTTTCCAATAAAGCAAATACTTCAGGTAATTCACAAAAGGCTTTTCTCTCAGGTAGCCTCTTTGAGCTAAAACTACATACAGAAATATAAAAGGTCAAAGACATGTACCACTGCCTCCTGCAAGAAGCATATTTATATGTGAGATTCAAGATGCAAACGCCATATTTCTTAAGTTCAGAAGGAACTGGATATTCACCTCTGAAAACAGTTCATCTGAGTTTTGCTTGCACTATTTTAGTCATAACCATTTAGCAAGCTAGCTAGGTCTACTTTTGTTAGATTTGAGTGTTCTGGTTGTTCACATAATTTAACAAAAGAAGACATAGCTAACTTGCTAAACAGTGGTGTGGGGGCTCACTCTTCACAATGTAAAATTGTGTGACTTAAAAGTTATTATTTGTCTATTATCTTCTGCTATATCAACGTTAACTTAGCTAGTTAGTTACTAACGTCCTGCAATAGCCAACAATCAAGCAAAAGAGCATCTCCACTTACAGTTAAGATAATTTGGGTTGGCCAAACACTGAACAAACTCCAACTCCGACTGGAACCGGTTCCTCGCTTGCTCCTCTGTATAAGTAAAAATGTCGATATGATTTCATTGTATTAGTTAGTTAACTATCTTTATATGTTTCGGAATATCACATCGGTCACAGTTAACTAAATTTGAAACGTTCGACTGTACTGCTAGTAAGCTAACTAGCTAGCTAAGTTAGCTACTAGCGCCTTTGTCGTTACAAACCTGTTTCCATAACACCAGCCATTGCACACGACCAAATACAGACAACGCAGTTTTAACAAACCATGTAAATGTACAATATAATACTGAAAGTATGCTGAATTTATTACTACTTTCTAAGCACTACTTTCTTCATTGGAACTTGAAGTCTTGTTGTTCTCTAGACCATATTTGTCATCAAACTGTTCTCAGTGACGTACATGATAATAACGACATCGTGCTTTTTACGACAGTTTATGCCCTACCACAACGCGAAAGAATGTCCGGAGTACACTTCGCTGTAATCTACAATTTAAAATCGAATAATGAGATTTCAGCGACAATGTAGCATTGTAACCCAAAGCTGGTTCTTATCCTCTGCAAGATCCCCTCTGAAATGCTAATGTGTATATGTGGTATACATTCTGCTATCTGAACATGCTTAATAAAATGTACCCCCCTCCATTCAACCAGTGAGGTAACACTATGCCACCCATCTAATTTTTGTTTGTGAATTTGTTTGTAGGTTTGTTTGGGGAAGGGGGCTAATATCTGAAACCCTTGATAATTTGTATTAAACAATATACATTTAATCAGGATGTTCTGATATTGTAGTTAATGTATTGCTAAATAGGCCTATGTGGACATACAGGTCCTTATACAAGAACACACACACACAGTGAAAGATCAAAATCAAATAGCTTTAAAATCGATTTAGAAAAAAAACTAACAAAACAAAACAAAAACACCTAACACACATACTGCAGTTGCAATACTTGAAGATAAAAAAAAATATGACCAAATTCAAATTTCCTTCAGAATGGTTCAGGTCAGTTACTATGCAAAATAGATTATGGGTTTTTTGTTGTTGTTTTGTTTTTTAATAAACACACACACACACATACAGTTGGGACTAACTTTACATCTTTTACAGTATGTTGCAGATACTCAATATGATATATGATTATATTAATTGTGGTTAGATTAGATTATGTAAGAATAGCACATTGTAATATTTGTTTATTTAATGTACATCTATATATAGCTTTCTGTTGACAGATAAATAGAATAACATTTAAAAAATCTTGTACAAATATGATTCTAGCCCTTACAGGCTTTCATGAATATATGAATATCCTTCATAAAGTCTGTGCAATAAATGAAACCTAAAATTATCACTGTCACTCCCATATCATTATCGTAGTAGCTGCAACCTGATTTGCATGTTGTGGTGATACTGATAATCTGCATGGACGTGACACACTGTCCCAGTGCACAGCTGGTTAGGTCATGCTGTCCTTCTAGAGATGACCCATCAATAGTGTTATGTAGGTGCTGGCCCCAGCTTCCTAGCTTAAAGCCAGAAGACTGGTGTTGATGTAT
Organism: Sternarchorhynchus goeldii; assembly: GCA_028565775.1. NCBI lineage: Eukaryota > Metazoa > Chordata > Actinopteri > Gymnotiformes > Apteronotidae > Sternarchorhynchus > Sternarchorhynchus goeldii. The sequence goes on along the minus strand of JAOXYF010000003.1, from coordinate 14,601,965 downwards.
GTGATTGGTTCTGCTAGCAGGCTGGAGTCCATTTCCCTCACACTCCAGTGGAGTTAGCCCAGCTAGGGAAGGAGTCTAAACTGAACATAGCTCTCCCCCAGCTGTTGATTGCCAAGGTTATGCACAGGATACCGATGATATTCATGACAATGCCTGTCTTGGCCTGAGGAAGAAGAGGTATTCAGAGATTCAATTTCAAAATGTGAGATTCTAGTACTCTAAAAATACTCCCCTAAAGGGTTATCATGTATTTATTATGGTGAGCTATAGTAAATGTATAGCAAAATTCCTCTTTAAGTACACTCACCATGTCTGACACTTTCACATAGCCATAAGAGAAAATGATGGCATTTGGAGGGGTCGCCACAGGCAACATAAAGGCAAAGGAAGCACTTAAGGTACAGGGAATCATCACATACAGCGGGTTGACACCTATGGACTGAGACTAACAAATGAAACCAGTCATCTCAAGTTACTTTGTGAAAGAACTGACAGAAATAGATCATTTAATGATCACTCATAGCATTGGCAAGTTTTAAAAAAGCATAATATTAATTTTATGCGCACTCAATCTCTTGCTTTACAACTGAAACACACCTATTTTCATGTGGAATTGCAATAAGGAATCGACATCTGTGTTTTAACTTAAATCTATGGCATTTGACAGGACACTTGTATCCAGAGCACTGAAACCAGAAACATGGTAATATTAGAACCATCTGCCCTCCCAGGTCAGGCAGAGGAAAACCTTCACTACAGCATTAATTCAGTGTATCAATCAGTCTATTAGCTAAATAGGTAGCTGACCGTTTATTATCACCACAGACGTCTTGAGTCTTTTTCAGCATAGAAAATTTCCATGGTCGTTTACAATGAATTAACATATTATCTTTTCAAAGGTTCCAGGCAGGAGAGTTTAAAAGCATTCCTGAACCTCTGAAATCCAGCAGGCCAGTACTTAATAGCAGACATGCAACACAGCTTGGCACAGTCAAACACAGGCATCCAGACAAAAGTGGGTATGGACAATCCATAGAGAGGGACGGTGCACTGAAAGAAAGAGCTGGCTCGCCTTCTGCAGCTGGCAGTGGGGTAGACCCTCCATTAGCATCAATCACCTTCTCTCTTGCTCTCCCTCTCACTGGCAGTGATATTTGCATGGCTCTGTCTTTAAAGCCACTGCAGTTCTAACCCTATACAAAACCTGCCCATTCAGAATCTGTGTTCTCTGTGGGCTCGCACTCAGTAGGCAAGGGCTGTGCATGCAAAGAGCTTCATAATAGGAAGGAGGTAAGGACGAGAACACCTTAAGAGGGTTTGAGGCTATACGTGTGGAGGAGTGAGCAGGTTCTTTCATGAGTCATGAGTATGCTGAAAATGTCTGTGCGCGCGCTCACAGTGTTTATATATCACACAAACTGACATGAGGCTAATTGTTTTTCAGTCTGGAAGTCAAGCAAAATCACCAAATGCTTGTTTCATAATTTCCCATTTTTGAGCTTCCTGTTCAGTTATTTCAGATGTAAATTTTCAGCATAGTATGAGCGTCACTACATTTTGTCAGTTATTTTTTCCCTGCTTTAAAATTATTTAAACATGGAAATATTCACAGTACAACGCAATGTAGCAAGATTTTCACAAACAACATTCTGGCCCCATCGTGCATCATACACTGTATGTCCTATAGATACACACAAACATTTATTGCTGTAACTGTTCAAACTCAGTGATGCCCTAAGATGGCTGCATGCATGGATGAGTGAAAGGAAACTATTCTGTACCATTGATGCAAGAATAGGCAGAAACAGGGTGGCTGTGGCCACGTTGCTTGTGCATTCTGTAAAGGTGGCCACCATCAAGCACACAATAATGGAAATGGCCCATGGAGGGATGCTGTGGAGAGGAGACATCTGATATCCAAGCCATGCGGATAAACCCGAGTCCTTTAGGTGTTGAGACATGCAGACAAAGAGTAGTTCTAATGTTAAGGAGATGCTTATTCATTTAGGATCCATCCTTTTGAACTCCTATTCACATACTTAAAGGTCTGTGTGTATTTTTACCTCGCTGCCCTTAGCCAGAGCAAAGCCCCCCCCGATCAGCAGGATTATGTTCCATGGCATCTTCTTCTGAACCACCTGCCATGTCAGCAATGCTGATCTGGGTTCAGTGTCCGATTGTGGAACTGGAATAGGATGCACACAGTCTTCACGTCAGCATTTCGCTCAATGTTTATGGCACAGTGTAGAAGTTGAACCACATCTACATTTCTGGCCTGGCTTCCAACATGCATGATCCAAGTGGCCAAAGGTGGCGATCATATCTGCACTGAGCTGGTGCTGATGCAGCTTTCATTGCCTGTCCAGGCTGTGTAACACCTGAGGTTACCTGCCTCAGGTGTGTTGCAAACTGAAACATAATCGGAATCTGGAGTGCACTAAAGGGGGCACTAAGGACTAGAACTAGCTTCTGACACAGAGCACCCTCAACTAATACAATAACCCGTGACCTCCTTCTCGTGTGAAACAGACTGAATCACACTGGACTGCACAGAACTGACTCAAAGGGTTCTGCAGGTCATCTCTGACACACCTATATCAGAGCTCCTTGACCTCCAGAAGAACAGGCAGGGGGGTTTAGATGGAAGAATAAAGAGCAGAGCTGCTACGAACACTGCCACAGTAGCATCTGTCACATACCTGTCCAGAGAAAAGTCAAAGGTTAGGGTTAAGGGTGATGACAGAAGTCAAATGTGACAATAAAAATTACTTTTTGTTATTAATGTGATGTGGACTATTTTATATATTATTGTGCCTAGAGCTGAATGCATTTTAGAAAATATATATGTATATGTACATTTTATCTCATTAAATATCATGGGCAAATCTTTTAAAATGTATTTACTGAAAAAAAAACATCTCAGTACAAATAAACTGCGATTAATTCTGTTGTAGCTTAAGGATGGCACGTGTGACCACGTGCACTGATTTGTTGATCCCTGCACCACTATGTACACAGCCATTGTTTGCTGATAGCTTCCTCTTGGAAACTCCATTCACAAATCCCAAGACATTTGGCCTACAAAAGTGAGCTAGATTATACTAGTGGATACGTCAAACTACAGATCAATGTGTTTGTGTTTCTGTGTTCATCAAGACACGTTTCTCTAATTTTTTCATCTTAGGACACCTGTTTCCTTGTTTGGGTTTTGTATGCAGGTTGCAAAGATTTTTACTTTGAGGTGTTTTTTTTTTGTTTTTAACTATTTTCAGACCTTGTTACATGCATATCAAAGGACATTCTGAAATTTCAGTGTCCATTGCTTCATCATTGACAGTAATGTTTGGGCGCAAACATCCCATAAAACATTTACCTATGAACCATGTATGATGACTTTTACTTTGTATTCTGGTCAATGACAGATAAGATAAGAATGGGTTAGGGTACAAATGAGACATTACATAAAGTGTAATGCTCCAGAGGATTTCCTGTTGTCACACCAATTATAAATCCCGGTCCAAGAAAATCCAAGCTCTCCGCATTCTAGTCCTATTTTTGTTGTCGTAGTAAAACAGATTTGGCTGTGTGTGTAATGATCAATGCAGATCTAAATACTCTTTCTCAGTGTTGAAGAGGTGTGTTGCCCAGCCGTCCACAAAGCCTGGATCACGTGTGAACCACAGCACCACCAGCAGTATGAAGAGAGTTAACACGTTTATCTCCCCGTACGACATGGGGCCAAGGAGCTGATACTCCTCACGCATGACGTTATAGGCAGCGATCTCTTTCTCCGTCTTCACTGAGCCGCAGCCCCAGGTTTTTCTGAAGCTGGAGAGAACCAGAATGAGAGGAAATGTGGGAGAGAGAGAGAGAAAGATGGAGAGAGACAAAAAGAAAGACAGACAGAGAAAATCAAGGCAGGGAGCTTTTACGCTATCTAGCACATATTCAGAACAACAACAGGCTTCCACCAAGTACAGGTGAAGTCCAAGGTGAAAAAATATTAAAGTTGTGATATAAAATTTTATTAGTGAGTTTTATTACATTGAGTAGCAGGCCTATGATAAGAAGTTAAGGGGGGGAGGGGGTACTGCAGGAAGTTAAGGGGAGGGAGCAGGGAATTTTGTTTTCAATATATGGGTACAAGTGAGAAACCCTAGATTTATACATATACAGGTGCTGGTCATAAAATTAGAATATCATAAAAAGTTTATTTATTTCAGTAATTCCATTCAAAAAGTGAAACTTGTATATTTTATTCATTACACACAGACTGATATATTTCAGATGTTTATTTCTTTTAATTTTCATGATTATAACTGACAACTAATGAAAATTCCAAATTCAGTATCTCAGAAAATTAGAATGTTACTTAAGACCAATACAAAAAAGGATTTTTAGAAATGTTGGCCAACTGAAAAGTATGAACACAAAAAGTATGAGCATGTACAGCAATCAATATTTAGTTGGGGCTCCTTTGGCCTGGATTACTGCAGCAATGCGGCGTGGCATGGAGTCGATCAGTCTGTGGCACTGCTCAGGTGTTATGAGAACCCAAGTTGTTCTGATAGTGGCCTTCAGCTATTCTGAATTGTTGGGTCTGGTATATCACATCTTCCTCTTCACAAGGTCAGGCGTGTTTGCTGGCCAATTAAGAACAGGGATACCATGGTCCTTAAACCAGGTACTGGTAGCTTTGGCACTGTGTGTAGGCAAGATGCTTCTGACGCTGCCTCTTATTCAAGAGTGGCTTGACACAAGGAATGCGACAGCTGAAACCCATGTCTTGCATAAGTCTGTGCATGGTGGTTCTTGAAGCACTGACTCCAACTGCAGTCCACTCTTTGTAAATCTCTCCCACATTTTTGAATGGGTTTTGTTTCGCAATGCTCTCCAGGGTGCGGTTATACCTACTGCTTGTACATTTTGTACACAATGTGCTTGGACACAGAGCTCTGTGAACAGCCAACCTCTTTAGCAATGACCTTTTGTGTCTTGCCCTCCTTGTGCA
>JAOXYF010000003.1:14563896-14596107 GCA_028565775.1 Sternarchorhynchus goeldii | reverse complement strand
ACAAGTTTCACTTTTTGAATGGAATTACTGAAATAAATAAACTTTTTCATGATATTCTAATTTTATGACCAGCACCTTAACCAAAAGTTAAGAAAAAATCTTCCCAACAAATAATTTAAATAATTGAAATATATTTTTCCCACATCTCTACATCTCTGTTTAAATCTCATTTTGAAAGTTAAACACAATTTGAAAATTTAACAGTTACTGTTAAAGTTACAGTTACTGTGTAAGTTGCTACAGCCCACCACCACCACCACCACCACCACCACAAGGGACAGCAGCACACCTGATGAGTAGGTGTTAACACTCACTTGAATCCAAGGAACATCAACTGCAACCAGATCCAGGCTGCTATGAGCATGATGATCATGTTTGGGAAGGCAAATCCAAACCAAGAAGCAAAATTTATGACGTCTGAGTTCCCTGGGAAGAGCCTGTGGAACAAGCACAAGCCTTCAGACAAATCAAAACTAGCCATGATATCCACACTCAAAATTTGTGTACATTCCAGGGCTTCTGGTGCTGTGTTTGTAAAGGGAACAGCGGGGTATAGGGAACCTACTGATTCATTTGGCCTGTGAGTACGAGGTTGGGCCCTGTACCAGTGAGGGTGGCAGTGCCACCAATGCTGGCAGCGTAGCACACACACAGCGTCATTCCCTTACACATCCTCAGCCACTCCTCAGCCTCGTGATGCTCATCTGCAGATTCCACCTCCAGGGAAAAGGTGAGGCCGTTCACCACCACTACACACAGGCAGGGCACGAACATGTGTTACCGGCCGCTTCGTATGCCAACAGAAGACCCGGTACAGCATGGACAGAAAGAGTGAAGTGAGGGTGCCTCTGAACTAAACTATGGATTATGAAGGCCAGACTTGCTCCCCTCACCTGGGCTGTTGACCTCCTTCTCGGGCTGTTTCTCCTCACAGTCCATAGGGCTGATTGTTCGGACCTCCTCCTCCCGCGCCGTGTTGCCGAGCTGCACCAGCACCGCCTGCACGATGGGCACCATCATGGCAGTGGTGGCGGTGTTACTAATCCACATGGACAGGAAAGCCGTCACGCCCATGAAGCCTAGCATCAGCCTGGGTCAGAATTTCACATGGACAGTAAACTTCGAGCTTATTTCACCGTAAACACCAACGGCCACTTTATGGTAACCACAATTTATGATAATCACAGGGACACCAAAAATGATACAGCTGCAGAACGATGCAAGAGAAAGTTCAGGTAAGGACGTTGTCTTTTAGACCGGGCGGGTCGCTGCTGTAAGTGCCGGCCACTCACAGAGCTGGACGCACGCCAACGATGAGCAGAACTCTCAGGGCAATGCGCTTGTGCAGATTCCAGTGCTCGACCGCCACAGCTACTATAAGACCACCCAAGAACAACATGTTTGTGTCCTTCAGGTACTGCATACACACCTAGCACACACACACACACACACACACACACACACAATGTTATGACTGATAATATAACAATTATACAAATGATTTACGACAGAGATAATATACAGTCACTGTTTTGTATAGCTTATGTAGGGTTTCGTAACATTTGTGTATAAAATTCTATCAGATAAATGCTCTGCCTCTGCTAAAATAGTGCAGTACTGATGTATACCATAGAAGCAGAACTTACATCTTTGGACGCCATGATGCTAAACAGTGGAAAGAGCACAGCAGGCAGGAGAGCAGTGACAGCCAGTGGAAGTGCCTCAGTACACCAGTACATCGCCACGAGCCCGATGACATAAGCACAGCTGGCCTCCTGCACACATCCAAGGGACAACAGAGAGAAGCAGAGAGATACATGAAACACAACAGAGAGAAGCAGAGAGATACATGAAACAACAGAGAGAAGCAGAGAGATACATGAAACACAACAGAGAGAAGCAAAGAGATACATGAAACACAACAGAGAGAAGCAGAGAGATACATGAAACAACAGAGAGAAGCAGAGAGATACATGAAACAACAGAGAGAAGCAAAGAGATACATGAAACACAACAGAGAGAAGCAGAGAGATACATGAAACACAACAGAGAGAAGCAGAGAGATACATGAAACACAACAGCTCTCTCAGCGATGCTACTGGCAAACATGAACATGGCGGTTTGGGTACTGTCCCTCCGCACAGGTACAGGTTCAGGACAGATAGAAATCATGGTGTTGGTTTTAAAATTGATCAGTCTACGTTCAGACAGCCATATGATGATTCTGTACTAAAACACACACTTTGTAGACTTTTATTTGAATAACTGCCTCAATTTTTTTTTCTAATATTTATATCAAACCATATATTTTTTTCAGAGCAGTTTTGTATTTTCTTGGCAACAAACCTGCTATTCAGTACTGCTTTTAGATTAAAAACAAGGATCCTTCTCCTACATAACCCTCCCTCCATACAAATTCCTACTTTTTTATATAGTGGTTTACTCTTATGTGTGAGTGAGTGAGAGAGAGAGAGAGAGAGAGAGAGAGAGAGAGAGAGAGAGAGAGAGAGAGAGAGAGAGAAAGAGAGCGTTCACAAATCCTGGTCAATCAATACGGGCAAGTTACCAGGGAGGGAGTTCCCACGAGTTCGTGTGGAACCGCGTTGCATTATGACAACAAAGAGTAAAGACAACAAGTGACCTACGGGGTGCATTGTGTGTGTTACAGCCGAAGCCCCCTTAAAGAAACAGAGGAAAATTTCACCCACAGTCACGCAAGGCCCCTACCCGTTAAACGTTAAAGGGAAACTGAAGAAGAATGCCATAAACCGAGCAAGGTTGCAGCTCTTTTTGGGGCCACCTCGCTACTATCATATTCAAACAACAATGCAAACAGCAAAGTAAATGATCACATTTTACATTTTTTTCAAAATGTTAAGTGTATAAATTAATTTATAATCGTCTATAATTATAATGTTCATCTTATTCCTTTCAAAATGGCCAACAAAAGTTTCCAAAATATTTATCTGATTTATCTGATGAACTATTCGATGTAAACAACCGAATAGTTTAGTTGCAGTCATACTGATCTTTGATGACTGGGATATATCCACATTACGTACAACAAATTGCAAAATCTCGAATGTGCGATAAACGGATTATGCTGCAATTGTACAGCTATGTGGCAATAACGGAATAAATGTAAGTCTTCCATACCGTTGTTCCAATAACCAGAGGTAAGGGAAGTAGAAGAAACGGAGTGAAGTAGAGGACGAGTCCATTTTTCACTTCCCAAATCGACTTCAAAAAAGATACAACCATTTTTTCTCTTTAATGGTGTCAATCACGCTACTAGAAAAAAATGCACTGCAACAGCTGAAATGGTGCGTAAACGAGGAGAAGCGCCGTCCAATGAGGGCTGTCGGCACCTTGCACGCAGTCACCGTTTCTCAGAGCCTCTCACCTTCAGTCCCTCTTAATCACTCATTCACGCCCCCAAGTACATGCTTACATGCGCACACACACACACAAACAGAATAACCAGTCACAAAATATTTGTTAACCTCTGTACTGTATAATGAAATTTTTTAAAACATGCATCAAAGGTTTCAAGGGCACATGTTCAATCATGTTATGTGGGAAAATGGAAAGATACAGCGAGAGACCAACGCTGGTTTATTCTTTTACAGGTCCACGAACAGTGACATTATATAATTCGAATTCAGCACACAAGTACAAATTAAAACAATGGCGAATCCAGGTTATTTAAATAGAAGATTTACACTGTGAGTGAACTTCTGTACCGCGTTGTATTTTAACACAGGTGCCTGCTAAATTCCTACAAGTAGCACGTGTCTATTTAAGAGTTAAAATCACTGAACTGATCGCTGTCCAGGGACGTACAAAATGTATTTCTAATTTAAAACTACTTATAAACAATTTTTTATGAGTAAAGTAATACATGTGAACAATTTTATCTATGTGGTTGTATATGTTGAGCTATTAAAAGACTTTTTGTAAATGACAGTTGCTGTCATAGTCACCAAGAGGAACTACCCACTTACTAGCCATAAAAAATCTTCAAATGAACTGCCAGTAAAGCCACAATGTCAAAACTCTCTTTTTCGACTATTTTTACTGCGCGCGTGAGTGACAAATATCGAGAGGAAAGGAAAAAGCTAAAAAGCGACATCTTGCCATCCCACATAATCATAAACTGATTTCTTCATCATAACCATATGAACCATCATAACCATATGATATTTGAAAATGAAAACTCAAAAGTCAATTTTATTTAGCTAAATATTTCTAGTCAGTATTTCATCATATTTCACTAAGTAATGTGTTATAGCATTGAACAATGCGGTACAACAAAATCGTAATTACATACTAATTATGTACCATAATAAACTGGTATGTTATATAATAAACTGTTATGTTATGTCTCAGCTGTAGGTCCATCCAAAATGACGTTTCCATTTGACATTTCCATATGACGTTTCCATACGATATTTCCATATTTTCCTGGACGGCTTTTGGAATCAAATGATTCATATAAGAATAATGTCTTCAGTTTTCATTACTACTAGCAGGCAAAGTTTTAGGGCTTTTTCTCAGAGAACACTAATGAAAGATACACAATAATATGCAAAAGTGATAAACAAAAAGGAAATTCTATTCAAGTTTATATTAGCCATCTATTTAAATTTATTATATAAATAGAAATCAGATAATTTGTAAACTACTTTAAACCAAATGAGTTTATTTGCTTCTCTGCTTGTAATAACCAGATGTTATTAAACTCAAACCTTCAAGAACTACAGTAACAATATACTGGATCTATGAAAGAAGAGGTAACATTCCACAGAGGCAAGAAAATTGAAACAAAAGGCAGGAGAAAATGGAAGGAGGGGGAGAGAGGAGGGAGGGAGAGAGAGAGAGAGAGAGAGAGAGAGAGAGAGAGAGAGAGAGAGAGAGAGAGATAGGGAGGCAAAGAGAATGTCTTGTCTACATGAAGTGTAAGAAGAAGAGTGACGGTGGCATAAACAGAGAGGATCCAGTGTTGGTCTTTGCTGAAACTCAACACAGGTCCTAGTTGGGAGGCAGAAAGACTGGCCTGCTGAGAGACTTACAATGGGGCTCTGTAACTGAATGCGGATGAGGTTTCCTTAAAGCATCAGAAATTTGTGGGAATTCCTGGAGAACTCATGTTTTGCCACAGCTTTCACTCCAGGCAGGTATCTTGACAAAAGAGAGAAAGAGAGAGAAATTGTCTATTGATTAATGAATTCATTAAGAGTAGCTTTACATACATAAAGCAATTTTCTCAGTGATTTTCAACAATTCAGTTTTGCATCAGCCACTGTGTAGTATAAGTGTGTTTGCAGTAATCTATCATATCGACTGCTGTGTATTAATTTTAAATATAAATTGTAATGTAGACTACTAGGTTAACAAAATAATCCAAGAGAAAATGTTGCAAATATTCTTGTGTATTTTTTTCTCTCAGAGACCAAATGCTCCTTTGGTGCCTAGCATGTAGCATGTTAAAAACAAAGGATTTAGTGACATGATACTGCCACCATGTGCTTGGCGTTATGTGTATACACACAGCAGTTTTCTGATAAAGAAGGCTTTCAGCTGTAAGCTCTCTGGCATACCTAGGTTAGCCATGCGAATAATAGGTCGAAAGGTTCAGAACAGAGTGATTATCAGGCAAATTACTGCACTGGTGCAATGTATGAGGAGTGTGCTTTGTTACTTATTTATAAAAAATATGGAGATAGACCTTTAATTTGGATGGGGGGGGGGCATTTAGACTTCTCATACTAATATCTCAAGACACTCTGACTTTCTCTCTGCAGTTTACATTTACTTTATATCCCTAGACAGCTGTGCTACATGCCACCACCAATTGCTATTATTTTTATAACAGTGAAAATATATATTTTTATATTTATATTTATAGTTATATTTTTATAACAGGTTGTATGACATGACAGCAAGGAAGTATTCTGTGCAGTGGAATGGTACTGTCAACTGTCATATGGCAGAACATGGTGCTTATCTCAGACTATACTCAATGATACAGCATGACTTTTAATTTGTAAAAAAAGTAGGCTGCATGGAAATTAAGATCTGCAATTTGGGAATAGGTGGCCATCCAGTAAAAATGGCAGAAATCATTCCTATGTTAAAGAGCAGTTAAAGATCTCAAAGAATAACTTTGAACCCATACCAACTCAGCTATGAAACAGGGGGACATGTGCGTGAATGTCCAATGATGATTTAATATAGGATTATATTAATTTGCTCAGTTACTTATGATTTCCCCCTGGGAGTAGCTATGTATAAAAATGTGGTTCCTATATGGTTCACCCAACAGAGGCTTAAACCTCAGATTAATGTAAAATTCTGCACTTCAACTTGAGTCACTGATTAACATCCAATGTGCTGGAGTACAGAGCTCATACAACAACAACAGCAAATACTATCCAGTTACTATCAACTATCCTAATACCATCAATTACAAACTGGACTGTACATAGGAGGACATTTCAGATAGTGCACCAACTTATGCATTGCATGTGCACCAACATGCATTGCATGAATCATAAAACAACAACTTCACACTGATTAATTTGTGTTAGAGGGTCCTCATTGAGTCTCAGAAAGGGAATATTTTGGCAACAGTAGCTAATGAAAACATTCAATCCATTGTTGAATATGGCACATAATGGTGGCCAGACTTTAATTTTAATTAAAGTACACTAAAGTGTTTATGTGCAAAAAACCCCAAATATTCTATACAAACTCAATAATCTGCATGTCCTGCATAAGTGGCTTTTTTCAGGTTCTTTTTTAATGGAGTTGATTGAAATATGAGGAGACGGGAAAATCTGCTTGCTACGGCAGCACATATACTAAAATTGGAACGATACAGAGAAGATTAGCATGGCCCCTGCGTGAGGATGACATGCAAAATCGTGAAAATCTTCTTAACAATCCACAGCAAAATAAAAGTCCGCCAATGAAATTCACAATTACTCCTTCAAATTTTTTTTAACTTTCTTTTTTTAATTCATCATTTTAATTTTCTCAGCAGGCCAAGTATGAACACGTTTATCTGAATGCTTCCAGCAAGACACGTGTGCCTATGTGCCCACTGGTCACCTGAGGTCACTCTGTAGGTGGATGCCCCTGCCTGCAGTACCACATAATGGGGGTGGGAGCCTCCAAGGTCCTGCGTGGGTGGAGAACAGCAGCACACAAGATAAAGATAAATTAATCCGCCTTGCCACTACTGTATGAAGATGAAGATACAATAGATCCTTGGTGCTTTGCCTTTAAAAGGTTTATACATATTTTGTGCAAGTACACACCCAAATGGCTGGTGGTTAGAGAAGACCTCTGGATTATATATATGTATATATATATATATAGAAAACAATAAGTTTTTTTTTTTATTTAAAAGTAAGTAGTGAGACATGAATCAATGGGGGATGAAACATTAACCAGCAGTGGAGTTCCTGGAGGTGCGAGAACCACAGTGATTTGTTCAGGAGCAACTGCAATCACAGTGCCCTATATTTATTGCCACTTTCCAGTGCAAACGTGGGGTTGGTGAGTTTGTATCTTCTGTTTCGATCCCCCAGATAGCTCTGAAAGTTGGCTAGCTTTACAGAAAACTGACCAACATGTAAAATGGTCTTACTTCTAAAAACTTAAATGAACGAGTTTGTAATGTAAGTTCTATAGCAAAAGGGCATTACAAAAATTCTGGGCTGAGACACATTGGACAGAAAAAAATGTTAAAATCTGTTACTTCGATACCAGTATCTGCATCTTTTTTTATAAGTGTAATGTGTTTTTGTCATTGTTATTATTTATTGTTCATTTTAATGTAATTTTTTTCAAATAGTGTACAGTTACCATTTAAATATTCTACATTCGTTCACTAAAACCTTTTTTGTTGTATAAATATCATTACATAGTTTAAAAGCCAGAAGCTCAGAAACATTGTTGTAACCTTGTTTTATGTTATGCTATATGAATAGCATAACCTATACTCCTAAAACAGCTCGTAACACCTTCCAGCTTTAAATAAAAATGTACATTTTAAACTTTGATTTAAATTTATTTAAATAAGAATAAAATATTTACGAAATTTGTTAACTGTATTTTTAACTGTGGATAAAAATAACCAAATGGAGAGGAAAAACAAAACATGGGGACAAGAATAAATAATATATAATTAATATAATTAAATATCTATTGAATACTATCCATTTGTTAGTGTATTTAGATTGGAAAGTGTGCGGGCTGGGTGAAGAGTGAAAAACACAGAGCTCTTTAATGCTTGTGCAAAGGTTATCATCTTTCAGAGTATTTTCATTCCAAATGTATTGTATTCCAAGCACGTCTCAGGGCAATAGTACACTTCAGGTATTTAGAAAGAGCTGAAGAAAATATTTAGAAGGGCAATTTTAGCCCCAGGAGACTTACTGTGCCATTAGACATGCCACTAAAAATGTCAAAAAGCTTGTCGAATGATCTGAGGAAGAACCTGAAAATACACTTCAAAAAGTTAACAATAGATGGCAGCATACTTGTATTTATTTTACTGCCTTATGCGCCTGTCTCAGGTGGACAGCTACTATAAATGAGCTGCACAGTAATAAAGTGATAATAAATCGATCTGTTTGGTGGGATACTCTGGGATTATCTAATATTTGTGAGGTAATGAAATATATGCACATTTAAACTATATGCACATTAACAGACACATTTAAAATGAGGAAGTTCATCCATAACAATTCAAGCCAGTTCACTAAGGGGAACCTGAACGTTTTTTACAAAAACATTCCCACTTTTTATTTCTTGAAAAAATCATACATGTTTCTATCACCACTGACAATGTACTGACAATGTCCATGATATGGTTTGTGCCTATGATACTCAAAGATGTAGATAAGACAAATAATCCAAAACACTGACTTTGTCTTAAATTGTCTTAAGACTCCTTTATATATATTATATTTGATCTTTGAAGAACAAGCATTGGGAAGAAATTTTTTTGGACTCAAACTGGAAAAGAGAGTATTTCACATGTGTTTCCAATGCACTGTTCATTCAAACTCCCTTTGAGAAATGAAGACAGGCTACAACTGTACAGAAAACAGATTACAGAATGCATCAGATAAGGTACAAAGAACACACTCTTTGGTAGATCTTCATGGGTACCTTTAGGATAAATGTCAAAATTATTTTAAAAGCAATTAATGGCAAAGCAGTTCTGTACATTTCAGACTGCCTGGTTTTCTTAAGTAATGTATAGAAACACAGTGCTCCACTGAAACCTGTTACAAGCAGAAACACTGAACATAAATCTTCAACTGTTCATATTCTGTGACTTCTGTGTTCCAGGTCAACATGGAGAATAGGAAGCTCTGCCCTTCACTGCTTATGCTGCTGTGGTTCTTCAGATATGGACTGGCGGTAAGATAAACCTCCACACTGCACACACTTATAAAGAAAAAGCCTTCCAATATTAGATAATAATTAACTGTTATAAACAAAAATAAATTTAAAAAGGGCATTAATTAGATCTGTACAACATTTAACAAAGAAAGGCATGATCTTCCCAGTGCTTGCAAATGAGTGAGGTGAATGTAAACTATCAGCCTCCAAATATATCACCTCTAGAGCAGCAAGACATGCTTGGAAAACCAATGTAATGTTAATGCCCAACAACCAGCCCTCTGAACACAAAAGACTTATGATTGACCAACAAAGCATCACACAGCAAACGCAGTGAATGAGACTCTACACAGGTGGCACACGGCATAAAACTTGTGCGGCAAAAAAACACAACATAAACAAAAGAACACATGGACGTCTATATTTGCATTTACAGTCTTCACAATTTTATGATAACAGTAATTATGTCACTTCAAATAAAGTAATAATGTCAATAGTTCGCCCTACCTCAGTGTTCAGATGTTACTAACCACTTTCAGAAACATCAACTTTGCACCTACACTCCCTTTATTAACACACAAAACATATGTTCAGCACATCACTGGTCACTCTCTGACAACATGACCAGCAGACTATTCTCTCAAAATATATATATATATATATATATATTATTTAAGTGAAATCATCTAGCATGATAACTTGTTTCATAATATAACTGAATGTAAAAAAATGTTTCCTTTACAAAATATTGGAGCTATTCTACAATATGCCTCACCATTCATCTTTCTTATTTTTTACTCATTCTAATTCAAGAATGAGGCCAGTACAGTTTTGCCTGATGACACTGCTGTGGCCAGTCCTTCTGCCCATGGTTTCAACCCTCCTCACCGAGTTCAGGAATGCAGTGCTTTAAGCCTGGAAACTCAACGAGCAGTTGGTGGTTCTGTAGCTAAACTGGGTCTGAAGCTACTGGAGAACCTACAGCCCAGGCCTGAACAGCCTAATGTTGTTCTCTCTCCACTGAGTGTCTCTCTTGCACTTGCACAGTTATCTTTAGGTATGTTGGATATACGATCTCTTTCCATATATCTTCAGAAAATATGTAGACCTCTTTGATTTTTGCACACTTTATTGTGATGTGGGTTTGATTTTGAATAGACACAATTGCCATTTATACCCATCTACACTGAATTATTCATAATATCAAAGTGATTTATATTTAAGATCTAATTAAAAATCAAAAACTGAATCTGTTATTCACAAAAGTATTCAGATCCTTTGCTGTGACATTACAAATTGTGGTCACTGTTTGCTTTATTAAGGTTATGTAAAGAACCTCAATTGACACAACATAGTTTAGAAAGGCTTTCCACTCCTGGCTATATAAGGATTCACAATTTCCACAACATTGCCATGGAAAACAATAAAGCCAAGAACCCCAAGGAACATCTGTGGATCTCTGTGCTCAAACTGTGGCAAGCCACAGATCAGGGCAAAGCAAAAACAAAGGCTTTGAGTGTTCCCAGGACCTTAAAAATATAAGAAGCAATAGCACAATAGCACCAGACAGCCTTCCTAGAGTTGGCTGTCTGGCCAAACTGGGCATTCAGACAAGAAGAGCCTTGATCAGGGTGGTGAGGAAGAACTTAACAGTCACTCTGTAGAGACATGTTCAAGAAGACTTGAAGCTGTAATTGCTACCAAAGGGACTTCTACAAACATGGAATAAAGAGTCTAAATCACTATATTCATCAAGGTATTCAGACTCTTTATTCTGTGTTTGTAGATCATTTTTCACATAATCATTATAGGTGACTAAATAAAGACTGATGCTTAAAAATGGCAAATACATTTATTCAAATTCCAATCCACAATAAAATTAAAGTGCTGTTAGCGTTTGAATTAGTGTGTGCATATGACTTTTTACAGGTGCTGTAAACGAGACAGAAGAACAACTACTAGGAGTGCTGAATGCAGTTTTTTTACCTGACTATCATAGAACCTTAAGCTGCCTCCAAGAACAGTTAATTGCCAAGGCCATAAAGGTGGCCTCTCGAATCTACCTCAAACCAGGTGTGTAAAAAAAAAGATTGAAGAATACAAGCACTTCATACATTGTTCAGTGAGGCTATGCAGCAAATTATACATCACTGATTGTATAGCCATTGGTCTTGAATTTGAAAAGGTATTGAGCTGAAGAAGGATTTTGTGGAGAGATCCCTCCAGCTGTTCAAGTCAGCACCCACTCCACTTACCTCTGTAGAAGATGTGAATCAATGGGTGGAGAAAGCCACCAAAGGTCACATAAACAACTTTGTGTCCAGCCTCCCACCCAGTGTTATCTTGATGCTGATAAATGCTATTCATTTTAAAGGTAAGTTAACCTAACTGGCAGCCATATTGTTAACACAAAACCACATTTTGTTTGAGCAACGTAGTGAAAAATTACATACAAAAATAATCAACTAAAACAATGCTTTACTATGATGCATGTGTCAAACCGGGTACTGTGGTAAAAGTGTCTTATGGCTTGTCATTGTATTAAAACAGCAAATCAAGGCACTGATCGCCATTCACTGTATGCATCTAAACATCCTGATTTTTTTTTTTATATGCTTATGGAAGAAAACGTTCTTCTCATTAATTCAATGCCCAGTAAATACTGATATGTGGAAGAATCGGGTCTGCACAACCATGTTTTTATGAGAGTGTGTTCAGGCTTTGTAGAAGTGAGTCCTTTTGCCCTCTCTTCAGGGGAGTGGAAGTCACGCTTTGATCCGCGCTTTACTGCCAAGGATCTCTTCTACATCAGCCAAGAGTCCTCCGTAAAAGTAGACACAATGATAGGATTCAAATATCCACTCAGCATGTTTGTGGATGGGGATCAAGGCATACAGGTAGTTAACCCTTATTATATTGGTCCTTAAATGATCTTTTATAGGACACATTGCTGGCAAATATCGTTTTTTTTTTTTGCGTGTACTTGCTTCATTTCTTGGATCCACTGGACTGTGTTTCTATCTTGCCTCTCTTCTGTAAAACTGTCACCATGCACTGTACTAAAAACTAACTGTCCACTTAGTTTTATGTATCTCATATGTGTGCATTCCCACTGCGATCTGATGTACAGGACTGCGCTACAGAGTACAGTAAACTGAACCGACTTCTTGTTGTCTCCTGTTTAGGTTGCGCGTTTCCCTTTTGAGGGAAACACAAGCTTCCTGGTAGTCATGCCTGTGCCATCACAAAATCTGTTAAAAGTAGCTGCCAGTATCAACATCTCAGATCTGTATGAACATCTTCCAAGTGAAACCATCATGCTTGTCAAACTGCCCAAGTTCAAACTTGAATATAAACAGGATTTGAAAGAAGCGCTCACAAGCATGGGTAAGAGCCCTAGCTGGGGGGGTCAAGTAGTTTACTTTTTTTTTGTATTAACAACTTTTTATCCTCTTTGAAAATAGTTTTTTAACAAATAAGGTTTCACTGCTGATTTCCAGGCAGAAAAAGCTAATACTGCAGTTTGAGGCAAGCTAACTAATGAGCACCAAACATTTGCCTTGGCATGCTGATCTTTGTTCTTTTTGTTTCCCTTTCTTTTACCTAGGCCTAGGTGCTCTGTTCTCTGGACCTGACCTGTCTGGTGTAGCGGCGGGCCCCTTGGTGGTCTCCGGCGTTCAGCATGCCTCCAGCATGGAGCTCAGTGAAGAGGGAGCGGAGGCCTCGGCCGCCACCTCCGTCTCGCTGGTGCGCACAATCCCTATTTTCGCCGTCAATATGCCTTTCGTCTTTGCCATAGTGGACGACACCTCCCGCACGCCCCTCTTCCTCGGCGTGGTCACCAATCCAGATCCCAGAGCAACAGCCGAGCTAAGCGACGACCCAGAAATTGAGAGTCCGACGAGCGTGCCAAGCGATTCGTCGCAGAACGATGACCCATACTTGGATAACGTGGTCCAGGACATGTCCGACATGAATGTGGAGACGGAGACCCTCATCCAGCACTAAACGTGGGAAATACGCCTTGAGCATGGACCTGTCCCTACCTACGCTAACGTAGGATCAGTGACAGCTCAAATGCATAATACATATTGAGTTCAGCCATAAAAAATAAACAGGGCTTGGAATAAAAACAAAACAAAGCTACATATTCAAGATTTCTCACAGTTTTGTAGAACAGGACAATGTATGGACAACAACGCAGTATTTTGTTTTCGTTTGTTTGTCGACCTGAACTGTATGTTGTGAAGTGGTCAAGGTGATCAACTTCCCCCCTCTTTTAGAATGGTGAGAAGGTACAATAAATTGTAGCAATTAAAGTGTCGGTGCTCAGTGGGAGACGAATTTTATTTGCCATTTTAATTAGCTTTACTATAAATTGCCGTTTTATTACTGCCATCATAACATACTAAAAATCGTACTTGAACCTCCAACACCATTAACTCTTCTCGGCTTAGCAATGAATAAAATCATAAACCAATACTAGTAACATTTCTTGTTTTCATTACTCATTCGACTTATGATTTACCAGCAATATAGATTTACACAAAACATCAACACTGGCAACTACACTTTCTACGATCAAGGGGAGTAGTAACTTAACGTCAGCAGAGGCGGGATTCAGCAGCTGTGGGGGAAGGTGTTGGCGTCTGTTGGCGGGGCAGTTGGCGTGGGCAGCTGTACTTACAGAAGCCACTTACGAGACAGCTGAAAACAGGTTAGTTTACAGCACCTACAAATTAATGCTAATCGCCCTATTTTCGAACATTGAACACGCTTTGTGTCTGCATCGTCTTAAGTCGTTTTTATTAAAGCGAAGTGACTACAAGTGCATTATTGCTCTGCATTGCTTTCGTACAAAACACGGCGTCCGTTAAGTTCTATATTTACTTTAATGTGAAGGAACCGATGTGACATTAAACAGGTTTATTTTATTTCACTAAAAAGTATAAACATTTATTTTCTTTGTTGCTTTTTTGCATTTTTTTTTGCACTTTTGCTAAGGCATCCTAACTACAATGTACTGCTTTGATAGTTCATAAACCATTTCAAAAACGTTGGAAAACTAAAAAGGTTAAACAATGGAGCCTCATCCAAGTAATGCAGGTCAATGTTGCGCCCCTTTTGGCTATGTTATTTATAATAATGTTTATAACTATTGTTTTTGACTGGGATTTATACAACAATTTATGTGTAAATAGAATTGACAGAATTTACCTATTGATTCCTTAAGGTAATACGTTTCAAGGACCTCTTTTGCCTGTGAGCTACAATAGGGAAAAGCACTTTTTTGGAGTTGGATGGATGAGATCCTACTGAGTGGGAGCTGGGTGCGGTTTCTAGTTCAGTGATGGATGTTCTCCATGCTCCCAGCAGGAAAATCTTGAACAGCTTTAATGACAACCACATGTGCTGTAGGAAAAAAGGAATTGTGTGTGTGCACACACACATTTGCATGCGCACATGTGTTCTGTTTCAAAATTTCGAAATTACATAAACTGCGCCACTGTGACTGGAAATTTATTTTAATTTAATTACATCCAAATGTGATTCATGACTTTAGACAGAGGGCAAAATGTTCATGAAGTTTCGGTATTTCAGGCAAGCAAGAATGAAAATCACAGATAAAAAAAAAACACAGCTTCAACCCACACCTGGGATCAGGCATATCCTAAAGGGATCTGCTAAAGCCACTGAGTTGTGTATTTCTTCTCGGTAGATTTACTGGGGTGCTTAATAACACCAGCTAATAGTGTATTATCTCAAAAGTGTCTGTCTGTGTGTAGCATCTCCTTCTCTTTCTCATAATGAAGAGGACAGCCTTTCTGCTTGGTCTCTGGGGTCTTTTCTTCCTCTGCCATGCTCAGATGGTAAGATTTCCATCCCACCTCCCTTTCCCCCTTAAGACCGCCACACAATAAGTGTCTCCCACTCCCACATTTCCACACTAGTTTCCGTAATCCTCCAACTCCTCTCTTAGTCAGACACAGAAGAAGGTGGAGGCGAGGAGGAGGTGGTCGAACTCTTCACCACCCCTCGCACCAAGCTGGCCGCCTCCACCTCCGACTTTGGCTACAACCTGTTCCGCCAGTTGGCTGCTCGCGACCCTAAGGCCAGCGTCCTCCTGTCCCCCTTGAGCATCTCGGCAGCTTTCTCACAGCTCTCCATGGGTGAGCCTTGCCTTTTGGAACTGTAAGTCTGACCAACGAAACCCAAACAAAAGTAAGCTGCATACTGACCGAGCCAGTCAAATTCCGCTTGTCTGTCATTGTTTGCAAGTCGAGAGAAAGCGACTTCTGCTCAGGATAAATAACATGAAGCGGCTGAACTGTTCTGTGATTCTGAGCACAGAGTTGACGTTGGATGTAATGGCATACAGCACATGAACACCTGCCATTGGGATTTGGGTGTGTGCGTTTTCAGGAGCGTCTGAGCGCGCAGAGAAGCAGCTGTTCCGGGTTCTTCGCTACCACTCCCTGCAGGATACCAAGATCCATGATACTCTCCGTGACCTGCTGGCCTCTCTCAGAGCATCCACCAAAGGCTTCAGCTCCGTAGAGCGTCTCCTTCTGGCCAGGAGTGAGTATGCATTATAATGTGGGGGACAAGTGCGATTGTTATTAGTTTTGAGAAGAGCAATGGTCTTGAGAAGTGGTGTGTGTATGTAAGTTATGCTATTTCCAAATCCTAAAAATGGATACTTATGGATACTTATACACCTTTACATATATTTATATTTTTAAGGACTGCGTCTTAAGCCGGAGTTCCTCAATGCTGTAGAGAAACAGTATGGGGAACGCCCTCAGGTACTCATGGGTGGGCCCCGAGACCTCAAGACTGTTAATGACTGGTTCAAACAACAGACCGGTGGAAAAGTGGATCGCGTGCTTGCAACTGCCTTGCCACGTGGCTCAGCCGTGGTGCCTGTGGGAGCTGCTTACTTCAAAGGTAAATAGATTTCAGATGTAAAAGTCAAATGTATTTATATGCCGTGTTTTTTCCAAATCGCCGTTGTCACCTGGCATCTTTACAGCTGTCCAGATCCAAGTCCCCAGAGAGCAAGCCAAAGGTGACAGTGGCAAGGAAAAGCTCCCTAATAGCATGGGGAAGAAAGCTTGAGAGGAACCAAGACTCAAAGAGGATGTCTGTTATTCTCTGGTTGACACCAGCCAGCACAATTAGAACAAAATAAACAATTAAGAAAAAAAAATTTAATAAGAGCAAAATGCATAGTACTCTGGGTCTGAAACCCATGTTCAGAAACAGCTATCCACATAGCCTAGAACCTTCTGAGAGGGGAGGGAACTATTTATTTAAATTATTAGTTTTTTTTTCTTTAAGGCTATGTAAACAAATAAAAAAAATTACTTATACATAAATAAAAATATACAAACCCTATACATTCATTAATAATCTAACACATTTACTGAATTAGTCAGAGATGTAATTCTCTCAGTGGTGCTGTAACTGCGCTGCTCCTCGATAATGTTGAATGAAAGTTGGTTAATGTTTGGTGTTGTCCTGTAATGTTACGAATTTATAAATAGGCAAGGAGTGGCAACTGAGCGTGGTTTGGTTTGTAGGAAAATGGATAACTAGGTTCAGTAAGGCAGGTAAGATGGAGGACTTCCAGCTGGATGGAGCATCACCTGCTCGTGTCCCCATGATGCAGCAGGAGCATTATCCGGTGAAGATGGGCATGGACTCTGACCTTGGCTGCACGGTACAGTATGCTGTTGTATGACACACACACACACACACACACGACAGTGACACTGTATTTTGTTTTTTAAAATGTTTTGAAACTATTTTTTTGGTAGATTGAATTGTGTGCTTATCACAGCGACACAACAACAGCTAAACATCTATATATTCCATGCTTTTTACCATGAATGCATGCCTAAGGTGCAGTGCATGTTGAAGACCAACGTGGCACGTTAAAAGTACGTGTCTTGATTCTTTGTTGATGCCTGCCTTCGCTGTAGATAGCCCAGGTGTCCATGGAAGATGGCGTGAGCATGTACTTCTTCCTGCCTGACGAGGTGACTCAGAATTTGACTTTGATCGAGGAAGCTCTCACGTCTGAGTTTGTGCAAGACCTAGCCAATACTCTTCAGCCAGTGCACGTGCAGCTCACCTTGCCCACGCTCAAACTCGCGTACAGCACGGACCTTCTGGACCTTCTCTCCAGCCTAGGTAAGGCATTGGCTTTACTCTCTCCATGGGTCTTCAGCCGGGTTTTGCCTGTTGCTACCCTCATATGACCTCACTTGCTCCTTTGGAGCAGTGGTTCACAAGCCAAATCATGTAAGGGTCCTACACTCAGTTCAACAGTTTTTATGATTCTGGTTTCTGTTATGAAGATTCCCCTCCCCCCTGTGGGATTGCATATGTCTGAAGAGTTGTGGGATTTATTATGAAGCTCTCTACTCATGAAACTCCCTGTTCTTATGCCAAAAAATTTGTGCAAATATAAATTATATGCTGTTATGTTGTTGCGCAACTTCTTTCACCTTCTTTAACTCCAAGGACTGTCGGAATGGCTGGAAGATACGGACCTCATCAAAATCAGTACTCAGGCCATCAAGCTAAGCACAGTACGTCACAAGGTTGTCGTGGAGACAGCGCCAGAGGGTAGCCAGTATGCCAGTGCTGCTCCTCCACATGCTCGACAGTCAGTGGCCCTTTCCTACCGGGTGGACCGCCCTTTCCTGTTCCTAGTTCGAGATGAGCCATCGGGGGCACTGCTCTTCATTGGCAAGGTACTGAACCCACGTGACCTGGCGAGTGTATGAGAGCAACACACACATACACATTTGTATGTAAGTGTTGGTATGCCACAAAGCTGCAATTCTCAATTCTTTAACATTGGGTTTAAGGTTGAATAAGATCCCAACATGACTAACGCATGTATTAGTACATATATGAATAACCATTTCTAACAAAATTGTACTGGAACACTTTTATTTAGAAGAAAAATGCATAGAGTCACATTTTCATCACAGAGAGGATCTTTTTGGAAGCAGATTTGTCCTGTTTTGTAGAACTCTCTTTTTGCTATGGTGGTAAGATTCAAGCAAACTATTCTGATGCCAGAAACATTCAGATGAAGATAGCAATACAGTTGCAACCTCTAGATTAAAAGTATTATTTCGGTTTTGCATTTTAGTTCTTTGATTATTTCAAATTAAATGTAACTCCACACATGTGCCCTAATGCCAAGAACATTTCAACTGTTGACAATCCCATTTGTATATTTACCAGCAGGAATGATCTGAATGTGTATATTAAGATGAATAAAAAATGACAAAAATGTGGCTGTATAATGATTTCTTTTTTTATAGTTATGATTGTATGTATTTTGTGGTGCCATTTAAATTCCTTGAGGCAAGGCATAAGCTTAACTGCACACATGGAAGAGGTCTATACCTCAGTTGGAGCTCCCTGTGGTTCTGGAAAGGTCATTTATCCCACTTTAGTTTAACTACAAACTAAACTAGACTTCCAGTGTATTTTCAGTATGAGACATTTCTGATTCAAATGATTGACCAGTGTGGGGATTGTTAGAATTGTCTGATAGATATGAATGTTTCAGCTTATTGTGCATTTCCCAAAATAATGTTAAGGAACCAGAAATTGTCATACTGAAAGGTGTTATACTCAAAATGAAAGGCATACTCTCTCTATTGCTACATACTCTGGCTAGCTCATGGTTAATATAACTCATCAAAAAAACTTTCATTTTTACTTTTGATTTTAGCATTTTTACTGCTGGCCATTTTAGCAAAATCTTATGTCAGATCTTGAGTAGAAAATGTCAGTAAAATACCTCTGCAAATGTTTCTTGCCTCCTAATGATATACCTCTGGTGAACACCATTCAAAATATATGTGTGGCAAGACCTCTTCCACTCAGAAATCCAAACAAAGTCCACCACAGGCCTCGAGAATCAGAACATTTTCTAAGCAGGTCTGTTACTGTTGGTTCTGGGAAAGGTTTAGATGGTTCTGTTCCCTGAGCTTACTGGAAAATTTATTGCAGGCCAGCAGATTCCCTGTGGGGAAGAGGGAACAGTAATACAAATCCAACCAAATTCCTGTGAAACCACCCCCACTTCACATGGGTTCTTCCTTTCATTTATCTAAGTGTTACAAAAAAAATTCTGCTTGAGTGGTAGGTATATCTTTTAGTCTCTCTGTATATAGAATATATTTTCTTTTTCCCCACTCAATATTGTCTCAAAACAATGAATGTTATTCTTCAATACACTCTAAAATGTGATTTCTATCTCTACAAACAAACATGTTTAAAGTGGCCAGAGACCACTGTTATAAAGTCAGGTTGATGCAGCGCTTCGCATTAACTCCAAGTGGCGCCAAAAGATCGCCTTGAAGCAAACGATTTGTCAAGACTACCATAAAAAACCATCAAAAACTTTTTTGTTTTGTTTACTTTAAAAACAGTTTATTACACAGCATGTAAATAACGTTATATTAATGCTGTCAACATAACTGAACATTATGAACATTAGTTCTCGTTACGCATTTATAGAGATACAAAAAACCAGAACATCATTAAAGGTTCTCGTTGTTTCAATATTCTTTTGGACTGTAATTTGCTCAAAATATTTTATTTAAAGATTTAAAATAGTTATTTATTTATTTATTTTCTGCACCCTGGACTCTTTAAGTGTGAAAGCTTTTTGTAGCCTTTTTGATCCTCCTGAAATCGGTGGTCTGGTGATCTGTGTGTGGAAGAGTGTGCAAATAGTTCTTCGCCGCTGTATACAAGGATACAAATCAGAAGTAAATGCCAAAAACTAACGTTTAGCATTTTGCGGACCGGTGCGCAGAAAAGTGTACGGAATTGCACGGTTAAGTTGGAATTCTGTGTGAAAGCAACCCGACGATAATGAGCCCTTCCCCCAAACTGTTACTCTGGTATTCAGAACAACTAGCGACTGTGTTAGTTATCCAGTACACGCATGATTGTTGTTTTGGTTAAGTGCGTATATTATACAGCAATCCTTGTTTACATTCATATATGGGAAGAATAGCTTAATCTCGCTTATTAGAGTCGTGCTAAGGGAAGTTATGTGCAGGATGAAACATAAGTTATTTTCTCCAAGTTATTGAATAAGATTATTTTTTCACTCGGGAGTCTGTTTATATATCCCGAGGCCCGCCAGACACAACTGTCGTTTTTCTTAAACAGGAAACATTAGAAGCTCCACGTGAGTCCGTTTCACAACAGGTCTAAAGAACTGAAACGTGTCATTCTGGGGCAAAGTTTAGCTGGAAGGCAAAAATGTTGAGGCAGAAGTCATATCACACATTTCTTCTCCCAGTGACTTACATATTTGTAAATATAGTTTCTACCTGAGAATATAATCCATAATGTTGTTGCTAGTACCTCTCTCCCCCTGCTGTACACGACGAGCTGCAGGAGTGACTCAAAAATAACTGGATTATTGAATAGAAAGGCCACAACAAAATTGTTTGGCAGAACGGGAAGCATTTTCCTGCTAGGTTAGTCAAAAACAGATTGATTTCAACCACCCAGGTTGATTCATACATCTATTTTTATCTTAAATAAACATTTACCAGACATGAGCTTCTTCTTCAGTCTCCATGCAGCCTTTGCCAAGAAAAAAAGGGATATTTCGAGGGAGAAAAAGTCTTAAAAATTTGTTCTTGGATTGTATAAATGTAATACGGACATGAATGTAGCTTCCACTTCTAAAAACAGGTCACACCACTTACAATGCAACACCCATAAAAATATTTAGACATTCACAGATAGTAATAGTAATAGGGGGTAATAGTGATCTTAGGATGTATCTGTAAGGGAATTTAATGATTCCTGATCCATGTTACATTTGGAGTTAATTGTCTCTCTCTCTAGGTAAAGTAGTTGCAAGTCGGGCTGACCCCAGTCCTACTGGAGTCTAACTATCTTTTTGCCTGTCCTTCGGCATATACACAACACCCTTCCTATCTGACGGTCGGTCTCACTCGGATCCGAGCGTAATCCAAACACCTTCTTAGTGGAGGCCACTTCTTGGCGTTTCACACCCCATCCTTAAGACCAATCATCTAGTTGCTGTTTCCACTTTAGACCAATCATGTTACCCCACACCATCACTCTCTTCTTCCTTCTCATCTCTTTCTTCTATTTAAACTTCTATATTGTTAATAAACTTTAGAGCATCTTCTTGACACCTGTGTGTGTTGTAAATTTGTTCTCCGATATCTCGTACCTAGGCATACTGAGGACTGAGTACTGAGTACAGGACTGAGGACTGAGTATGGACACCTGAGTTTGGTGTCTGGTCAAACCCTGAAGGTACTCTGTGTTAGTCGGATTGAACAGAGGCTAAAACCTAACAGTGTCATTTCACATTTGCTGTGTGCTTCATATTCATTTAGATCTATCTTGTGTCACATAAATAGTGGTAAATATGCTGACTGGAGTCTTTTGTTTGTGCTCTAGAGGTCACTAAGTTTGAGTAATAGCTTTGTACTAGTACACAAAGTACACAAAGTAGAAGGTACACGAAGTACTTTCCAAAGTAGAACAGAAATTTACTACAGCCTGCTCATTCCCAAGCTTGAAAATGGGCTTTAAAGAGGGTTTCAGCTTGTACAGAACAAGCACAAAAAAAAACAAAAAACAAAAAAAAACGTAAGCAAAAACCGTAGCAAGAAAACTCCTGTAATAAGTATTTTCTTTCTAGCCCAGCTTGACAATTAAGTCAAAAATGAAGAGCCAGGTTGTCCAAGGTTCTAAAAAGAGGAAAAAAAACACAAATGCATGCAAGACTGAAATGATAGCAGGAAGTCACCAATCTTCGTTGTGTTGGTGCATGTGTGCGTGTGCGCATTTTCCAGCACATGTTCAGACATTCGTAAAATAATTAAAGCATGGTCTTCAACAGAAAAAAATAGAAGTCATACTTAAATGCAAAACCATATAATGCAAACACCTCTACAGCTACCCTGAGATAATAAAGGCAGCATCAATCTACTTAGTAATTCCTTGTGATACTTGGGTACCAACATGCTCTTTGTTCTATGTCATACTCTACTGAAAGAGATCACATAAGATATAGAATATATTCAGTACAATTATTTTAATAACTTTCATTTTATTTTTATAAAATAAAATAATACAATGGATTTTTATAGACCTATGTATGGTTCACATAAAAGCCCACCAGCAAATCAGCCAAGTCTTTAAACTGTTAATAATTATAAAAAATTTTGATTATAATCATTTAAACAGGACAATTGTAAAATTCACAAAAAGCAGCAATTTATATGGAGACAAGTGGTTTTGGATTGATTGTGCATGTGTACGTGTCTACGCTTGTGTGTGCAAGCATGCACATGAATGTACTTTAGAAATAAATGATGGGTTTAGTGTTTTTCCACGACACACTCTGATCACTTCATGAGGAACACCTCCTTGGATCTACTCTAACTGTCTCTTCTATCAGCTCTACTTGCCATATGATTGTAGTTCTGCAATTACAGTACAACACACACTAACACACCACCACATCAGTGTCACTGAGTTGCTGAGAATGATCCACCACCCAAGTAAAACCTGCTCTGTGGTGGTCTGGATGGTGGGTTGGGTAGGTAGCATCCTGGCCACAGAAGAACATGGTGAAAGGGGGTTAAGAAAACTATGCAAAAAAATAGATGGATTACAGTCTGTAAATGTCGAACTACAAAGTGCTCCTATATGGCAAGTGGAGCTGATAACATGGACAGTGAATGTAGATTCTTGGAAGTATTCCTCATGATCAGTGAGTATACAATACTTTCATTAAAAAAACACTTTCTTTTAATATATTCTGTATTTAGTCCAAATGTGTTTTGAATATGTATTTTGAATATTGGTTTAAATATTAGATTTGACTTCTTTGCATTCCATACTTTTTCTCTGTAGAACACTGCAAGGCACCCAGCTATTTCAAAATGGAGTTTTATTGGGATTTGTAAGAAAATCCTACATGACAGACCTGATTGTTTTGTGTTTAATCACAATAAGAGACGTCTTAATACTAAAGATTTTGGTGAGATTTTGCTGTCCTATGATGCATTACAAATGTGAAACTTGATGAATGGGAATAAGGTATGGACAGAAACACATCAAATCTAATCTTCAATAGAAAATACTGTAGATCATATTTGTTAATGTAGAAACATGACATACTTGTAACAGTTAACAAAAACAACTACATTAGTTTCACATTTTACCAAAATAAACAAATCACATTTTACATGTATAAAGTCCAGTTATAAATTTCATTAATATATAGTGTCAAATGAGTCATTAATATGAAGTACAATGTATAAAGTATAAAGGTTATATAATTTTTCAAAGTGAAATATACCAACCAAAGAAAAAAAAACATTTGGTGATGGTGATGCTTGTGTGGAATTTATAGTATGGAATTAGTATTCCCCATAGGAGTTCAAAGTGCTAAAATACAGTAGATTTTCTAATGTCATGTGCATATGTAATTTTCAGTGTGAAAGTGCTCCAGTACACTGATGTGAAGACTGACAGAAGTACAACAGAACACTGGAGTGAATTGGAAATGGAGCTTATAAAACTGTGCAGGGATTCTACAATTCACTTCAGACTGTTGAAAATTTTGCCATTTTGCCAAAGAAAACACACACACACAAATATGTATACACAAGTCCACACAGTACATTACCAACACGACTGCAGCATGATTATGTGTTTCCTCATTTTGCAGACTAGAAAGTAATGTAATGTAGGAGTGATTACAGTGATTTTTCCAGCTTGACATTGTGTAGATGATACAGGTGCTGTGGTAATCTTTTACATTTTTTTGTCCAGTACTCATCCTTGATCTGTATGTTTTTTTTATATTGTGTTGCGAATGCCCTTTCTTAGGTCAATACATTTCCCTTAGGTTGTCAGTCTGTTGTGTACGTGTGGTATTTGTGGCGGACCTTACAGGCCTAGCTCAATAATTAGGCAGGTAACTTGCAGCAGTCTCGTCATTGAACCTACAAGCGAAGCCAGCCCTTGGTTCCTAGGTGGTGCTCAACACCATCTTACGGTGACAGATGCAAGGGTGGGGTTACACATGCATGCACATGAATGAACTTTAGAAACATCTGTCAACAGTGAGCAGTCCCTTTTCACATTTAAAGATTACATTCCTGTTTCGCCAAAATGCCGTACGTCAGCACCTCTAAAAGGTAGCCAGCAACGAAGAATAGTATTCCTTGCTAGGCAGGCTACAAACCTTCCCTTTCCTTTTTGCAGGAAACAGAAAATACCGGTCTGACACAAGCCGTCCCAGATTGACTATATTCACAAAACACTTAGTCTCACATTGTCTGAGCAGAACCAGAACTGGTTTTCCGGAAACTCATTTCCTGGTCTCTCTTTCTTGTGGCCACATTGCTCTTCTGTTGTGTTTTCTGCCACTGGACTGAATCCATTCTCTTCAGAACCAAGAAGGAAAGAATGAAAAAGACCAGGCCACCAATCACAAAGAAGCACTGAAGTCCAAGGAATCTGAAAACAAAAGAAATGTTAGTTTTAATCTACCCTGAAATGAATCCTAGTCACAACCCCCCCCCCCCTTTTTTTTTTAAAAGAAAAGTGGTTTGCTATGAACGTGGAGGTCCTACCGTTGTCTAAACATATCTAAGTTGTAGTAGCGGCACGATGTGTTCTTCTTACACTTTTTCCCCCACAGAATACATGTAGAATCAATGGCACTTCCATACAATACAGGGGCTGGCAGAAATGCTGTAAAACAAATGTCAGGTGAATCAACATACTCAGCAAAAAGTAATACATTTATCATAAATCATAGATACCTTTCTAACTAACAGCACGTTTGAAATTAGGTTAGTACCCAAAATGTATGCTATAATGTTGATCCACTATAAACATGATTTTTGAGTTTCCAGATATATCCAGGTATTGTTAAGTCAGAATTAAAATAAAAGATAAAAGATAGAAACATTGTAAAATATTACTATATTATAAACGACTTGTGTTTCAAGAAACAGCAGAGTTAACAGATAAAACCTGATAACTTTCCTGTCGTGATCCCAATATTCTAATGAGCAAACGTTAGTAACAATGCTCTGTTTCGGCCTACACGTTCTGATTTAGAGTACCATCAGTGTAGGCTATACTTGCTAGGTTACTTTTTGCTTGATAGTTTAGTTGAAAAGATTGAACACAAAGTGTTGATAAAAAACTATATGGTGGGAGCAAGCACCATTTGTATTGTGCGGGTGCCAGTAATTAGGATTGGCTAGTTTACACGAAAGTGCTAACAGTACTGATGAAGTACTTTGGCATGTTTTGTTTTAATGACTGTTTTCTGTTCACATTGCACACCCAGGTGAAAGTGTAGTATTATAGAATAGCTTTGACACAGTATGACTTTGATCATTTTTTGTAAAGATATTGTTCTTTGTAAAGATATTGTTCTTCACATAATATCTATATTCATCTTGCTTATATTTCTCATTTATTATTCTTTGACGTCTCTAACCAAGCAGGCAAACAAAATTTGCAAGAAAATAAAAAGTACAACACACTTGAGGAAAAAGAATACATAAAGAAGTTTTTATAGTCAAAGCATTCTTTTGCTGTGAACCACGTCCGTTATACTTTAGGATAGACAAAAGTCTGTGGTATCTCTGTTTCGCTTAGTGTTTTTGGCACTCACCCAGTACTCTAAAGAGCATAAACTGGATTCCCAGTGCAAGGGATTTGTCTTCTGGTGTCACAGTCCTGAACAAAACAGAAGACATAGCAGTTAAAAAAAATGCATATGTAAAATGTTATTAATCTTAATATTAAATATTTATAATATTCAAATAAGATTAATATCCATTTCAAATATAATGATTAATATTTTACAAAATTCTGTAGCTAGATAAAAGGTAGCCCAGTATCAAGAGGGCCTTTTTAATGCTGCTTTATTCATAATCAAATGGCATCTGGTAAACGTGAGTTGTTTTGTCTTTAAAGTGAAACAAGGTATGGGTGTGGAGTGTGCTGTGTCAGTGTGCCATCTAACTGGTTTTGTGTGGTTTTGTCCACAGTTTGAATGCATTTTGAAGCCTGCACAGACATGCCGGGCCAAGTGAGGAAGTGACGTGATGTTATTGTAGGGGCGGGCGAGCGAGGAGGGGATTGTGGTGTGGGGGGCAGTTTTACTTTCTGAAAACACCACAGTTTACCTTGGACATATTTTTGGGGTTTTTTTTTGTGGAGGTATAAATTAAACACCACTTCCATTTCGCGTGGATGTTGCCAGTTCCCTGTGTATCATATCTTTATCATATGTACCATTGTTTGTTTTGTTTGATTATTATTCCAAGAAAATTCACATAATTCCACAGCAGTGAATTATGAGATACCAGATATGGGAACAGAGACGCAAGTGGTAGCATGTCAGTGGCAGTTCTAAGATAACACGCAAGTCATCATAGGCAAACATGTTCAGCAATATTCATTTTGATTTCTATAATGACATCAAGGATATGTCTAAGGATTCGGATAACTGTTAATTACCTGTGTAATTAAAGTAATTTTACCATTACAATTATCTTATTCCATCTAAAGACAACGTTGCTTCCTTCAAGCATTTTTGTCTTAGACGTCACATTTCTCTTTTCTGTAATAAATTGTTTTCTAGTCATCATACAGTTAAACAAACTGTATGAAAAGCACAGGATGAACACATACCTGAGAATCATCATAAAGGATGGAGTTTGGGAGAAGGAGACCAACAAGCATGACAGAGAGGACATGATCAAGAACGGGATGAAGAGATGAGAGCAGCCGTTCTCACACATTCCAGTCACTGCAATGCCAGGGAGATTGCTAGACTTCACACATAAGCAGTTTGTGTAATTCTGCAGAAGGAGGAACAACATTTTATGCTGTTAGAATACAGGTGCTGGTCATAAAATTAGAATATCATAAGTTTATTTATTTCAGTAATTTCATTCAAAAAGTGAAACTATTTTATTATATTCATTTATTACAGACAGACTGATATATCTCAAATGCTTATTTCTTTTAATTTTGCTGATTATAACTGACAACTAAGTCCCAAATTCAGTATCTCAGAAAATTAGAATATTGTGACAAGGTTCAATATTGAATTAACTCAAAACACCTGCAAAGGCCTTTAAATGGTCGCTCAGTCTAGTTCTGCAGGCGTCTACACAATCATGGGGAAGACTGCTGACTTGACAGTTGTCCAAAAGACGACCATTGACACCTCTACGTCAGTTCATATTATCTACCATAGGTGTCACACACAGTGCCTGGGGTTTGGTTGGAATGTATGGAAAGTTGCTAATGGTCTAGAGCAGAAACTTATTTGTGTGTTAGTGGCAAAAATGAAGAGAAATCTATTTTTCCTTGTACTATGGCCCATGTTTTCTTAAGTAAAGAAAACAGAATATAAACATTGCTGAAAGGTGATCTAATTTATTACTTTTATTACATTTGCTCCTGGCATTTGTATGTTAGCAACTTACAAAAAAAGATAACTTGGGAGAAGGTATTCATTATGTCTATGTGGTTGAAACATGCCAGCAGTGTTTATGATGTGCCTAAAGCAATTTGTTTTTATTTAAACTTCAGGAAGGATCCACCTCCTCAGAATCTCTTTTGAGTCTCTAAATGGACATTATTTTTGAGAGAAGTATTTCATTATTATTATTATTATTATTATTATTGTTGTTGTTGTTGTTGTTTATTTTTATTCATTTTGAGGCTAATGCGAATTCAAAATGGGATTCCTGAATGAAATATCAAAGTGAATCAAGTGAAGATGTTGTTCCAAACCTTAGTTTCCACCCCATAGGATCCTTGTCTGCAGCCTGCATGACATGGAGAACGGTACTCTCTGCCATTAGAACCACACACAGGATTGAAGGCCTCATCAGAGCAGGAGCAATCCAGTTTGCACAGCTGAGAACTTTGGGAAAAAATAATTAAACATCAGCATTAAACATCCACCAACACCATCACATATTCTGCTAGTAACAATAAGGTCAATTGTGATATATTTTTTCTGGGTGTATGAATTCTCCATTTGGCCCATCACAGGGTTCCTACAAATAACTTTCATAAAGTCCATCCTTTTATGCTTGACCTAGTGAATTGGTGTGTATGTGTGAGACAGATAGGAAGAGAGAAATTAAAGTCTCTTCCATCTGCTGTTATGTTTCTTCAGCTGTTATGTTTAGCAGACAGGACGTCTGCTTTAAAGCACTTTTTTTTGCCAAACACAAAATTAATAATAATTATATTAATATAAAATTGATTAATAATTAATAATATATAGATTTTGCAATATCTGTCAGTTTTGTTTATTCCATTAGTACTGAGGTGATTCTGTTGGAATGCAGTTAGGGTTTATCTATTTTGTTTATTCTGGCAGTGACGTGTGATTGCGATGAGTGATTGGAATACTGCCTACATCATTCATCTCACTCACCACAAAAGAAGTCATTTCTCTTTCCCTTTTTCTCTCTCTCTCTCTATATCACTTTCTCTTTCTCTCCCTCTTTCTTTTCTTTCTCTGTATGCATGTACGTGCGCATATATATGTATATATATATATATATAAGTAGAGATAGTAA
Source organism: Sternarchorhynchus goeldii (assembly GCA_028565775.1). Lineage (NCBI taxonomy): Eukaryota > Metazoa > Chordata > Actinopteri > Gymnotiformes > Apteronotidae > Sternarchorhynchus > Sternarchorhynchus goeldii. The sequence continues at coordinate 14,567,005 of JAOXYF010000003.1, read as the reverse complement.
AGCATAGAGAAGTACACAAGGTTTCCAAAGAAACAGGACATTTTAGTCAGAGGTCCTTAAAATGCCTTGCCACTGAAAACAATAAATCTTTAAAAATGTGATGTTTCGGACAGAGGCCCTTCCTCAGCTGTGCAAACAAAGCGCTTTTGAATTTGTAGGAGGAGGAACCAGTTTATAATAGAACAAACATCAGATTTTTATCATATAAACAGATTCCTCATTCTGCAGATTCAGAAGCACTTTGAATGATGACAGACTTCGATAAGCCACTATACTACCTCAACACCTCCACCACGCTGAGACCTGAGGAGCGTACCACAGGCTTCATCCATGGGAAAATGATATCCAGGAAGCATATAAAAGAAAAAAAAAATCATGGTATGCAGAAGCACTGGCAGGATGCCAAGACAAAGGCTGGAGTGCATCAACTTGAGAGAATCTAGCTTCACTTCAGTGAAGTTTTAAGTTCTGGCTGCAAGAAAAGTATAGAGCTTGGGGGAGTCAAAAAGCTACATAGTGGAAACACCTGACTATCTAAATCCAGCTGCAGGTAGCAGCAGGGAGATGCCTCTGACTGCCATCATACCATCCTGAGATGTTATGGGTTTTAAAGGGGAGAAACATCAGTGAAGGATGGTTACCTACTCAAGTCCTTCCAGGCACACTGGCAACATCATTGCCAGTTACCCTCTTTAAACCGTCAGCATCTTGACCAGAAATTTCCTCGCATTATGCAGAGAACTCCACCAAAAAATCGTACAACAAAAGGCTGTGCACCAGCTGGAATGTCAATCAGAAAAGTGAAGGTGTCAGTGAAGTTATTATGCTCTTCTTCTTTCTCAGCCATATGGACTACCAGTGACAAGTGTTTTGATGCATGTCTCCATTTTGTCTTGAGGGAGGATGTTGCAACAGAAAAGACCCAAGATCCAGACCATAGAAAGAAACCTCTGAAATAATCCTGCACCTAGTGGTAAGGTGCAAGATGCTGGTGGGGAAAAATGCACCAAGAGACACAACCAAGTGGCAGGAATCATACAATTGATATAAGCTGGAATTACCCCGAGTTCAAATGGAAGAAATTACAGATAACATGAAAGGCTGGAATAATACCAGGTACTGAAAGAAGAAAGAAAGAGAATCTGGAAGGTTAGATCTGGTGATGATGAGCACCCTTGAGGTTGTGACCCCTAACATGGACAACTGTCTCCAATAGATTCCATGAATGACATCAATCTCAGTCCAAAAGAGTGCAGTCCTTAGGTTCCTCAAAAATCCACTACACCCTCAAACTTAGTAGATGGCTCAAGTATAAAGAAAAACATATTCCATTGGAAGGGTGGGACAGGAATTTTTTAAAATACTTTTTTTTTTTACTTCCCCAGCTTTACCAGTTATCAAATTGAAGGACATAAATGCAAATTTCTTGACAAATCAAGATTGACGGTGACTTACTTGTCTGGGTAGATCCCAGCAATCCTCTGGGTTGAACAGCCAAGGAAGAGGAGTGGAAAGGCCAATACACTGCCTACCAAAACGACAGTGATGCACATGGCTGCAGAAGCCCTAACAGACAGACTGAGTCTGCGCAGGACCATACCTCCTGCCATGATGCCCAGAATGGCTGATGGGATGATCACGCCACCTTGATGAAAAACAACTATTACTAATTACCTGTCTTATGTGACAAGGCTGTAAGTGATGTACAACCTGTACATCCTGCATGGGTTAAAGGCACCCACAAAGCACATTCCAATCACTCTTGCTTTAACAAAGTTTCCTCTTTGAAACAATCTTTTAACTATTAATCGTTTACATGCACTTTACAGAGTTGTTTTACATTGTACTGATATGACTCTTATGGGAAGAATTCATGTCTCAATCACTGGGCTATTGTAAAAAAAAGTCCTCTGAAATACAAATAGTTCTAAAATCGATATCATATTAAAAAATATAAATACTTCTGGGATTCTTCATTAACCATTGTGGTGGACTCTTTTTATAATCTGTTGCCACAATGTGTGTATGAAGGAGTGGAGACGTGTACACTGTGTGAAGTGTTAAACATTAATCAAATATCAGGGTTTATATCAATGTCATCGGCTTACCAAGCATTAAGTTGGAGAATACAGCTGTTTTTCTGAATTGCCTCTCAATGAATTTGGGCATGAATGTGGCTAGTCCAGCAACCATTGCTGCTAGGTTCACCTGAGCCAGAACCACCAAAAGGTAGATGGGGTTCCTCAGAGTTCTTAACATGATGTGCGGGAATCCTGTAAGACGAAACCAGAACTTATCTTTCAGAACTTCTCATTACATTCCTTTAATTAATATTTAATTTCAATTATATATTTTAAAGGGCATGACAAACTATGCAGCTCACATTTTACTGATTTGGGATGTAGAACAAAACCCTTTGTGATATGTACCGCAAGAGATCCTAATCTGTTCGTCTAAATATTTCTAAATATTTACTTAAATTGTTTACTGGTGCTTCAATAAGGTGTCTCTTCAAATACACATATTTGGAAATAAACTTTGGTCATTAGCCATGAGCTGAATTATGTCAGTCCTATGTTGACATCTTTACTCCTGAGCAAATAGACATTTAAGTTGGTTATAAAGAAAGCTAAATGCAGAGTGTTACTGAAACCTTAATGTAAAGGTCAAACCCACTTTTAAGAAACTGAATAAGTGATAATTCTTCTTCTTTCTTTTCAATTAACATCTCTGATGTGGGTGACGCAGGGGCCTCTGTGGTTTCCTGAAAAAAGATCAAATAAATCAGATAAAAGTAATTCTGATTTTAAGTAAATTAAAAAGTATGCTGAAATTAAGTAAATTAAACAAATGGTACAGGATGTTGGAGAGCAAAGAGGAAGTAGTTTTACTTTCACCTGTATGCATAGCTAATCAGAGTATTTTATCATTGTTCATACAGTGGTCTGGTATTACTTTCATCTTGCCACCAGCTCATATTTCATTAACTGGACTTTGAGCCTGGTGTTCCCCTGACTCCTATATCTCTGTCCTTACATATTCTGTATGCAGTGTAACAGATAAGACCAAAACTCTTTCTGTAGTTCTAGAGCTAAAGGGGATATATATA
>JAOXYF010000003.1:14539935-14560863 GCA_028565775.1 Sternarchorhynchus goeldii | reverse complement strand
ACACAAAAGCAATGTCAACACAAACAAGCGAATGAACAAAGCAATGTCCGGGTTTTACCGGCAGGGCTGTAGTAAAGTAGCGAGAAGCAAACTGAGGCAGCGTGTGAAACGCACAGAGGCTGGATACAGCCAGCCAGGCTTGGCTAATGAAATCTCTCCCTGGGCCTTGCTTTCCCTTTCTCTCTCTCTTTCTCTTTATCATTGTCTCTCTCTCCAACTAATAGATAACATTCAGGTAAATGCTTAATAACTCTTAGCTTAAATAGCTTAATTAGTTTTGCATGCATTAAACTTTGACCTGCTCCTATTTCCGTCATTGGTTGTAGGTAAGCAGGGTAGGGGTAAATGAACACAGGGGCAATTGAGTATATACAGATGTATTTATTCACACACTAGAGCTCTCTTGTATTGCCAGCTCTTGCTTTTTCTCTTTCTCCTTCTCTCTCTCTCTCTGACCTCATTAAAGTAATCCATCATCTATTCTGTTGGGCAAGAACTGGCAGGCAGCCAGTTCAATGTTTGGACGCCTTTTGGAAAATTTCCCCTTATGCATTTATTAGTCACATGGGTGCAGCAGATCAAGGTAGTGCTGAGGAACAAAGCCGAGTCTCTTTTTTTATTTTGCACCACAAATGTTCATGTGCTGTGTTAGCAACCACCACAGGGGGTGCATCAAAACTGCCAGTAATTATAATAAACCACCAATATGTATTGAGGTATTTTGCATCTAATTTCTCTATGACAAATCTGGGTTCCATTACAGTACTATGAAACAACTGTCTGAATCTGTTTCATTTAAAGTTGGCTTTTTAAAAAAAAAATTGCGATTTTTGTTGTGATTGTTTTAAAGTTTCACAATGTCTTGTGATTTTTTTTTTTTTTTTACCACCCCTCAGGTCATCTCCCGTGTCATACAACAGCTGGCAACCAGGAAAGACGAGGCGCATTACCCCATGTTTTCAAGTTGCATTTTATGTAACGTCACGGCACAGAGTAACGCAGGAGGCTAGATATGCCCTCCCTGAGAGCATGGTGTACATTTTGTTCTCTTGGGCTCTGCCCAATGATGGAGAAAATACTTATCTGTTGCACCACTTAGGAGCCATTAACAGTGGGATCTCTTAAGTAGTTTTGAGCAGATCTGTTGCTGTGCACGTGACTGCCAAATATGAAGATGTACCTCTGTTTCCATTTTTCTGGGGAAAAACAGGTATGGCAGGGATGTAAGGAAGAGCAGTCCACCAGCTATAAGGAAGCCCATCCACCAAGCTCCAACCCATCGAGGGTCATCTTTTGTGAGTATGATATTTTCTATTCACAGACAAAAACAATAATAAAATAAAAATTTAGCTTCTGTATCAAGATGAGTAGAAACATGTAAACATGCGAAGTCAGTGTACAGTGATGTACTTTGTCATAAGGCTGAAATGTGATCATTTCTGTACTGCTAGTCTTTCATATTCACTCATAAGATTCTGGAGCAATATACAGGTTGATTTAAAAATGTAAAATCTTTCACAAATTCTTCTGCTTATGTGAACATGTTTTCATGTTTACTTATCTTTTCTCTTCATTACCAATGTGCTGATTTTTAATCATGTTTAAATAACACACTCTCTCAGATAACATCAATAGTTCATGTTATGCTTGTGCAACATTTTTTTGTTCATGTTAGGATATGTTACAAGGAGCCCAGAATGATCAGAATGCTGAGTACTGGTCAGTGTCCCTCACCAACAGTGTTGAAGTCCACATAAAAGTGAAGCAGAAACGAAGCCATCAGGTAACCAAGTGCTGGTCCAATCACAGTTACCGAAAAGAGTATTCCTGTGGAGAATGGATAACAGTGCTGTTTACAAGGTCAATGGTACTCTAACAGAGACAAATGGCAGTGATTTGAATGCTCTTACCAAGATAGAATGGTGAATTCTTCTTATTTGCATAATCATCTACATAGGAAATTCCAAAAGGTTGTATTGGAACACCACCAATGCCCAACAGCAGCTGGCCCATGAGAAGGACAGGAAACACTGCATGGTTGGCATGGCTGTCCTTTTTTGAACATGTCTGATTGGACAGTAGTTCAGCCTGGAGCATGCTCATTGGTTTGCAAAGACCAGAGACATTCACTTCGGTGCCTGCCAGTTGTAGACATTACATCCAGCCAGAGGTGGTCCATTTTAGTTAGAAAAGCAAGAACATAACATTTTGACAGGCTTTATTCACAGAGCAACAAATGTTCTCAATAAAGATAACATGAGAATGAATCGTTAAGTCAGGTATTTCAACTGAAGATGTTACTCACTGGTTTTGTCGTCTGTGTATTTATATTCTCCACTGAAAAAGTGAGGCAGTGCTATGATGAATGCAGCCATACTTGCTATTATTGCTCCAATGCCAATGCACTTGGGTCTGTGAACTCGGCTCCCAAAATAGCTCACAAACACGATGAGAACTGTGTTCCCCACCTGCAAGCGCAGAAGCAGTTATGGATATACTGATGCTTAATTGGACCAACCAGAGGTAGGCATGGGTCAGCTATACCATATAATAAAAATATATAAACTTTTTTTAGATATAAAATATTTATGTATATACTCAGGAATGACTGGAAACTAAGGATTCTTCTGAATAATTCTGTCACAGACCAGACATTTTCATTCTAAATGGATTTATGCAACTGAAATGAGGTCTTATAACTTTCACTGAAAATTTCACTGCAACTCAGGAAGCTGTGGGATTTGGATGACTGGAAAGATCATCACAGCTGTGGGTTTCCAGAGAATCATCCTGGAAGAGTGGGGACTATCAGCAATTGCCATCAAACAAGTCTGATTTTCAAATGGCAGTAGACTATTCTACATCACGTAATGTACCCTCCTTTTGAATTTCCTGCTTACCTCATTAAAAGAGGCCAGCAATCCAGACATCTGACTGGAGAGGCCATATCTTTTCTCTATGGTGGATATGGAGCCCTTCAGATAGCCAGACACCAAAAGCTGTGCAAGCTGCAGCATTCCATGGCATAGCACAAAGAACTGACACACACACACACACACACACACACACACACACGCACACACTTAGAAATTAACTTAAATCCGTGCTGCTAAAAATCACAGAACCACTCGTGTAATAACACACAGGTAAGCAGTAACGCTAGACTGCTCTTTCACACATTAACTAGGTAAAGATGGTGGATGGTTTGACTGTCTGCAATGTATCACTGTCCTGTTGTGAGGAAAATGGGGAAAAAACACATTACAAGGATGCTGGATGAACAATGTAAGGATATGCAGCTAAAAGACAGGAAAGAACATACAACAAAAGCATGCCAGGATACAAACAATAAGAAAAGGAAGCTTTCTGATTGGTTCTTGAGTATTCAAACACAGAATATAAAACACTGTGGAGTCTATTACAACCTGCCATGGTACAGTAAAAACAGCTAATATTGCATTTTTTTTATATAAAAATATTGATCATAAATTTAATATAAAACACATAACTAAAATGTTTACCTTGATATTATTAAAGAGGCCCATGAATCTGACAGGTTTGCTCTCTGAGTTTTTCTGTGCCTCTTCTCACTTCTTAGTGACTCAAACACAACCTGAAGAAATACAGACATTAAGATTAGCAAGATTAGATAAGATTAGCTTTCTTATTCAAACCAAAGGTCTATTGAAACCTTTGAGAGGGACACCAGTGCATTTTAAGGAAGGTCTTTATTATCCATTAAGTCCAACCCAAAAACAAACATACAAACAAAAGAGTCGAGCTGGAAAAGGCAAAAGGGGAACTGAGCAGTTATGTGATGTCAGAATGGTCTCATGGCTCGGTAACTGGAGCGTAATCTACTCAAATGCAGTATGTTCGTAGATGCTGACAGGGAGCAATGTGCTGCACTGGAGGCACATACACGTGGGCTTGAAATGGAAAGAAACTAAATGAGGCACAGGTGCTCGTGATGAGTAGTGATTAATAAAGTGGTGACTGGGAGCAGGGCAGGGCAGAGCAGGGCGGGGCAGGGCGGGGCAGGGCGGGGCCGGGCGGGGCAGGGCGGGGCAGGGCAGGGCAGGGCGAGAGAGAGAGAGAGAGAGAGAGAGAGAGAGAAAAAAAAATATGTGTGGCAGTAGGCATCTGTATGGGTGCTTGGTTGTTCATTTGTATTCTATTTATTTTTGTTGACCACTTACTTTGTTGATTGGGCACTTTACTCAGGAACAGGAGGCTTGGTGAAACTAAGACCACTCTGCACTATACTATCTGCACAGGGTCTTAAGACATTTGTTTCCATAACAATGTCCCAGTCAGACAAGATCTTAAGAACAATGCCATTATTCCACTTAAGCTTTCAATTGGGACATGCAGTTTTAGATCTAAAGTTTCACTTGGCAGAGGTTTTGATGGAAATGGTGGAATTATGCTTTCCACAAACATACAGCACCAGCTTCAATCATCTGCTTCACCTCTGAGCTCTCCCAGTATATGGTAGTTATGATTTGAAGAAGACATGGAGGCATGCAGTTCATGTGTGGACACAGAGTGTCTCTGCAGTCCCAGTCTGGAGTCCACTGTTAGTATTGTTCGTCTTACAGGTCTTACCAAATTGTCTCAAGCAAGGACATTCCAGGCTCCTCAGATGAGTCTTCATTGTTATTGTTTGTGATGTGTGTTCATCACTAGTTATATAATATGCCAGCTGCAGCTAACTATCCAAATGTTAGATCAAGCAATGTTATTTCTATTCTTTTCTAACCCCCTCCGGTGAGCTTGAGCAGTACTGTCCTAAAAATGCATTCTCCAGTTGTCCTGGATGCTACTGGACATCTCTACTACCCAAGGGACAGACGTGAGCAGCCACTGGTCCGAAGGCCACCTATTTGTATGTTTGTGACAACAACTGCCAGTGGTTATCTCCACCTTATTCTCCACCTGACTGAACTGAGATCAATCATAAAAATAGAAACTAGTCTGGAATTGAGCTTTTACTAGAACAGGCATTGCAGAGCTTGATCCAGTTGCATGGACAAATCTTCAGCCAGACTTCAGATGCTGGAGTGGACAAATCCTCTACCTCACCCGGTTTAGCCCATCTACCTTCCAGGATGGTTTATGGAGATGTAGCTGCTGCATGTTCTATAGCTGCTTGGAGTAATAGGTGAGCCCTGAACACCAGGTGGAGACGAAAGGTGGACAAACCGTCCTGAAGAGCACATGGAAGGTTTCCCACCAAAGGTACTGAGTCTTAGTTCCTGTAAAATCTATAATTGATCTTACAAAGCACTCTTTCTCTTGAGCTTCAACCACAGCGTCCTCACAATTTTCTCTCGTCATCATGAAAGCATTTATCACCCTGCCCCCAACTGGGTCCCCCAATAAATAATTCACACTTTAGATTTTTAGTTGCTAATATTTTTTAGTTAAAATATATTTTTAGTTTAATATATAAATAACCTTGCATTTACATACTGTTTTCTACACTAACATGTACTGGAGTATATTCTGTATAACTGCACATTTTCGTTTAAACAATCTATCTGATAGTCAAGGACCTCTCATATTGCCAAATCTTGTGCAGTAGTACAGTTTAGGACAGCTTACTTTGATTTGCCAGTTTAAACATAAGAAACTAATGAAACATTTTAATTCATTACATATTCTTTACAGCTCCATGATATGCATACAGCAAACAAAATGAAGCCAAGCACATATGTATTACAGTGAGTACACTTACTGTAAAGTTGCTGACTTGAATGTGGTCTATCCTGCTTTCACTTTGAGGAAGTCCTTTACAACTTTAACCCACCGTCTTCCAGATGGGCGGGCTCTAAATTGCTCAACTTTAGAGTCAGTTCTAGACTTGTGGTTAAGCAGATGCAGGAAAGCTGTCATCGTTGTGGCTGTGACCAACAGCCACAAAAAACACGTGCATTAAGTTGGAGTATATACTAAAAATGAGCTCATCGTGAGCTTCAGGTCCATATATGAGGTCTGAATAGTTTTGCTTTTGATGTCTGATTTGCAGGTGAAAAAGCCCACGGAAGGGAACACAGTCAGCATCTGCTCATAGACATTATACAAGCACAGCTTGTTTTCATAAAGATGGGGGTTGCTATGTGCATCAGTATTAAGAGCTTGACAGAAGCTATCTAGACCACACAGGCTAAACACATACCAACAGTGATCCTCCTATTACAGGAACCCACCAGGAATGTTACAATAAACAGAGAGCCATGTAGCAGCCATTACAGATGCATTAGTGGGAGAATCGGCAGAGCCTGGAACAAGTAGGCGTAGGAGAAAATGCTGACACTGCGTTGAAGAAGTGTTATAGATTCTATTAGATTGCTGGTGTGTAGTTTGAACCGGAGCATAGATGTGTGGTTCAGACGAATGGTCAGCAAGATAATGACTCTGAATGTTAACATGCAGCAGTAGGTGATGATCCACAAAGTAGAAATGGAAAGCACAGCAATCTGATGGATGTGAAAGGATTCCATACATAAGAGTAAATGTTAACATAGTTAACTTGCATGATATCTGGTCAACTTATTTGAATTAGAAAAATAAGTGTGGAGTTTCAAAAGCACTGAAGCAGAAATGAAAGGTTTCTGTGGTATTCCCAAAGGAATGTGTGAGGGTAACTTATTGTTTCTGAAGACAGAGAATGGAATATAATAGAATTATAAAAGCGTCAACAGGCAGTTTTTAAATGTTTGCTTATCTGCGTATCTCATGACTAATTTTCATGTTTAGTCCCAAGATGTAAACTTCAATTTATTCATTCAAAACAGACATTATTATTCAATGTTATAGAGATATAATTTGGTCTAGGCAGCTCTCTGTTCACTAGTCACAAAAATTCATAATTAGGTGCATTCTTACTTCTCACTGTCTGCGCAACATGTTTTATGCTACTGCCCTCTGGTGGAAAGTTCCATTAGAGAAAATGCACTTATACTGGATCATATAGAATAACCCATGCACTACTGGTTAATGTAAACCTTTGTTACTATATAAAAATGTTGGCATGACTTTGCAATGATTGTTTTCTTCTGAGAAACCTTGATTTAACTCTAAATAAGCATAGAAATATGTATACATAAATGTGTTTCATAAACGCATAACATTTGATATGAATGCGAAACAAAACGAATAAGTATACAAACAATACATTGTGTTTACAATTAGACAGACTTCTACACAACACTGGTCACAGAGTAAACAATGAGTCAAGTCTTGCCCTGTTTTTAATCACAATGGAATGTAATGGCTTTACAACCTGCCAAAAACTCTCTGTGCTTTTAGAGAAGGCCCTTTACAAAGAATAAATGTAATAGTTTCAGCAAAAATCCCATCTAGAATTTTCACTTTATCCTTGTAGCTGATCAGCCATGACATGCTTGGTGTATGAAGCGTGTTTCTATAGCTTTGTACTAGAGCTATGAAGTTAACATTTACATTAAAGGAACCGAAGTTAAATAGAGGAAGCTTATAACCTAGCCCAGTAGTTAGCCTCATTTTAAACCACATTCCTAAAGTACAAGCTTTCCAAGGTTTATTCCATAAATTGGTATTTGCTGACGGTGTTGTCAAGTCATACAAGTAAGTGTCACTCCATCTTTTTTAAACGTTCCACTTTCAGTTTTGAATTTTCTGGGTGTGAGCCAGTACAAACAACTTCAGAGACAAAGCAACCTTATACCATTGCTGTGTTAAGTTATTTATTGGCAGGGGTTGGGAGAATTACTTTTATGTCAAGACAAGGCAAGACATTTTTTATGTAGCACACATTATAAAGGAGCAGTTTAAGGTGGAGGAAGATTGTGAACCTGTTAACCCATATGCTAGGCAGGAAACAACAAGTCAGTGTGACAGTTGTGACAAGTGAACAAGTCAGAATGCTACACTGAACTAAACTGATTGTGACTAAGAAGACATTCTGTATACAGAGATACACTATATTGCCAAAAGTATTCGCTCACCTTCCTTGATTCACATATGAACTTAAGTGGCATCCCATTCCTAATCCATAGGGTTCAATATGACGTTGGTCCACCCTTTGCAGCTAGAACAGCTTCAACTCTTCTGGGAAGGTTGTCTACAAGATTTAGGAGTGTGTTTATGGGGATTTTTGACCATTCTTCCAGAAGCGCATTTGTGAGATCATATACTGATGTTGGTCGAGAAGGCCTGGCTCTCAGTCTCCGCTCTAATTCATCCCAAAGGTGTTCTATCGGGTTGAGGTCAGGGCTCTGTGCAGGCCAGTCAAGTTTATCCACACCAGACTCTACCATCCATGTCTTTATGGACCTTGCTTTGTGCACTGGTGCGCCGTCATTTGGATGGGTGAATACTTTTGGCAATATAGTGTACATCAGCAATTATCCTTAAATAGATCTCATCAAGAGCTTTAATGTGATATATAGAACTGTTCCTCACACAAAATGACAGTTTCCTAGCTCTTGATCTGTTTACTTTTATTTTATTTAGAGTTGTTCGGTTGTGTTCACCCTCTAAAGCACTTGAAATTAAACATAAAAGAGAAAATGAACAGTATGTATGAGCCCTGTACCCTGTACTCCTGGAGCACCCCTTGCAGGATACGACAAGAGACAAATACCTTCTCCACAAATCCACAAAGCGCATGCGGACTGGTTAGGCAAACTCCCATGCACCCTCCAAGACCCTCTAAGACTGGCAGACAGAGTTGGTGGTTCATCTTTTTAAGAAAGGGGACTGGATGGTGCGTTCCAACTGTAGGAGGATCACACTTCTCAGCCTACCCAGCTAGGTCTATGCAGGTGTACTGGAAAACAGAGTCTGGCTGATAGTTGAATCTCAGCAACAAGAGGAACAAATTGAGTTCCGCCCTTGTCATAGAACACTAGACCAGCTTTTTACCCTCGCAATGGTCCTCATCCACCCTTCCGCATCCCCAAGCTTTACCTTCTCCTCTGAAGGGGTGCTGGTGGGATTAAGAAAATCTTCAAATGATTCCTTCCATTGCCCGATAGCATCTCAAGCACGGAACAAGGCCCACTCAGACTCAATATCTCCAGTCTCCTTTGGGATCCCTAGAAGCTTTGCCAGATGTTGGAGTTGAAGATTGTTCTGACAAGTTTCTCTGCCAAACAATCCCAGTAACCCTCTCATATACCAGAGAAAACCCCATCATGGTAGCTATGAGTAGGCCCACTTTATCGTTTATCACCATGGGCAACTCCAGAATGAAGTAAAGTCCAGGGTCTCTCGAGGGAATCTGTTCCAGAGCCCATGATGTGTTTTGAGATGAACCACTCTCAAAATCACACACCAGCTCAGGTTCCTTTCCCACCTGAGAGGTCACATTCTTTGTTCCAAGAGCCAGAGTCAATAGCTGAGGATCATAACATCAGTGCCCCTGCTTTTGGAAGCCACCCAATCCACACTACAACGAACCCCCTTAACAGTCTGTCCCACAGGTGGTGGGTCCATGAGAGAGTGTGCCCACATAGCTCATTTGGGCTGATCCTCCCCATGGGTGGAGACCTCTCCACAAGGCTCTCATTGAGGAGCCCCTCCCGCAGGTTTGGCTCCAGGGTGAGGCCCAGGTAACTCTAATCTGGGCGAGGGAAGCTGAGTCCAGTTAGTTTCCATCATAGGGGTTTTATAATTCCCCCCTTGTCTGGCCCATCACCTAGGAACTATTTGCCTTGGGAGAACCTACCAGGAGCTTTCACCCCAGACAACATAGCTCCTAGGATCTAGCAGGCATGCAAACCCCTCCACCATGATAAGGTGATGATCCAAGAATAGAGATTTTATTTTATTTTATTATAGTATAACGTCTTTCATCCTCCATACAATAATGCATCTGATTTTTTTTTCCCATCAACCAACCAATTATCAACAAACATTTGTAAACCAGCTGGGTTTTGTAAAACGACTTGATTCTAAAGGTTCCATCTAAAGAAAAACACATACTGCAAAAAACATTTTGGAAATGGAAGAGCTCATGCACAAGTTTATCTTTAATCCACGATTAATCCTGGCAATAAACTTCTACACCTCCACCAGTCTATGTTACCGTACACCTGCTCAAATGTAGACCTGCATAAAAGTGATGTTTTTGCTATGGTTTCTTATTATGCTCCTTTCTGGACTTTTTGAGAACTGTCTGGGCAGATACCGTTTGGATCAGCATCTTATTTACACATGAACACATTACAAAGACAAGAAGGTAGAAGTCGGATCAAAAATATATAATCTTGTATGGAAATTTAAACTGCAGAAATCTGACAATGCTGCAGGGATGACAGAATCATATCATGTACACATCAATTGCAGTGGTTGTACAGTGTAACATTTAACACTGTTTTAATACCCAAGACGGTATTGATGTTAGAAACAATGTTAGACAACAAACACCAATCTATTTGTCATCCTTCGGTGGTACTCTCAGAAGAACTCTTACATCACATTTGTTATCATTTACTGATGACACTTTGTGCTGATCCAGCAATGCCATGAGTTATAATCAACACCTAATGTGTCACTTCATCCACAGAGAAGGAGCAACTGTAGCACTGCCATTAATGAGCTCTAAAATTAGGTGTTTTCAAGATGCATTAACTCGTCAAATAATAATTAATCCCCCTGGAGCTTATGCACAAGCTAATGAATGTTTATCATTTACTTAGTCTTTAACTAATGAAGGGAGATAATGAAGTCCCATGGGTAATTCAGGCTCAGGGTGACTAGCTTTAATGCTGCTTCTAACAGGATTTTATTCTTCCACGATTGTTTTCTGCTTAAACAAACATTCAAAATGGAGTCTGTGAGTTCACCACAAGCTGCTTTTATGCTAACATTTATCAAAAATTATTAAAATGATTCGCTCAGCTGGCACTTTTAAATACGCACACCATTTGCGTACTTTTTAAGAAATGTAAAGTTGATGTTAAATCACAAACGATGTTGGATGTCATATGTTGTCAGACATTATGACACTCGGTATTTGGTCTAAGCCTTTGTGGGACTGAACTAATTTCTCCTGATTGCAGGGTAATAAATGTAGAAGAAAATCTTATTCTGATTAAAATTCAATGTATTCGTCCTTTATGAAATGAAGGGTGCGATATACAGTATGTACTTTTTAGAATCCTTAGGTATGGTGGCTGGGAAGACAGATTGCACTACCAGATACCCATCATGCTGGGTAACTAAACCTATTGCAAATGCACAAAGCATATTAATCAAAATGACCACACATACGCAACATTTCACAGACATGAAGCATATTTGTGCAGCATGAGACATGAAAATAGACTAAAATAAAATGAAATAAATAGCATAGAATAAGCTAAAATATACTATGATAAGAACAAAATATACTATAATAAACACTATGTACAATGAATGAATATAAACCTGTGTAAAGTGGCTTAGAGGTAAGGGCTGTACGTAGGGTGGCTGTGCATAAAGTGGATAAGCATGAAATCTTTTAGAAGCAGTGACTATCCAGTGAAGTGTACATTTTGCAATTACAATGGTTTTATTCACTGGTATGATACAGAATGAAATACTGACTTATTCATGCTATGCATTCGTGCCTATTTATTTCTGATGCGCTGTACATAACACAGCCTTTAAAACACTGATAAAATTGTAATTTAACAAAACCCAGTGTCTGTCTAAATACCTAGCTAGTTACATTTCACATAACTAGCAATCATAAATTCGTGGCAACTGTAATCCTTGACCAGCACTTTTGTTGTGTTGGGACAGCATTTGCAGCGTTTCATGTGTTTTCTGAATTTGCACTGTTGGTTTGAATTAAACATTTGCGATATTTGTATGGTGTGAATTTGCTTTGCATTTGTGAAATATAGCATGTTATGATTTTGATGAATATGCTTTGTGTATTTGCAGCATGTTTTTTTTCATTTGCAACGCAGTGTGTCTTCATGGCCACCGTATTTGGGTTTACCATGTGACCTTTTAGCTTCATTAGCTATTTCTTGTTGACCTGTGTTGTATATGCTCTGATTAAACGTGTTTGTGTTGTATTATGTAGCCATGCCATTGAACTGAGAAAAAATAGGGACAGTTAGGGACTGAAATGTCTGTATAGTGTCCAGGTAATTTATATCACTTTTTCACCCTTTTCTACCCTGTTAAAACAAACAAACAACTTCTGGCAACTTTGAAGAGCTTTGACAACCTTTCTCTATCAGCTTTGAAGTGTTGATCACAACAGTTTCACTATTTAACAGTGCTCTTGGCCACTTTATTGTGCCATACTGTGAGTCTAACCTTTCGGTCGTTTTTTCCTTTTTCAAGAAGGAAAAGAAATAGATCAAAATAAGTCTCTGGAGGGTCTGCTGATCCCAAGCAAAGACCACACATCAATCCCATGACACTGTGTCAGCAACAGCTCAATTATGTTCTGGTCATTGGTGATGTAAGGCTAGTCACAAAGGTCATTAGAAATATGGTATAATATATTTTAAAAGGAAAAGTTATGTCTCTCAAGATTCTCAAACCAGACTGAGACCACAACTCAGTCCCACAGCACCTGGTCCTGAAAGGTGGAGGGGGGGTGGGGTGGTAAATTAAATCCTTGATGTTGGTGGTGTGAATAAGTCACAAAGGTCATTAGCAAAGCCAATGTGGCCACAAATTGAATGTTCATTTTCAGAACACAGTATTATTCATTTGTAGGGATGGATTGTTTTTCTTTTGTGTGTGTTGCTGTGTTACAAATATTCTACTATTTGACAAATGTGTTAGAAAGAGCAAATTACACCACAGTCCCATAGTCTAGTGTAAGCCACGACAATACCTATAACCGACTGTATAAAGTTCCTTAATGCAAAAACATCTTGCCTTTTCAGAGGTTTACCATTTGGCTAAGCCTAATTTATAGTCAAATCTATTAATCGTGCGGAAATAGTGTGATGTAAATGTAGGGAGAAGACCAAAATGAATGTTAAACTAGTCTCACTAGAAGGCAATAGCTCCAAAACATTACGCTCAACAGTGAAGTTAACTGTGACCGTGTGGGCAAACACGTGCAAAGTGTCATGGCTTTTGATCAGAGAATAAAGAGTCTTGGAATCAGGAGATTCCAAGATTCAAACATAATACTATCACGAGAGGCTGGCAGAGGCACGTCTTTACCCTCGTCTCCTGCCTCTTCCTCTCGCCTAGCCACGTCACAAATATTAACAATATTAGACCTAAAATGAAAATGATACTTTAATAATGCAAACACTCAAACCAAGAGAACACACATTACCAGAATACCAAACAAAACCAGGCAAACAAAGAACTGGAAAAGTCTGAATATCTTACATACAACAGAATAATAGAGTTTGGGAGAGAAAAGCTGAGAAACACAGGAGCGCTATTTAGAAATAAAAAAAAATCAGGGAAACCAGAAATAGTGTATGTAAAGGGGAACCAAGTGAGAGGGAAGAAGAAGAATTAACAACAACAAGAAAGGGAACACACACAAGAAAGAACAAATGTATACTATGTGCCAAGGCACATAACACGCTTACAGACAAAAATTGTTTCTGCCTAAAATTAAACTTAATGTCACCCGAGAACATTCAGGAATGACTGGCTCGTCTTTTTGTTACCGTGGTTCACATACGCAAGTGCGCAAGGTGCCTTGAAGTGGAGGTACCTTGCAGTTATGGTAGTGGCACCTATGTAGGTTCTTTGATAAGCCCTTATGAGCTTGTAGTTAGGCAACTTTTGTATGGTTTTTTTTGCTAGGAGGCCTTAAGTTATACTTTGAATGTTATTGTTTTTTTACTGGAGTCACAAGTTATACTGGTAGCTGTTACACCTTGTCTGGACTCTTGGAAGAGAAATATGAGGAACACTGGTCCAATTTAATCTTCTTGTTTGTGTTTAATGTATTTAGAAATTATGGAGGCACCATTTTCTTTGATGTTTTTATTTTGTTTCTTTTTTGTTCGACTTAGGGAATGAGTGCAATTTTGTTTTTTTGTTCATTTTTTGTAGTTTCTAGATTATTTTGCTTGTTGTGTTGGAATAAGGCCAACTGACATTAACTGATATCACTCCTGGTTTGATTTCTGTTTTATGGTGTTATTGTCTTGTGTATGGTTTTGTGATGAATAAATGTTTAAACCTGCTGAGCTTTGTTGTGTCTATGAGTTTTCTTTGATGTTGCATCCTTTGTGGGTCCTAGATTATAAAGTCCAACTGGCGATAACAAGTCTCTTAATACATGCCAAGTCTTGCCATGTCTGTCACTCTGTATTGCCCAAATCTCTGTTGCAGCACTGATGGACTGTGGTGGTGTGGGTAATTTCATTCATGCCCAGCTTCCACAACAATAGCATCTCCATGGATGCCCTAAGCACACCCATGATACTGTCAGTCCTAGATGGAAGTCATTTTGTTTTTTGTTTTGATATTTGCTCGCCTCTTCCTTCAGTATCCATACACTCCACCTCTACCAAAAGCTCTGTCTGACATCACCACCTTACCCCCTGAATATTCTGACATCAAAGAAGTTTTTTATAATAACAATATCATACAGTTTTGTCCACATCATCCCTATGCACCATCAACCTTATTAAAGGCACTGAATTTACCCTATGAGACCAGCAAAACAGACATGGATGTTTATATCCAGGAAGATCTAATTCAGGGCTTCATTAGACCATGCATTTGTGACCAATTGCAGGTGTTTATTTAGCATGAAATATCTTACTATTATTTCTCTTGTTTGTTTATAGACCACACACACACACACACACACACACACACACACACACACACACACACACACCCACACACCCACACACACACACCATAAAAGCATATTAAGCTACACTGATGTATACAGCAGCGAGCTTTACAATTTAAGAAATGTCAGACTACATTGGGAGAAGCGTTGAATTCTGTCTGGATTCTTTGCAGTCATCCAGTAAATAAACTTTTATTCCACAATGCACTGTTGTTTCCTGAATGCATTCCTGAAGAACTGAGATGACATGTAATTCATCACCCCATCTGGCCTCCGAGGAGCCGCTGCTTGTGAGGGGGAAGAAGTTCCCAGTCGTGTTGGCTGTGGTTAAATGGATCATGTCTATACTTGACTGCATGCATACTTGACTTAGATTTCCTTGTGGTGGCTGGGGCTGTGCATGACCTTAAGACGTAAAAACTGGTTTTAAAGATGGGGAAGGTGAAGCTGTCCAGTGGCTAATGATGGAGCAAATGCAGAGGGCTCACTAGCAGTATAGCCTTTGTGGGCCATGGGCAGCAATACAAGAGACGCACCCTCATCTGCAGAGTGGGTATTGGCAAGTAGCACTGTAGTCAGTGTTTGAGCATGAGGTAAGAGTGAAACTACTGCATAAAGAAGAACAGCAGACTCAGAGGACAATGTACCCGAGGCAGGGCATCACATCTGCACTGTGCACCAGCTAGCCAGGGATGACCACTGTGAGAAGTGCTGGGGACAGCCATTTTCACCAGGTATGCAAGCCTGGTTTTTAATCCACCAAACTCCAGTCACTGTGGGAAGGTGTCTGTGTTATATCTTTGGACGTTATGTAGTTCTGTTCTACAGACAACCCACCAGAAGGTGTTGCAAGAAGAACCAGAAAATGTGATTTTCCTTCCTATGACTCCCTTTGATATGTGATTGGCCAGTGAAACAATGAATTCCTCTTTACATTGCCATGTTCCATACATGATGTTGCCCTGTGGTGTCTTGTTTAGTAGTCTCCACATGGTCACATCAGACACAGCCCTGTAGGGCTTTATGAGTTTGCACAACGCTATCTGCTATTTCTTCTTTAACTTCTCATTTCTGAATCAGACTACCTGTACTTGCCATTAAAAGTCATACACTTCTGCACATTTGTTCGCCCGCATCTTTGCAATCAGAGGTGTTCCATCAACACCAGGCCTCCTTCAGTAACTGCTTCATAAGCAGTTCCATTGTGTCTGCCCCTGTATTATTACCTGTTCTTCAACTTATTTTTGATTCCTACCTGTGTCTCAGTCCCTGTACGTACTGCTATTTCTGTCTCTGTGTCTGTAGGCTTCTCCATTCCTGTACTTGTCACAGTATCAGTTCATATGCCTATTCTTATGTAATTGTGCCTGGTTTGCAGATGCATGCCTGGCTCTTAGTTCCTATTGCCGTTTCTCGCCCTGCTACTTCTCCTGTCTTTGCCCCTAGTGTCACTCTTAGTCCTGTGTTTGTTCCTAGTGCTGCTTCATCTCTTGTTACAGTATATGCTCTTGATTTTGTCCCTGTTCTTGCTCCTAGTCCAGTCCCTGTTCCTTTACTTGTCTGTATTCCTGAATCTGTGCATGTTCCACATCCTGTGTCTCATCTTGATACTGTTCCTTGTTTTGACCCAGCTCCTGTCTCTGCTCCTTGTTTTCCCTCACTTCCAATGTTTCCTACTTCTGTCCGTGTCCAGTCTGTTCCTGTCTTGTTTGCGTCTGACGGTGTTCTTGTTCTGTTTTTGCGCTGTTACAGTCTTATTCTAAAACCATGGAAGGGCTCAAATGTCTAATGCACAAAGGGTGCAAGATAAAGATTCGACCAAGACGCAACACCAGTAAGGTGCTTAGTCCAGCAATATAGTGATTTCCAAGGGAACACAAAGCAACAATACAATAAACAATCAAAATCTGGAGTCTCATTTCTGGACAAGCTCATGCCAAAATGACAGTACCAGCTGTAACTTCTGAGTGGCACAGCATACCTGAAGCTGCTGTCTAAGTTCAGTCTTTCATGGACAGTATATCCAGACTGAAATATACATTTCCAGCATGATGATTCAGCAAGTCAAAAAGAGGCAACAAACCAGGAATTAGTGAGCACTTGTTATTTTGATCTCCCTCAGGTGTCTCCACCCCATATAAGCAGCTTTGCAAAAACTTGGTGTATGCTACACTGACTTGCCAGAAATCTGTATTGTTGGTTCCTGGTTTGCCCATGTCGGTTTCCTTCTCTTTTCTTTGAGGGACAGACGTTCCTCATGTCTGTCTAAAGTTGTGCTTTCAAGGGGAAGTTACCCCCATTTTTTCAATTGTTTGTCTCCCTGCCATCTCCAATCAACTACCCTATCTCCCCGGTGGTTAAGACCTCTGGTCTATTGCAGATCGAGGTTCCCTAGTTGCCTGAGCAGGTCCATTCTTTAGTTCAGACCACTTTAAGGTCCAGTGGATATGATTGGGAGCTGGTTCACCTGTACACTCACCATTGGGTGAGCTGCTTGCTTCCTATATGTATTCACCAAGCACTACCCTTACACTTCAAAACAAAAACCTGGGAAGGAATCTGGACAAAAGGGAAAACCAGGAATGGAACAATGGGAACCCTGACAGCATATATGCTTTAAAAAGGTAGAAAGGTTTTTACAGAAAAGAAAAATGTTTTCAGATTTGCTTCATATCAAGTGAATATTTAATCTCCCTACCAATTTGCAAAAGGTCTGTAAAATCACATATGACCCTGACATTGTGTTACTATGAAACATAACTGTCTCCATTCTTACACAATAACATTTTTCAAATATGCCCCCTTTCATGCACTAACAACTTGTACATCTTATACAGTGTAAATTGATGTACACTCTTCAAAATCATGTGCAAACCTGTGGAAATTAGCCTTTTTAACTGTAAAGCTACACTCAGTTGCACATAATAAAGTTATATTTACTAAACAATGATGCATCCATGTTCTACATATGGAATTATCTGTTAAAACACCATGACATTCATATAAATGTAAGGCTTGAGTAAAAGCTTATTTAAATGTCTGTGAATAGCCCCTTCTTTCTGTCACGCTCTGAATCAAAGCGTAGAGCATTTCTCAATGTGTTCTTCTCTCTACTTGTGTTTCCTTGGAAATGTCATTATTTACAGCCCAAGTCGCGTCCCAATTCACGGACGGGGAGGCAGATTGCCATTGGTTTAATCTGGAACAGAGGCTGCCAAACAGGCAACAGCAAAGTTTAAAAGAATTTCCCAAATGTTAAGCGACATTTTAGCTTGTTCATAATGTGTCCGTGTGCTTGTAATTTCATAAATCGCATACCTTGCTTATTTCAAAGAGTACTGCCCTAAATGTCTCATATAATTGGTGTCATGAACCACTTCATGTCTCCTATATGTAAATGTCTTTCACATTTTTATCTTACCTCCCTGTTGTTCTTCTTCTTCTTAAAATGTGAAGTAAGCTCCACTCTCACACTCTTAGGGCTCTTATCAGATTCTCCAGTAGTATAGGAGGGGCAGTAGTTCACTTCAGACCTTCCTAGTTGTTTACTGTTGGAAGCTGCACTTGATTTGCCCTTTGGTTTGCGCTTGAGAGAGTTTATTGTCACCTAAGATCACCTGAGGTCAGTTTACAAGATAGTAGTGCTTGAGGTAACAGCTCTTGGTATCTTTGTAATTTTATTATGCACTGGAGCAACAACTCTCGGTTGGCATTGTGATCAGTTTGGGCCGAGGGCTGTGCCGCGACCATCCGAAACAACTTCGGGTCTAAAGGACCAGCGCAGTCTCACACACATGGACCACTCTCTGGTCTCAACCCCTGGCGTTGTCACAGTAAGCCTGCATCCTTTCATGGTATTTTCTGATGTGGTTACCGAGTCAGTTTAAATTTGGAAGTGCCTATCTTCCTTTCTGTTATCGTCGGCTTAGTTAAATCTTAAGGTTCAACTCCCCTCTTCCTTAAGGTGTTTGGTCTATTTCCTGCATGGGTTTCACTTGATCTCTGGTTTATTCTCATTTCGTATAGTCTAGCTATCCTACCCTCATAATCTTTCTTCGAGCTTTTATTTTCGTTTAATGCATAACTTTACCCATGTTTCGTTATTGCACTCTGTCATTTCGTTGTTAATTGCTGTTTACTGTACTAGTAAGCTGCATTTACCCGCATATAGTGAAACTCTCATTTTCTTATAATTTATCCCTGTGAACTATTAATCTCGTTACTCATTATTATTCAATAAATTTCATTTATTCATTAAGCTGATTCATTTCCTGGGTGCCTAATCATAAGCAGTTTCCCTGCATACGAGTGAGGCCCTGATTAGTGTATGCAGCTGATATTCCATTGGTTTTTGGTAAATCTGTTGGTATATATCGCTTCATGTCACTACAGCCCAGAGGATCAGAGTTGGGTGGCAGCTAAGGATGTCCTCGACAAAGGCCTGCTTGCAGACTTTCATCATTGTTATTTGGATCGCCCAGCCCAGCCTGGCTCCTCTGCTACTCTGTGTTTTCACCCTGGACTATTTTTGAGCTATTCACACTCCCACTAATGTCAGAGTTGTTAATTACCTCTCTGTTGATATTTTCTGCTGAATTAACAGCAAGTCTATCAAGGGACACTTGACGTATAACAAAGGACAACACTGTGTCATGACAGGGAAAAGGTTGCTGCATAAATTTGTCACAGATCAGTTCACTGCATGCCTTTCCTAAGCAGCAGGAAGGTAAATACTTCACATTTTATTTTGTACATGAATATGTAATGCTATTATTTCACTTTATTTATTTATATATTATTTTCTTTTTACTTGTTGTGTAAAATATGAGCAGTATTGTTAAAATGATTCTCAAGCAATGTTACCATAGCAAAAAAAGAAACAACTAAACTTATTTGTGTTCTCGTTCCCTTTCTGTGATAGACCTGTTTGAATTTCCAGTCTTTAATCTTGTATGTTCTCTTCAAAAAACTGATGCAAATTGACAAGTGTTCATGTATTCTAATTGTTTTCTTTTTTACTTCTACAGTTTTTCAAGAGGTGATGGAAAACGGAACCTACAGAAACCAAATTCTTTTGATTGAAGGATTAAGGGTGACACATCATTCTGCTTATGTCGTGTTTCTTCTTCTTTTATTATGCTATGTTTTCATTATGATATCCAACTTTGGACTTGCTGTCTTAATATTACTAGAGAAAGTGCTTCATAAACCAATGTACCTTCTCCTCTGTAATCTCCTTCTTAATGATGCACTTGGTGCCACTGTTGTAGTACCTGCTTTGCTCAAAGATATTTTTAAAGAAGAATCTGACAGATATATCAGTTTCGTTGCCTGTGTAGTTCAGGCTTATGGGGTTCACATGTATAATTCAACTGCACACAGTGTATTACTGATCATGGCTTTTGACAGGTATGTGGCCATATGCAATCCCTTACATTACAACATAATAATGACCAACAAAATGGTGGTGACACTGTCTGCTCTAGCATGGTTAGTACCCTTTTTCTCAGTCAGCATTGTATTGAGCCTCTCTATTAGGCTGTCACGCTGTAGTTCAACTATATCGAATCCATTCTGTGACAATGCTTCTCTGTTTAAACTGTCTTGTGAGAATCTGTTAGTTAATCAAGTCTATGGCTTATTGAACTCTGCTGTGGTCTGGATTGTCTCGGTATCGAGCATCAGTTTCACCTACCTAAAGATCGCAGTTGTTTGCTTAAAAAATAAGAACAGTGCGCTGAAGAGCAAAGCTATGAAAACATGCAGTGCACATTTGATTGTTTATCTTATTCTCTTTAAATGTGGATTTATTTCAATCATTCTGCATCGATTCCCTGCTTATGCAGAAATTGGAAAACTGGCCAGTGTCATTTTGTGTGTTATTCCTACCGGCCTGAACACTATAATTTATGGACTTCAGAGCAAAGAAATCAAGCAATGGCTTGGGCGGATGCTTCAGAAAAGTAAAGTGATTCCAGAGTGATGAACACATACCTGACCTGAAATAAAGAGGGTATACACATTATTTATATAGAATAAGTGATGTGAGTGTTAAAAAATAAACAAGTAAATAAATAAAGAGGGTATACACATTATTTATATAGAATAAGTGATGTGAGTGTTAAAAAATAAACAAGTAAATAAATAAA
>JAOXYF010000003.1:14528293-14539835 GCA_028565775.1 Sternarchorhynchus goeldii | reverse complement strand
AAATAAAGAGGGTATACACATTATTTATATAGAATAAGTGATGTGAGTGTTAAAAAATAAACAAGTAAATAAATAAAACAAACACATACTTGTTAAGAACAAAAACATGATCTTAAGCAGGAGGGGGAAGCATGTAGTGGTAGCGTGCGCACACTTCAGACACAGTGACAGGCTGCATTTGGGAGAGGAGAAATGAATAAGCAAAAAATGTTCTGTTATTGAAGAGCCTTTGCACAAGTAAATAAGCACCAATAAAAGTCTCCTTGGTGACACATAATAAAATGTAAAATATACTACTGTTTACTAAATTGGAAGAATAAGTCAGGGTAGTGATTAATGATTAATGGTTAAAAGTAAAACAAGTGCTTTATCTCACCCGATCACATTATATATAATTCTGAATGATTAAATACAATAGATTATGATAAATATCTAACTCCAAGACAGTAGATACTGTACGTTGTGATGGGACAAGTAAAGATCAACTGAGAATCTGAGAAAGTAAAAAATATATAAAAAAGGGGCTCCAACCAATTACAGGTTAGGTGTTCCTGAAACATCCAATAAATACTGCTCAAGAAAAATGTGCAATATTCACTGTGTATCATAAAACTTTTCAACATACATTCAAGGCCTTCATCAGGTGTAAAATTCACAACATTAAAAAATAAGCGTTTTAAAATGCACAGCTTTGGGTACTAAGTTTGTTCATTTATGTCTGGTATGCTAAGAATTGTAGCTAAAATTAATAGCATATTTTTAAAAGTTTCTTAATTTATGAATGATAAACTGATGGTATCTTTATTGTGTATCAAGTAGAACTGACATCTGCAGATATTTAATCAATTCTTAAATTCCATTAAGAATTTTCTGCATTTTCTGTCCTATGATGAAAAATTTTTGGATGTCTGGGTTACTAAAACAGGACATTCACTTTCTTCTGATCTGATTAGGGAAACAATGGCTAGCAACAATCCTCCGTCACTCAGTAAAAGCTTCCTGATTAGTCAGCTACACAGGATAAAGGGCATTTGTTCAACTGAGTGTGTGATTGTGATTAGAAAGGAGAGTGTTTTGATCTATTTAAGGATCAGGGTTATAATAAACTGTTAAACAGCGAAGAAAGGGAAAATATGCCAGTGTTCAGCGTCACTCTACAAGGAGACGTTATAAACCTGCCCTTCCTTCAGTCTTGATGGGGAATGTAAGATCTTTCTCCAACAAAATGGATGAGTTAATGGTGTTGTCTCAGCACTAGTGAGAATACCGTGAATGTTGTTCAGACATGGCTAACCGAGCGAATTCCAGATGCTAACATTGCACTGGATGGTTTCCAAATTCCACATGCAAACAGGAGAAAGGAAAGCAGTAAGAGGAAAGGAGTAGGTCTTGATGTTTATCAGTAATAGATGGTGCAACCAAGGACACATCAATATCAAAGAACAAACTTGCAGTGTGGATTTTGGACTGTCAACTGTTAGCCTGAGGCCGTATTATTTACAGAGGGAATTCTCGCAAGTTACCACGATAGTTGCGTACATTCCCCACTGATGCAAACATGGCATGTGACACCATTCAGTCAGTCACAAGCAGACTGTAGACACATCAACATCAACAGGCTCTCATCCCAATCCCTGTATTATTCAGTCATGCTTCCTTGTGCTGTGCGCTTCCCAGTTTCAAGCAGTATGTATCATGCAACACAAGAGACAACAAAACACTGGACTTGTTTTATGCAAACACCAGAGAGGCATACAATGCAACACCTATCCCTCTGACCACAACCTAGGATATCTCCTTCCTGACTATAAACCCATTGTTCACAGGTAACCAGCCAATATGAAGCAAGTGAGTAACTGGTCTGATGAGACTTAGGAGGCTCTGAATGCCCTTCAGATTTGAGGTTTTCATTGGTAGCAGCTTTCAGCTTGTCATAACCTGTGATGAGCAACAGCACAGCATCATCACATTTACAGCCATGCAGACCCAATAAGGGATGAACAAATATACTTACCTCAATCACAGAGACTGCACAACATGCTTGGGACGCTTATTTTTGTTCATTCTTGGATATTCTGCTGCAAACTATTACCTACAAAAGAAAAGATATTTAAAGGTTGCAGACCCGAGGCCCACTTGTTGTTTTTGTTTCCTCTTGTCTACCTTAATGCACACCCATGTTACCACATATCCCCTTAGTCCTTTTTACTTCTACAGCTTTAAGAGGTGATGGAAAACAGAAGGACTTTGATTTGAATGGAAGGATTAAGGGTGACACATCATTATTGTTAAGTGGTTGTTAGATGGGACATATAGGCGTATGACCTTGCTCTTGCTGATATTGAACTGTGTTGGACTGCTCCTTTATATATTTAATGACAATATCGTTCCCATGGTGACCTTTAAGCCCTTTCCTAATCATAAACCGTGGATTGATAGAACAATCTGTGAGGCCATGAAAGCATGGGCCGCTGCCCACAACAAAGACGTGGGGATATGACTCTGTACAAGATGGAGTCTCCTAACGTGAGAAAAGCTGTGAAGGTAACTAAGAGATGGTACAGGAACAAAGCGGAGGCTCATCTGTGCAACTGCAACAGCAGTTGCATGTGGCATGGACTACGGAAGATTAAAAAATGGGGGTCTCACGGGGGGGATTTTTTTCCTCCAAAAAATAATAGGGTCCCACGGGGTTTTACTCTATTATCAACAGGCTGGTACTGACTCACAGGACTATGGCACACTTACCTGGGGTCTAATTGCATACTGGGTCCACAAAAAACTTTGGCTTAGTGTGGCGAAAGTCATCATGGAGTAACCCTGCACCGGATAGCCAATCACTTGCTGTGATCTTGATAGGGCTACTCATTCCGTCATGACTGGGGTCAGTGGGGGGAACACATGCGCAGCATCTATCAACAAAGTATTAAAAGAGTAAACAATGCAATACCAATGTGCTCGGCACTAAGGATAACCAGGAAAACAGCAGACTCAATCCCACACTCTCACTGTTTGTCTGAACATAACTTTGAACAAGCTAATAGCTAAGCGCATCTAAATAAAAGCAAAAAGTAAACTCAGTCCAGGCTTCACCTATCGCAATGCTGGATGTCTGCCACCACACTTATGTCACTGTCAAAGTCTTGTGACCTCTCTCTACGTAACGAAGCTTGGCACATCCGCTATTTCACACGCTGCACACCAACTGAGCCTCTTCCGAGCTGGGTCTTGTCTCACTCAGAACCAGTTAAAAGAGCCTCAGACTCGCTCGATTCTCTCCAAGTTGGTCCTTGTGAAAACAGACTTTTTAAGTTATCAACCGAGCTGCTTTTTTTTTATAGAAAGAAATAGCAGGCACACACTCTCACTCTCTAGCACTTTCTCCAAAATGCAAGCTTTTTTTTTTCTTTGAACCCGCCCCTGAAAACAAAACTATAACCTCTGATTGGTTTCTGCAACAAATATTTTAACCATTGAATGTCCTGAACTGCTGTACATCAGCACATTGCTGAAGATTGTAGAAGAATACATATGAAATAAATCTTACATCATAAGTCCAGAGACGCTGTCTCAGGATCATAAATCCAGAGATGCTAGCTACATTAAACAGACATAATTTAGTATAAATATCAATGACATAGGCAAAAGTAGGAGACTAACAGAAGACAGTAACACATATATTAACATAATATGAACTTATTTGTGATCTGTACACACAAATGAGAACTTAAGGAAAGGGAACTACAAACTGAACACATAACTGAAATCCAGAAGCACAGGAAATTGTGATAAAGAGGAGCTAAGCTAATAACATAGAAGTGTCTTGAGAGTCCAGAAACAAGACTCAAGAACACTGCAAGAACAAGCAAGGGAAAAAGGCAATGAGCAATGACTAACACTTGAAAAGTAGAGGTATAAATACACAGAAACTTAACTAAGCAGATGGAAACAATAGATATACTAAAACAAAAACGATTGAATGGAATGGGGCAAAAAATAGGAGGGGCATTGCCATGGGAACCATGATGCCAGGGAGGGGCAGACCTGACATAGTGGAACGGCTAAACATTTTATGTTCACTCTGAAAACAATAACACAAGCATTATCACCTACTACATAATACAGGGATGGTCGTTAACACATGCATCCTGTCTAGCGAGGACCGCCCACTCTCAATCTCAGAGGAAGACATAAGTAATGCTCTGAGAGGCATAAACAGCAGGAAAGCTGCCATCCCTAATGATATCATTGGGAGAGTGCTAACATCATTGCACTAGTCTCTAGATGCATTACAAAAGTCTACGGTCATCTTCATTCCTAAAATGTCCAATCCAGCCAGTCTAAACCAACATTGTTCCTTGGTGGAAGGACAAATATACCCCTGTTGAAAAGTCTCTCTTATGTATTGCTCCATGGACCTTCCTTCCTCCTGGGTGAGGGGGTAAATCTTGGTCTTAGGAAGGGGTGGTCTTGGAATAGGTTCAATGGCACAATCATATGGACAATGTGGTGGAAGCACTGAGGTCTTCTATTTGCTGAACATGGCCTCCACATTCAAATACTCAAAGGGAATCTGATCATAACTCTACTGTACTGTATATATGTGAATCTGAGAATTAGAAACAGGTATAATCAGTACTCTGGGAGGTGGATCTTGTTAAGTGGAGTGAGGGATGCTGGGATATGGAGTCCCTACAACTTGACTGTGGGACAGCCACCCTGACACCTGTTCGCGCCACCCAGGAGCTAGACAAGCCCCTTCTTATAGAGGTGGACAAGCCTGAGCTCCCTCTGATGAAGCCGCCCAGGGCCTGTAGGCTCCAGCCCCGAAACAGCAGGGACTGGTGGATTACACACCACTATGGCAGAGGGAGCTACCCCGAGTATGTGGTACACTGCCCTGCGGCCCACTCACGCTGCCAGGGGAGGTCCAGTGCCTCCAGGCAGTTGGCACATGTCCCTCAGCAGCCGGCACGTGATCCTCAGTGGCCGCCATGTGCTGCTCGGCAGCATGTGCCAGTGCCTCGGCGGCCTGCACCTGACCCTCACGCCTGCCCCTCACCAGCTGGCGTACATCCCCCAGCAGCCTGCACCAGTGCCTCACTGCCATGGCCGGGTGTGTGTCCATTCCATTGTTTCCCAATGTGTCTGTGCCCAACCCTGTCAATGTTCCTGTGTTTGTGCCCGTCACTGTGTCTGTCCCTGTCTGGGTTTGTCGTTGTTGCCCCCAGTTCTGGGGAGGGTGGCGTAGATGCGGCTGGGCCCGGCCCTGCCCCTTTCGGGAGGCAGCTGCTCCTGTGGCTGCTCTAGCTGCAAGGTTGCCTGGTTTCTCAGTTCGGGTCTGAGTGCGGCCCATTAGTGCTGGGCACTTCAGGGGGAAACTGCTCCTTGGGAAAGGGTTTTTGTCACGTTAACCGTCCACAACTCCACCCCTCTTCTGTGTGTGTGCACGCACACGTTGGTAAGTATTCCACGTGTCTGCAGCAGGGTGTGTGTCTGTGGGCATGGTGTGGGCATGTTGTGTAAAGGTTCGTCTTGTCATCATCGTTCTTTTCACCTGTGTCTTGTCCAGCATGTCTATAAAAAAGCGTGTTTGTGTCACCCATTGGTTGTTGGTCTTTGTCAAGTCCTACTCGCTGTTGGTGGTGTTCATGTTCTTCATCAAATCAAAATAAAAAGTAAAATTGTTTGCTACGTTTGGCTTCATCCTTTGCTTTTTGCTCACAGTTACAGAATAAAACAAAACATGACAAATCACCTTAAGTAGGTAATGAAGAGGATAAAACAACAAAAAAGACAATGGACTAAATACCAAAATAGTAGAAGGTACATCCCACCTTGAAGATTATACTACCTAACCAGACACCAATTGTTTCCAATTTCTATAATTGAGGTCATACAA
Source organism: Sternarchorhynchus goeldii (assembly GCA_028565775.1). Taxonomy (NCBI): domain Eukaryota; kingdom Metazoa; phylum Chordata; class Actinopteri; order Gymnotiformes; family Apteronotidae; genus Sternarchorhynchus; species Sternarchorhynchus goeldii. The sequence goes on along the minus strand of JAOXYF010000003.1, from coordinate 14,533,933 downwards.
ACAGAGGGGAAGGGTATAATTATATGTAATTGCTTAACACAAGTGGACCCCAACAAATGTTTTGTTTTACATTTTGTGTCAGCAGTTAAGGTCAGGGTTAGGGTTAGGGTTAGGTTTAGCAGCTGTGACCTATATTATATTTCATTATCAGTCACATTAAAACATTGAAGCATGAGCAAATCCTGTCTTACTAAAGCATTGCATGGCAAAAGTACTATTTTTAGGTGAATGAAGCGTGTAGCTCAATATAAATATTTATTGTTACTTAAATAAATCAAATAAAATCAATAAACAATTTAGCCAAACTATTTTCATAGATTAGGCCTTGCCTGTGAGTATCATTGCTTCACAGGTACCTACACTCCTCTGATGTCAGACTTGATTTTATTAATTCCCTAAAGATATTTTCAGCTCTACAGCTGAAAGGAAGCCTTTCAAGGGACACTTAATAAATTGCCATTGCATTTGTACTCAGGTCAGACCATCACAGTATAGAAGATGCATGCGTGCTGATGAACTTGCAGAAACCTTATTCCTGCACGTTCTTTTTTATTGGTAACATGTACACTTTCTATAGAAAATACCTTTAGAAATGTTCTTATTAATCTTTTATTAAGATAAATGTATTGACTTATTATTTATATACATTAGTATTAAACATTTAGTATTACTATTAGTAGTAAAGTAATATTCAACATTATTGTAAAAGAAATAAAATATTTTTTTATATTTAAAAAATGAATGTATCAATTTTAAATGTAGTTTTTTAAAGCCCAATCTGTAATGTGTTGTTTGTTTCAGGTTGTAATTTATTGTTTGTTTCAGGCTTAAGAACTAATTCAGATTATTAATGTGTTCCTTTTCTTCCTTCCACAGCATTGACAAAAGAGGTGATGGACAACGGAACATATAGAAATCAAATTCTTTTAATTGAAGGATTGAGGGTCACACATCAGTCTGCTTATCCAGTGTTTATTCTTCTTTTATTAGGCTATATTTTCATTGTGGTATTCAATCTTGGTCTTATTGTCCTGATATCAATGGAGAAAGCTCTTCACAAACCAATGTACCTTCTCTTTGTTAATCTCCCCATCAATGATGTTCTTGGTGCTACTACAGTACTGCCTGGTTTGCTCAAAGACATTTTTAAAGATGAATCTGAGAGGTATATCAGCTATGTTGTATGTGTAGCTCAGGCTTATGGGGTTCACACATTTAGTACAACTGCATATACTATATTGATGATCATGGCTTTTGATAGGTATGTGGCCATATGCAACCCTCTACAATACAACACAATAATGACCGGCAAAATGGTTGTTAAACTGTCTGCATTAGCATGGACGCTAGCTGTTGTCCCAGTCGGAGTTGTACTGGCTCTCTCTATTAGGCTATCACACTGTAGTTCGACTATTTCAAACCCCTTCTGTGATAATCCTTCTCTGTTTAAACTTTCTTGTGAGAATCTATTAGTTAATCAGGTGTTTGGATTAATATCCTCTTCTCTGCTCTGGATATTCTCAATATTATGCATCAGTTTCACTTACCTGAAGATTGCAGTCGTGTGCTTAAAAAGTAGGAACAATGCACTGAAGAGTAAGGCTATGAAAACATGCAGCACACATTTGATTGTTTATCTTATTCTCCTTGGATGTGGGTTAACTACAATTATTCTGCATAGATTCCCAAATTTTTTGGAATTTGAAAAACTGGCTGGTGTCTTGTTCTGTGTTATTCCTACTAGTCTCAACCCTATCATATATGGACTTCAGACCAAAGAAATCAGGCAGTGTATTGAGCAGAGGCTGCAGAAAAGGATAATGATTTTAGAATGATTACACGTTTATGATAACGGCAGGAACTTTGTGGAACTGGTTGCCAGGAAACCTTAGATGTGCCATTAAAACATGACAAAGGAAAGTAAAGAAAGTTACCATTTATAACTACATATCATTTTTGGCTGTGAATCATGAGGAGAGCCATTGTGCTGTAGCTCTACCTGGATCTACCTGTTTGATCAAACCCCGCTGGGATGTGTGGGAGAGGATGTCTGAAACACTTTATGGTCCCAGGAAACAATCACTGATGATATTGTCCAGGTCCAGCAACACTGTTACCTTTTAGAAGGCAATTCTTTTTTTCTTTCTTCTTTTTATTTTTTGCTTTATGTTGTTTTGTGCTGAAAAGTGTATTACCATCACGGGGAAAATCCAAAAGACAAAATCTATCCCGCTTGTCAGAAATACTGTTGGATGCCTTTTGCCAGTAATGTCTTTAATATTGTTTTAAAATATTGTTTACATTTTTAAAACATTTGTTTTATCTTTTATGTTTTCATTCCATTTTTATTTATTTTTTCATTTAGATAAAGATATGTAGTTAGATATAGTTGGCTGATTAGACAGTGCATATACAAACACATTTATGCACTGTGATTAGACCTCAAAAATGTAATATTGTGATTAGATCCTTGTGTATGTGAATATAAACTGTGAATATTCATCTGAATGATGAAGACGCCTTGTACCATCTATGTATCCAAAACAATGGGTTATAGGGGAAGACAAAGTTCAGCACATTTAATGTCAATATTTCCAGTTTATGGTTATTTACAACAATATTTCCTTTTATGATTGAATAGGGCATTTTCAGAATCAAATCAGTCAAATCAGAAGAATCACAATTTCTAAATGATTTAATGATTTTATCTGTATAAATGTAATTTCTTGTAATCACTTACTTCACATGCATAGTCCAGCAACCACACAAAAACATACATTTGTTTAAATAAACCAGAAGTGTTCAGTTACGCTTTATATAGTTGGAATACTGCAACACAACACATTTTCACACTAAAAGTTGCTCACTAAATGAAATGGCTGAATGCATTTAGCGTTTTGCCTTACATCCCGACTCAAAACATAAAACATTATGTTTTACATATCAATCCCATTTACCAAAATAAAGAATTATTATATAGATCATTTCTGACATTACATCGAGCAAGTGATATAATAAATATTTACCACAGGATTAATGGTGATCATGCATAAAGGGTTAAAAATCCAAATCCAAAAATAATGCAAAGTAATCAGATAGTAATCAGATAGTAATCAGATAGTAATCAGATAATAGCCCTTTCATATAACAGATTATCAGTAATGTGTAATTTAATACATTTTTTAAAGTAAACCTCCCAACTCTGGAAAGGGGTTTTTTTCTGCTTTTTTTGGCCTCATACATCCTGTGTCTTGAGGAAACAGCTGCCAAATGCGTTAAGCAGAGCCTGACTCAGATAAATCATACAACCTCACATGATGCTCTGTTGTATAATGAAAAGACTTGGGAAAAAAAGCATTTCTACAGTCTGCAAAATTTATAACAACCGAGTCCAGTTGTGTTCTAGTTTGTGTTGCTCAAGTCTTGTCATGTTCATAGCGTGTTCATAGGTTTTCACATGTTATTTGTTAGTTCGCCACATTTTAGTCTGTTCTTGTTTTTGCAAGGTTTTTAGTTCTATGTGCTCTTGTTTTTTACTTTATATTTACTGCACTTGGCATTATTATAGTGTGACTTACATATATTTCGGGATGACGGCATGTGTGCTTCCTAGATTTACAGATATGAATTGTGCTTTGGTGCGTGTGTTTTCCTAGTTTGCAAGCCGCTCTGTGTCTTCAGACCAAGATCAATAGACTTTAATAAATATGCTAAACAGGCCTTGTTTCCTGCTTCATGTCACTACACATTACCGAATTCTGGATTTCAAGTAGTGCCATCGTTCTTACAGTCCCAACCTGGGTGATGCATACCACTCACCGGCCATTTCACACAGGCCTCAATGTTATGAACAGTAAAAGTCCTTTCTTCCTCTCTCTTTCTTGCTTTCTCTCTTGCTATGCCTGTTCTGGATTTCATCTTTGAGTACTTAATGTCCTTATAGCTGGCGTGTACATGCCCTGAATTATTTTTTATTTAAGCACCATCTTGATTTGATATGTTCCTTGCTCCCACTCTACCTGGTTTTGTCCAAGATTAAGGAGGGGGGGGGGGTACTGTGGGCTGAAGGTCTGGTCTAAGGCAGGACACCCCGGACTGTGCTCCTATGGAGGTGGGTCCTGCTGGCTACAGTGTGTCTGAAGATTGTAGCTATTGCTGTTACAGCTCTCATGTTACAGAGCCCTATGCCAGTGGAATGCACCAGGGAATTCAGCCAAGAACAGTCGCTTCTGTGGAGGAAAACAGATGTCAAGCTCTGGAGTAACCATGAGCTTCTTTGCTGACATGATACTATGTGCATTTCTGGATTCAATTGTAATTGAATAGTGTAATTCATAATGGAGAGATAATCAAAGAACGGAATAAAGAATATATCCATGAAGTTTTATAAACAGAGGCACAGCCTAAAACATTCCACACACAGGTGCTAAAAAAGACCATTTTCATAGACAAGGCTTTGGCCCATGTATCACTGATCTACAAATATTTTTGACTAATGTCAGTTTTTAATTTACTATCAAGGGACATTTTCATCTTTACAACTAATGCCAACTCTTTGAAGAGGAACTTTGGGGATGATGACATCTGGTGGTGATCCTCCTGAATCACAGGCTCAGTCATGTTAAACAAAGAGCTGTAGGGTGAACAAACCTGGGTGAAAGAAATACCATACACATTATTGTAGATTAACTTGAACAAATTGCTTTTCACTTTTATTTAAGTCCAGTGCTCATTTTCAGACCATTTTAATCATCTAGAACTTAAGATGTTAAGATTTTAAAAATAGGGAGGTTTTTTTTGGCCCAGGAAAAATCTAGGACAGCTGTAAAGAATCAGCAGTAGACATACATTTGCAAACCATGTAAAACCATACACTGGTGACTGATTTATGTTGAGAGTGAAGGCCGAGTTTACCTGGCAGCACAGGCCACAATCCATGGCCCCCTTTACTAATCAGCAGGGGTGTCAGTACAGAGTAAAGCACAGCAAAAAATGCTCTTAGGTGCCCTAATACTTGGGGGGCCCTGAGTGGATATGGCCCTTTGAGGGTCTTTGCCAGCCGTGGTGAAATGACATGTTTGGCGGCCTTGGTTTCTATTACTAGACTGGTGACTTTGTCATCAGGGCCACTAAGTGCCCGTGGGCTTCCCCCTCCTACAGAGTACACAAGGTAGTTCAAACCTCTTCTGTACATTCACACAGCACCAACAGCCTCTGAATCCAGGGATGAATCAGGTGACAAAGCACTCGCACCCTTCCTAGCGCTTTAAAAGTGCAACTCTGACTTCACTGACTATAATAGCATGTCTTGAGTCTTTGATCATAGAGTACTCAGTGACTGCCTCAGCCAAATGCCATAAACGAATGCTGCTGTGACCTATTTGGATTGCGATTAATATCACCTAGCATATATCATAGCATGTATTTTTATATGCTACTAATATGCTAGTATCCAAATTAGAATTTTCCCAAGAATCACTGATAAATTATTGATAAAATACATATTTTTATATAATCTAATGAAATAATTTTCACATTTTATGAAAAATAATATAAGTGGGAAGGAGCTTGTAACTGGAGCTTGTAACTGGAGCTTGTAAGGGCCCCAGTCACTGTGGGCTCATCACCTGGCTGATATGC